>JAODXP020000004.1:1875688-1960688 GCA_027497455.2 Sardinella longiceps
GAGAGACTGTTTTGTGCAGCGGGTGTTTATCGGTAACCAGTTCATTCAGCAGACACTATTACCACAACATTAGGGCAACTTAGGAGTTACAGCTGTGGTGTTGACAATCACCCTAACTTCTTTGACCAGTTTCAACTTGTGTGGCCCTGAGGATTTAAGAATTGATTTATTTAAATTTACTGTTTATTTATTCAATTATTTCCACAGGGTTTTTATCAGTCCCAGAGCAGCCTTGAAATCGATACATGTGTCTGTCTTCTTTTAGTGATTAATAGGAAGACCACTAATGTCTTAGCCTTCCAATCCTCTATTGATTTTCTATAACCACTGTAGACCACTTCACCACCAGAAAGCTATGGCGCGGCGCCTACATCTTTGCCCCAAGACTCGGTAGGTCACCTCTGTTATCTACACACTTCCATGTACCATGTTGTTGGTTTCACACAGCTAGCTGTCCAACTGAAGAGACAGACAACTTGTAGAGCAACATAGGGGTGGCGAAAAGTACATTTCAGTTCCCCTAGCCTGTGTCTAGATTGCTTGCGTTTTGACAGGCATTGAGAAAAGCACCATGTTTAAAGAAATAATCTGGAGTGAATCAAACTGTAGCTCCTTTGATTCACATTGCTAAGTGCTGCTGATACAGTAGCTGTGAGAATGACTGAATTTTGTGCAATGCAGACTTTATTTATGCGAAGCGGCGAGTGACGATAATAAATTATTGGCATATGAAAACAACCCAAAAATTTCCACATGCCCACATTTGTTAGCGCTGGCTGCCGTTTCGCTTTTTTTTTTTATCTGCCCTGCATATAATTGTGTAATTCAATAGTTATCGACACACAATTAATTTTTGTTGTTGTTGTTGTTGTTTTTTTACATTGACTTCCCAACAAACATGACTTACCAATTACAGTCAATTAATGAAGACTCTAATAAATATTTTTATCTAACTGTTCAGCTCACACACACACACACACACACACACACACACACACACACACACACACACACACACACACACACACAACTACTGCCTCAAAAATACCCTTAGCACTTCCGAGGGTCAGAAATGGTGGCATATCAGAAATGTACAGGGAAAGCAAAGCTTGCATTTTGCTGGAAGATGTAAACCACACTGCAGCTGACCCTTCAAAGTTTGAAGTTCAGACCGAGACTTTAAGAACTCAAAGATCTTGAAGAAAAACTTTACTGCAAGCAGGAAACGAATCACAAAGCTCCACAGGAGACTCTCTTCACTAAGTTCTCTCCCCTATCCTTACTTTGAGGAATACAGCTAAATAGGTACTGTCAAACTTTGAACTTTGAACTAATCAACTCATTTCTGTCATTTAAAGAAAAAACTTCATATTACTCATCATGTTAAGATATTAACTTCTTCTTTACATAGTAGGCTATGAATTTGAGATGAGATCTCAGATTGTATGTAATGGTTGATGGTTAAGAGAATGCCAAGAGTGGTAAATGGTGTTGTTTAAAGTTGTTAAATTGTTTCAGTTTTGTTCATTGTAAAAATAAAAAATAGGCTAAATGAAAATAAAGCTATAATTGAGCATTGAGCAAGTGTGTGCAAAGTTTTGACAGGCGCTGTAATTCGTTCCATCACCTCCCAGACTCCTAGGAAGTTGAGGCTGTAGAATCTATTCATGACTTTATTTTTTGGCTCATGTGTTTTCATATAAGGCAAAGCGTGTTATGAAAAAAAATAAAAAAATCTGCCCACGCCCTATTGAATCAACACATTAAAAATGCATTATGTAATGAATAATTAACATTTGAATTGCACTCGGATTGATTATGTGCAGCAGGGAAAATTGTAACAGAGCATTTGGAGTGTGGAAAGAGGAACATTACAGTTAAATTGGTTTCTCACTGCGCTCCTGCTGGGATGAGGTGATTCATTCTAACCGCAGCTCGAATGTTATTAGCACCCCTCCGCCATGGCGAGTCCATGACTGCGGTGCTGGAGACGAATGTCTGCATGGCAGGATTATGAACACAGATTAGCATATATCTAAGCATGACAGATTTCAATCCATAACATCCCCTGCCTGGTAATTGCGGGTGACAATGCCAATTGCTATTGCGCGCAATCGAGGAGAGGTTGTAGAAATGAACTGGGAAGTTAGTGGATGGATGCCAGGCTTTGAAGCTGAGGGTTATTGCTCCATCTCCTTCCCTCCCGAACAGCTGCCCCATCCTTCCTTCTCCGCTTTATGGCATCGTGGTAGCAGAGACGGTTCATTCTAAAGGGTTCTAAAGTATCTTTGGTGGTAGTTTAGTCAGCCAGTCATTGGAATAAGTGGTGCTAAAGGGCTATATAAGCAGCCATAGAGCTTTGGGCAGTCTGTCCATGGCAGCAGGACTTGTTTGAGCAGTCTCCTGCCTATTGAGGTAGTGGCAAATAGTAATGATTAAACTAAAAAAAGTGTCATATTTTTACACTTTATAACCCTCATGTAACCTTTTTTTTAAATGAAACACATGCTTCTTCCAACTTTCTGAGCTTGTCTGCCAGGCTTGAATTGACACTTTCTTCAGAGAGTGACTCACACTGACACCCTGGCATAAATCCAACAAGACATCTCCTCCTCTCCTCTCCTTTGCTTTCCTCTCCTCATGTGATTCCACAAACACCATTCTTCTCCATAGAAGTTGATACGCCGTGTCAGCACTTTGGCCTCTCTTCTCCCAGTTTATTAACCTATCTGTGTAGAGGCCCCTGCTTCTTTAGAGGAAAACACACACACACACACACACACACACACACACACACACACACACACAACAAACAAATACACACACACACACACACACACACACACACACACACACACACACACACACCAAGAGGAGTCTACTGGACAGTGCACATAAACACTTCTCCTCAGTCCTGTCTTCCATGGGGGTGGTGGGCAGTGCAGGGGCCACACTCCATGCGGCCACACATATCCAGCCACTAATCTCTCCAGTATAAGCGCCAGAGGGGCTTACGCCGCCGGCCTTCCCTGACCATGCAATTTGAGCCTCCAGCAAACAGCCGGGTCTCAGAGGCCACCTAATCGGATCGGCAGAGAAACAGAAGAGCTGAGCCGGGGTGCCAGGGCAGAGGAGGACGAGTGTGGGAAGCCCACCTCTCCTTTGACGCTTCTTATTTATGGTTGTGCTAACAATGCTAAGCCAGTGTGGTATTCTTCCCCCTGGTTTGTGTGTGAGATGAGCCACTCAGCAGGAGGCCACTGGGGGAAGTGGGGAGGAGCAGAACCCAGTGCTTCTAAGGCCGAGACGGAGATGCTATATGGGTGGAGTGGTGTGCTGATAACGTCAGACTACACTTACTTGCCGAAGCTCAAAGAGCTAGTCTATGTCACATATGGAAGAAGATATCAACTTATGAGTAGCATGTGAAGGCCACATTATCTGAAAAAGACTGTCGGGCACTTCTGTTTTTTTCACATGCCCCAGGCTAGTGTCAACTGAATTATAATGATTCAGGCCTGAATCACCCCTATTCACAAGCCTTCACCCTAACCAGTCATAAACAAAATGGTGGATTAAAAAATTAATCCTGGCTCCGTTGATTGCCAGGAGATGCTGCTGTCACAATTCCCAGAAACGGACAAGTGTGATCTTCACTCTGCTGCAGTTATATCACAATCACCAATCAAGAGTGACGAACAAGACGATTCAAACAATGCTAAGCCTGCCCAATGCCTCCCTGTCCACATAGAGCTTTGTGATTGGCTAAACACCACCGATGTCTGAATACAACCTAGAGCACTGGGATTTGCTACCACCGATATCTGAGCACAACCCATAGCTAGACGTACCCGCTGAGCAACTTTAGGCTAGCCTTCCTACCCAATTCCACTCAATTCTCATCACCCTTCAAGGGTCAAGAGCTGATCCAATCATTTTTTGATTTGAACAAGCAATTGTTTCTCAATAGCCGGGATCTCAGACTCTCATATAAAGTAATGCGTAAACCGAGGGGCTGGATATGACCAGACTTGTGTTTGCAGGTCCCCTCTCCCTTTTCTTTTCCTCTCTCTCCCTCCCTCTCTCCCCAGCCACTCTTCCTTTAGTTCTAGTTCTCTCCTGTCTGGGGTTAGCCACACTGGGCCCATGCAGAGGAGGAGTTTACTTCTAGTCTCTCTCTCTCTCTCTCTCTGCCACCATGGTGGCACAGCACTGTGCCTCTTTCTTCCCCCAGAATAATTTAGGCATCAGCGGTGCTTTCATGCCCTCATGATGTCTTCTTCACAAAAATACAGAGTATAATGCACAAACACGCACACACACCTTCACTCACATGCTCTCTTCCTCCTCTCTCACACACTCACGCAAGAGGTGCAAAATAATGCATGCTATTTTAACTCTGCATTCATCTACTTCCCCAGGGGACGTATGATGCAACAGCATATTATTTTTCCGGATTGTTCATTCTGTGGGGCAAACACATACACACTTCACAAACACACGCATGCAGTTCACACACAAAATGACGTCCGCTTTCCTTTTTCACAGGGTAATGATCTCATTCCAATATCCCTGTCATCTCTTTCGGTAGGCCTGCCATGGACCCCCAGTTTATAGTGCCCTCCACAAAGTTGCTAACACTGACACTCTCTCCAGGGGCGCCGCTAGGGGGGGGAAAGTTAGGATGATTCTAAGGGCCTGGCACTGACAGGGGGGCCCAGATAAAATTTTAATATAAAAATCAATATTTGAGGGGCCCAAAAATATTTTTTGTCATAGGGCCCAAAATTTCTAGCAGCGCCCCTGACTCTCATTTCGAATTCAATTCAATTGCAAAAAATGATCTTCTCAACATCTTCACAAACATCTCCTCTTGCCATCAACAGAGTAGGGAGAGGACTTGTGATAACTTCCCCATTTTCCAATTTTACAGTAATTATTGCCTCCGCCAAGGAAACTAGTTTTCGCTGGCATTTGTCTGTTTGTCTGTGAATAAAATAACTCAGAAAGTTATGCACGGATTTGGATGATTTTTACCAGAGGTGTGTCTTTGCCCAAGGAAGAACCCAATAAATTTTGGTGGTGACCGGTGATCCAGAGCACCTTCTGGAATTTACATTGTGTCAGTGACCATTTGGCTTCGGCGGACGTCTGCAATATCTAGCTTTTGTAGTTTGCTCTGTGTTGTGAAAATGGGACGAACAACAAAACAATGTTTTTCTATGTATCTCAATGGGTTTAAGTCCATACAAATGGAAGGTATCAACTTCTGAGTTCTTTTGTGAAGGCAGCGTTATCTGAAAAAGACTGTGGGGAACTTGTGATTGTGTCAATTGCCCCAGTCTACTGTCAACTGATTTTTAATGATTCAGGCCCGAATCACCCCCATTCACAATCCCCCACCCCCATAGTCAGGCAATAGGCATAAACAAAATGCCTGAACAGCATCATGGCCACAGAGGAACAGATTAACTCAGCTGTCACTGTGTTGTCTTACCAATGCGCCATACTGTCAGCTATACATTTTTAAAGGACACTGCGTGACTTCACTAAAAGTTTAAATGCCTCTAAACAAACACGTGGTCATCAGTTACGCCTCCTGTCCCATTTCATTCTCAGTCAGTATATGAAAGCCTTATAGGGATATTCCAGCGTATTTCATTCCATGGCCGTGTTGTTCAAGGGCACTATGTGCTGTAGGTAGGGAGATTAACAAGACAATCTGGGACCGAATCGCATCAGCACTGCAGTAGTCCAGTGCTTGTCTTCATCCTCACAACTTGCCTGAGTCTTACTATGTGATTATGCAAACAGGACATCCTTGTTACTATTTGTTATGTTGTTCTTATCTGTCCTTACCCAATACTTCACAAGTCATAATCTAGAGTTACCCTAGCTGGTGGCAGCTAACGCTGACTCACAGGGACACAGGAAAATAAAATGAACCGAGTTTCCTTGCCCACATACTGCATCTTGCAATACACTGCAGTCGAATATCACTTTGAGTCAACGGGTATCTGGTATGTTCAAGTCATGTCCAGTCCCTAGATTATTATGGAAGGTCATATGCATGACACAAACATTTCATCTGGAACTTGTTTCCAGAAACCATTTAATACCCTTGTCATTCACAGTCCTATCTTTATCTTCAATTACACTGTTCCTGACTATCTAAAGCGCATATTGAAATGCTCTTGTCGTTAAAAAATGTCTAAATTTGCTTTCCCTTGCCTTGCCTACCTTGAATTTTACTTGAACACATAGGCTATTCACACTTTCAGAAAAAATAGATAGATAGATTTGAGTTGTGATTTCAAATCAAACTAGTCATTGGCAGAAAGAAACATGTTTGAAACATATCCTTGAACCCTGTATAGTCTGAAACTCTGAAACAAACACACTATTGTAGCCGTTCAGATCGCTGCATCTGTTTATGACAAAGGCAGTCTTAACCCAACCATCTCTTCAGAGGCAAAGCTGAGCATATGAATCATCCATTGTGCTGGGGGGCTGAGTATGGGCTGATGCCTCAAGTAGAAGCATACAGTTGCTTTTTCACCTGAACTCATGTTGGCAATGCTATTTATAGGTAATGCCCCTGTGCCATCCTTCCTGTCTGAGTGGGTTTCGACATCCTTGCGCCAAAGGCTAAGTCCTGACCAGGCGGAAAATGGTCAGATAAGATAAACCGAGACCTTCACCATTCTCCGCTCTGCTGTTGAGCACCCATGCCAAACGTAGTAGAAAATTGGCCGTGCTGATGACACCGCCAGGTTTATGACCCATGCAGAATGTTCTAGGCTTGGCAGATTAAGATGACATTTTCCAAAGGCTTTTGCTCCCTTTCCTCCTCCCCTTCCTGCTCTGTGATTTGCTTGCTGTAAGATTATGTGTTGATCATTTGCATATTGTAACATTTGCACTCTGGCTTACTGGCACAGTTTTAAACATATTTAATTATAAGACTCATCTTGCATCCCTATCTGCCAGTGCATCACTTTTATTGACACTGACACTGATTTTATCCATTGACTTATAATATGATGGTATCAAAGATCTTAGCAATGAATATGATATGGGCATTGAGAGATGGAGTTAATATCCCATCGAAACATTCTTGTCAAATGATATCTATTCAGATAAAATGCTTTTGCAGTTTTTGCATCCTGCTGCATCTTTTGTATCTGCCCTAGAGAAACCTGCCTTGTTGTTTTATTGTAGTTGTTTAAGCTTCCACTTCAGTTTACATGTGCAAGGGCAAATGTCAAACTGCTTTGCTCCTCCATATACATCACAAATTATTCTTTTTGGCTGGTGGTAATGAAACCTACAGATTTTGTTTTGACTCTGTTGCTGTGGATATGCTGAAAGATCCATATTGTATGTTGTGTGTGAAGTAGTAATTCAATGGTAGTCATTTTTGGTTAACTTAGAAGTCCCTCAAATAGGAATGCTGGATTGAGCTGATCTCTCCTTTGGGTATGTAGGAGTTTTCTCATTACTTGTGTTTAACGCTGCATTTAGTTGAGCAGCAGTCTACCCTTAGTGTGAGGTGCATGCTAATGACTATAATCACTATCTTAAACGAGCAGATTTGATTATATTTGATAACAATTTATTTCAAGACTTATTAATGATTATGTAATATTCAGATAGATAGATAGATAGATAGATAGATAGATAAAGATAAACAGATGGAAACATACTTTATACATCCCGAAAGAAATTACTGTGGTATTCAGGTTAACCATCAACAATTTATTTTATTCAATTTTGCACTCACACTGTTTGTGGCACAACCTCGTTGATGTCACACGCATCAGTACCTTTGCTTCCTAAATGTGTCAGGGATGAAGATGTTGTTTCCTGATAGCAAGTTACATCATCTGCTTGCATGGTTGCCTCTCTGAAGCGGGGAAATAAAAAGCACATGCATGTCTTCCTCTGCCCCTCCTTCTCCAGTCCCCACCCATGTCCCCTTGGGCTGGGACAGGAAATGTCATCTCAGCATCTAACGCTGATCCAGGCCCCACATAGGCAGCTGCTGGACCATCAAATACTGTATGTGACACGTGTGGCACTGTCATGTCAAGTAAACACTCATGACACAAACATGACACAAACACACAATCTCCCTCTCCCGCATTCTCTCTGACATAAACATAAACACACAGACCCACACAAACACACATGCACACACACACAGTGGCAAGGCAAGGACAATGCAACAAATACACAAAACAGTTCATGGAGATCCTCATATTTCCGATGCACAAGCCATACACACGCACATACACAAACAGAGATTATAAACAAATAGAATAAACACTCCCTCACCTAAGAGAATATTGGAATCTGATGCACACACAGAGCACAGAAGGCCACTCATATGCCCAGGCACACTCATAACAGGCACACTGTAATCCGCAGATGCACACGCAAATCCCAACACAAACAGACCTGTGCATGAAAATATTAATATTTATATGAACGGCAGAATCCAGAGGAACTGCATGGTTGTTTTGAACACCTCTGTTAAGGGTTCTCTCTCTCTCTCTCTCTCTCTCTCTCTCTCTCTCTCTCTCTCTCTGTCTATCCCCTCTACCTTCCTTTTGCTCTCTCTGACTAACTGTGGTCACGAATGCTACAGCAAAGGTGGCATGTGATATGTAAATTGCAGCACTTTCCCTGCAGATAAATAAGGTGGAATCATGACAGGACTATTACAATATCGTTTAAATACTTCCTACTCTTCGCATGAGCAGAAGTAATGTAACACCCACCCCCTAAGAAACATACACAAATGCACACAAATACAAGCACTTTTCTACATCTCAATTAGATTTTTTCCCTCCGAGCTCTGCCCTAACATTTTACCAACTTAATCTCTATGTGCATTCATTGACATTTAAGGATCTTCTTGTCACCCACATGGTGCAACAATGTCCCCTTAAGTAGTGAAGGACATTTCATGACTGTTTGCATAAACAGTCCCCTCGGGCACTATACCCACTTGTGCGTGGTAGAGGAGGATCATACGTATGGGTCATCACCTAGTCCATCTACGACAACAGCGCTGTCAGACTACATGTGTCTCATTTAACAGCTGAAGCCCACGGTGTTTGGCTCAGGACCTCCTCTCCAGTCGGTGTGGAAAACACCCTGTGTCTTTGGCTAGCCTGCTGCTGCTGCTTTGTACCCTAATAGAGGAGTTGCAACTTCATTTCAGCCTTGTAATGAAATACAGTTAAAAGCTAATTGCATCGTTGGATTATTTCTTGAATTATAGACGTAGATGACGCTAAAGATGTTTTAAAGAGTATCCACAGTGACGCAGATGGCTTACTCACTGTGTTCTAATGTTAAATGAGAAGCAATCCATATGGCTAATTAGATTTTCCCCAGGAGTGTTTTATATGGGCAGCTGTTTCACACAAATGAAGAACATAGCTATAAAGAAGCTAATCAATGTTAGAATTCACGCCTCTGTGATCATGGCCTCGTTTTATACATGTACATAATATACATGCATGTCCATGAAAGCATAACAGGAATTGCAGTTGGTCAGATGGCACTCCTGTATGTTGCCTGCAGCCAGGAAGTGTTTTGTTTTATCCACTATCTGGACTGTGATAAATAAAAAGCATGTGATGTCACATTACTAATGTGACATATCAACTGAACTGGTCAGCCTCTAAAGCACTCTCATTTAACACCAGTTTAAAAGCTTTTATAATAGTGGCTTGGGTCACATTAAACCTTTAAAATTACTGACGTGATTTCGCAATCAGACCGTCATAAGTGAGTCAAACAGTTTTCACAAGGAAGGAGACGTTCTTAAAAGGGAACTATGCAACATTTTTAGTTCAATTTACCTTTATTTAGCAGCTTAAGAGTCATTGTGATGATTCTACAACAGCTTTTAGGGTGATTGATGACTATTTCGCCTCGCTCTAGCTCCTCTCGGCATAAAAATTGAATATGCAAGAGGAAATGAAGGCGCATAACGGCCGGTCCTTGGGTCTTTTCCCCAAACGCATATATGATAACTTGGTTGGTATTGTGCCATTGTATTGAAAACAACCATTTATTAACTGGTTAGCAATGCTTTTCTGAAGCTTTTGGGGAAAAGACGCCTGCAAGGAGGAGCTCTGTGACGAAAAATGTGAGCCTACACCTAGCGCAAACCGAAAGTAAAAATCGGCCCTGCATAGTTCATCTTTAAGAAAGAACTTCCTCCTTGATGTTCTGTGTTGTTTCATCTGAAGTTTCACTTACAAAGAGCAGGACTCTTAGATGGGCATTTGTGAACTAATCAGCTACGGTTTGATTCTTGAACTCATATCTTTGTCATTACTACAAATCTTTTCAAATAAAGAGGCCTACTAATATTTTCCTTTCACACTTGATATGTGGTCGAATTACAAATCTAGTTACATTGGCCAAACCATGGCTAAAATATGTAATGTAAAGCCCTCCTTTGAATTTTTTTAACCAAACTCACAAGACATGCACAGTACATAGAGATGTACCCAGACTTCTGGAAAGAATACAAATTCACAGGTACATTAAATGACAAGTCCAGCGATTAGCAGCACCAACAGGAGTCAATAATCAGTGGTTCATATTACTGTAATAGATTTGCCCTGGAATCCCGTTTTCCCAGGATAGATAACTGTAATGAAGCGTTGAGCCATTTACATACATGATTGCATGACTGGATTCCTTGTCTTAAAAGAGCAGATCATGGAGAGGGAATATTACCTAATAGACCACCAACATGTCCCAATGAATCTCTCTGAGCTTGGTGCTTTTGCTTCTTTTCATGATTTATGTAATAACTAGTAATACATTTTATATAAAGAGTTGTGGCCTCTAAGTGAACTGCTTGATTTGTGATCAATCCAGGAATGTCCTAATTAAAAACTAGGCTACTTACCTTCAGTTATTCACCTATTTTTTAAATCTGAAATCACTATGCACATTGCATTGTGGAATGCACAGCTGATCTCATTGGAGAGCTAATGATGCTGACTTTCTTTAAGTTTTGTTGGGGTTGTTGCTATTGCTGTTTTAGTTTGCTTGTTAAATACATGTGAGAGAGAGAGAAAAAGAGTCAGAGACAGTGCATGGTGACGTAGTGATATCAACATTCAGGAAAAGACTAGAGAGCAATCTCATTCTCTACATTGTCTATTCATTACCATTGGCCCATCTGCGGGATAGAGTACTTAGAAAACATCAGCATCTGGCCCACTCTCTTAGCCTGGTCGGCAGACCCAACAGAGTTGCCCATGCCAAATCAGGTCCAGGTTGGGACCAGACCCTCTCTATGGCAGCTGCTCTCTGGTCTTGTCTTTGAGGTTAATCCTATTTGATGGGTGGCTTCCCTGGGCTGCTGATTGTTATGCCGAGGTGTGTGTACGGGGATTCTGTCAGCTTGTATAATTTTCAAACACATTTGCCGGAATCCTCCATTAGCATCTCTGTCACTTCAGCACTGCTGCTTACTGGGACAGTGGCTCTGTCATGTGAGGCCTCCGCTCCCTGTCTCTCACTCACTTCCTTTCTCTTATTTATCCAAACTCTTTCGAAATGTAGCAGTTTTTGTTTTCTTTTGTTGTTTTATGTACGCAAGTACCTTTTATGTCACATATTTTGTGTAGGCAGAAACAAAACCAGAAACTTCACATTATGTTCTGGAAGAAGACGGTTTATATGAGGTATTTTTGCAATAATCTTTGACCTTCCTTTTTGAAAAGGCCGGGTGCCCTTTAGATGCTTCTATAACAGAAACATGTTTAAAGTGCACAGAGACCCTTAGTTACAGAGTCTCTATGGTTACTGTAACAAATGCATGTTTTCATAAACTTGCAATGAATGTCATTGCACATCCTGTAATGTCAGTGTGCAGCACACATTTTATTGATATTTGGAATGGTGGAATGATAATACATTTAATATGCTACTGAGGTTGTCTCTGGACAATGATGTATTAGAAAAAGTTCTTCAATGTATTTTAATAAACACTTGGATTTTAATGTGAAAACATGCTGTTATTACAGTATTATGTCATACGTTTCCTGGCCTACACAATTGTCTTGTCCTATGCAAGCATGGCCTTACAATTGTGTGAGAGAGAGAGAGAGAGAGAGAGAGAGAGAGAGAGAGAGAGAGAGAGAGAGAGAGAGAGAGAGAGAATATAGTGTGTTTTGAGAGAGAGAGTATATGTGTGTATTTATGGGATAGCCGGAGGTGAATCCCCATAATTAGACAGCACAGCCCAGTCAATTCCTCTTAATTTCACACTGGGGGGATGTGCAGCACTCCTGCCTGGAATGCAGAAAAAAGAATCTCTGTCACATGGGCTCTCTTTTGTTTATAATCTTCCCCATGTCTGCCTATGCCCATTTACCCACTCACTATCCCTCCCCTCTTTCTGTTCCTGTCTTCCTCATTCTCTCTATTTTTCCTCCCTTTCTTTCTTTCCCTCCCTCCCTCTCCCTAAGCATATACCAAGTTGGTGGCAGCTACCTGCCGAGCAGCCATGTTCCCTCCTGTCGGAACACATTCCACTGACCTTCCAGCATATGGAGGGGTTTTTGTGGCACATTAGGCCCTGGGAGGGAAGCTCCTCTTGCCTGTGTCAGGCCAAATTTGCAAGCAAACTTCTGACACTTATTAGGAAAGACTGTCAGAGAACACTAGCTGAAGTTCATAATTAGGACTATAAGACTGCTCAGACCTGGGCCTAAGAACTGCTCCTATGGTGGAAAATGTGTAGAAAAACTGGCCTGTAACCTTTACACTGCAGGATCTAAAAAAATGGGTAAGACTTTATGGTAAGAGTACATGAATTATCATGAATTCATGCATGAAATCATTCATGATTAATTCATGATTCATGCATTACTTCATCTCTGAATGTCTAGTGAGTCATCAGGAATTAACATGAATTCATTGTTTGTCATTAATGACCTGTTGAAATAGCACATGATCTTTAAGCATTAATTTCTCTGGGTACATCATCATGAGTCATGATTAATTAGCGTGATCATGATGACTTCATCATGTTTGTGCCCCCTCAACTAAAGTATTGGCAGGGTTCAACATTTGCAAATTGTACAATTGGATGGTCCTATCAATGGTAAAGATATTGCACTTTCCATTTATTTCTTTATTCTTGCTAACAGACAGTTACACTGGTGCACTGGTGCACATCATAATAAGGGTGGCATACATGTCATCAACTAAGCATTATTTTTTGAGGCGTTCATCATATTTGTGGCTCCTCAGATGAAGTGATGAAAGTGACATGAATTACAGGTTAGTTGCTCATGAGTTCTTCATGTTTGTGCCCTCTAAACTAAAGTGTTGAGATGGTTAAATAGGTAAAAATTAGTTGACATGGTATGGAATAGATAAAAATCTGTGCAATGTCTGGGAAATTCTTGGAATGTCTACATGATGAATTCATGAGGAACTAGGCTAAACTAAGCTAAAAAAGTATCCACTTTTATTATATCCAATTCTTTTGAACAAAAACATCATGATCATGCGTAATTAATCATGACTCATGATGATGTACCCAGAGTAATTAATGCTTAAGATCATGTGCTATTTCAGCAGGAGGTCATTAATGACAAACAATGAATTCATGCTAATTCCTGATGAGTCATTAGATATTCAGAGATGAAGAAATGCATGAATCATAAATGAATCATGAATGAAATCATGCATGAATATATGATAATTCATGTACCCTTACCGAGAGTGTAAAATGCAATACCTGCTAATTGACTGAGTCCCTGACATATGATTATGAAAAGTCATCTTTTCTGGTGGTCTTGACATGTACAGTACATACGTTTATAGGCCTATACTGTTAACCTCGATGCTAGAAGGTGATAGATGCCTTCAGCTGGTCTTTGAAGAACCACCTTTAAGACACGCCAGCTTATCAAGATAGTCAAGTTCATGTGTCCAGTCTGTCAAAGTATACATTTGCTGGCGAAATAGAAACTCCGATGAAAAAAGTAGAAAAATCACCGCTCATCTGTTGAGGTGCTGGATTAACAAGTAAATCAATGAAAAATGAAGAAAAATCCGCACACTCAAGTCTTTGCAAATAAGTTTTTTACTCTATGTTCTGCAAGCTTTCGGTCAAGAGACCTTCTTCAGGCAGAGTAAAAAAATAGAAATAGAAACTCCAAAAGTGCAGCTTCAAGGGCATTTAGGTTCCAATGTAAGTTTGGTGCTAACACAAACCCAAGAGCAAGTGCTGGCACACATGCTCAAAACCACCTTAGTCAAAAAAAGAGAGGGCTTCTTCATCTTCTTCTAGAGGAGCTCACGTGGTCATCCCCAAATAATCTCCATTAGCCAATGCCTCTCTGACCCTGGGCCAAATGCAAACATAATTTTCCCTTCCACCAAACACGTTCCTCTGCCAAGCACATTCATGTTATTAGCGGTCTATTGTGCTTCAGCAATACTGTCTATGATTCCTCTTTCATGATTGCTAAGTGCAAGTGCAAGCATTAACTCTGGTCAGTGAATCTCAGCTGGAATCTTTGCTTTAATAAGTCCTCTTTACCATGTTGGTAGACTTGTCCCGGCAAACCCGATAAGTCATGACCCCAACCACAAAATCCATTACACTGTTATATCATAATAAATGAAATTGTAACTGAAAGTAGATATAACCGAAATCGCTTGTCAGACAACATAACGCACAAAAATGATAATCTCTGGTTCGTACGCTTTGTGGCTTTGGTTTGCAAATAAATTAACAACTATTATTGAGAATGTGAGTAGTTGATTTATACCTGAAAAATTAAGACACGTTAAAATGAATGCACTTAAAAATAATGCACGTTCTAAATAGCGCATCACAATAGGAAAGTTGACCAAGCAGTGGTATAAATATATATATATAGGCCTATATAGGATTTTTTTCCCAAAAATTTGGCGAGGTCTGGAGATAGAAAACTATAGATTTGTCCTCTTTACCATGCTGGTAGACTATAAGCAGTTGCCTGGCAAACCCAGATTTCTCCAGAATGATTTCAGACTCCACCATATGCTCAGGCTAAATAGTCAAGACCCTGTTTTCCATCAGCAGAATGAGGCTAATTTCCTCAGTATTGAGCTTACAGCTTGGGCGAGAGATGAAAGGATGCACAGAGCCAGTCACACAGTCTAAATGTCATGTTTGTTAAGTGACTAATCAAAGAGAATGTGATGGAGAATACACACTCTGAACCCTAGAGCCCTCTGTAAAGACCTTGGTTCTTTTCAGTGCCTCTTTGCTTTGCCTTCTCTTTTTTCACTCTGTTCTCTGTTATTCCCCTTCTTAAACTCTCTCTCTCTCTCTCTCTCTCTCTCTCTCTCTCTCTCTCTCTCTCTCTGTGTGTCTGTGTGTGTGTGTGCAATGTATTTGTGGTTTCTCCATATTCTGTTAATGCATGACAGAAACTATCAGATACATCCTGAGTACTCTTCTACTCTTCCCCAATTAAACACACAGCAGCTCATGCAGAATGCCCTAGCAACGCAAACCGACCTGCACGGTAACACGCTCTCCACAAGGATGCAGATTGCTAACATGGTACGGATGTATAAATAACCATCTCTCCTGCATAACACTCGGCTTAATCCTGACACAGCTTTAGAGAGGGTCGCTGGCTTTGAAGTTGTAGTCAGAATCTTTGAGAGAGAGAGAGAGAGAGAGAGAGAGAGAGAGAGAGGGCAGGGGGTGGGGTGGGGACAGAATAAAAAGGATGGACATTTTTTGTATGCCAATGAGATCCAAATCTAAAGAAAACGGTAGCAAAAGGACAAAGGAGATATATCAGTATGTCCGAGAGCAAACACCCCATGAGAAGGTTGAATTACGTCTTTGGTTTGAGGGCTTAGGGCTTAGGACACAGGACATTGGGATTCACCCCATGCCAGCTTCAGATGGATGCTGCTCTACTGTGCACTGCTGTTTATAGTCTCACGTCCTGCCTCTGCTTGATTGCTAAGTAGTGCAAAGAAAAGACACACATTTGGTAGACTTCTCTATTCAAAAGATAATTATCTTACAAAATGAAAAAAAAAAAAAAGATTTATATTTTCTGATGTTTTATGCATGACAAACCTTTGGCCACTGAAGCAAAAATTTATTACAGGAAGCTGGAATTGTACTAGATGCCTGACAGCTATATTGTTTATCATAGATACATATTTATGAAGCATAAACAGTTGGTGAGTATTGATGCCCTTTTTTGTTTCATGAATGAGAGAATGTTCCAAATGCACAGGCTGCCTACCATGATAGCTTATGTGAATAAAAACAAAGACAAAACTGGATTGAAGTGTATTGTCATAAAAGTCAAAAGTCTGGATGTTTGCTAGGGAGAATACTTTTGATATGCTGGTCTGTGAAGGCCGCTTGCTAGTTGTAACTTCCAGGTGCATTGCTATGTGTAAGTGGCCAAATCGCTTTAAACCTTTAAAAATGGCTCAAAATAGCCCTACACTGCATTAATAGTATAAGTTCCAACATTTAAATCCAGGCAATGAAAATTTATGCACCTGGAAGCTACAACTAGCAAGCGGTCTTCTCCGGTCTGCGTGGACACATTATTCTGCTGCCCAGCAAACATTTAAACTTGTCAAGATGTTGCAGTATATTTGCGGTCCTTATCACACTGGATTTCTCATTTAAAATGGCCTCCAATGCAGTTAGCGGGTTAAAATGTACACACACTCTAGCCTGGCACGCCCTCCCAGTGACGTAAAACCTTCGGCATTGCTGTCGCTGGTCTGGCCAGCTGCTAATCGGGTAGGATTTCTGAATTCCCCTAGATGGGGGAACTGCCCCCTCTTGGTCGAGAACCGATCAACTCTGAGCAGCTCCAACGGCTCTCAGTCCTGTTCAAGCAATTCCCTTCGCGTCACATACGTCAGAGGAAAGAGTGGTGTGATTGTTTTTGCGTCGGCACAGCATTTTCTAACATTGACCAGTAGCAAACCGAGGCATTTCAGGGAGGCGGGTCAACCATGCGTTTTGAGAAACTTTGTTATACGGGCTCTTGGTCAGACCAAAGTCTCGTAGAGCTTTGAAAGTCGATGGCAATCAGGCTACACAAAATCATACTTAAATGTGTATTTCATATTTTCCCCCCGATTTTTCCTTCTGGGGTAAGATATTAGGTCAATGAAAATTATTATCATTTTTCAGCTGCAGAACTGTGTCCACCCTGTCTCAGGCAGTGGCTTGTTCATCACAAAGGACACAAGTCAGAGTGAGAGGGAGGGAGATAAATAATGTAGCCCTTGGGTGTTCTATCGCCTCGCCTATCACTACCACCTTGACGTGAACACTTTCCCTCTTATGGCTGAATGGGGGGTGCTAACTGCGTGACCTGCCAGCACTCGACACTATACAGTCATCGATTGACTCTATACGTAAACACCTAGACTGAGTGGACTACAAAATGTACCCCATAGATTTCCCAATGCCTTCTGTTTCCTTAGGCTACCTGTCAAGAGGAGTGCTAATTATCCACTGCATATTTTATGAGAAAACAACAGAGCAGTTAATTAGGTGTATACATGGACAACAAACTATATTGGGTAAAAGCACCTTCTTAAACCTTTGCATTACAGCCGCAGTCAGTCATGAACTAACTTGTAATTGGGAAAATAATGCTGCTACTACTACAAACCAAGCTTTTATGTTGACTTTCTCTCATTTGGAGCTAAAAAAAATAGACTGCTATGTCATACCTACATTATGTTATGAATATGTTTTAATTAGTTCACGTACAACAGTGATGGTAATATTTTTTGTTGATTTCTTATGGTATTAGCTGGTGGGTGTTATTATTAGGACAAAAAGGAATGTTATGCTTAAGGGCCATGGGGAGCAGATCGAACACAATTAAAACAACGTTGTAAGAACACATTTTACTTTCTGTGTCTCTGTTCAGCATTGATTGCTCACAGACCTCCTTGGGTCTATAAGCACTCTACAGGAATAGAGATGAGTTGAGCCCCACTTGTTAGCACCCATCTCAGGCTATGACGTACAAGAGCATCAGTGCCTGCCTTGGTGATTTAGATTCATATACATTCATGAAACTAGCTAATCATTTGCAAACATCACTTACCTGCATCCCCTAAACTAAAGTGTTATCAGGTCATCATAATGGCCTATAAATGTTAACTTCAGCAGTCATAAATGTCCTTTAACAAATTAACTTTTAGGATGTACATGGCCTATTATTTGCAAACGTCATCTCCATCCATTAACCTAAAGTGTAAACAGATTCTTTCGTTCACTTCATACAAAGAAAATGAAGATTTACATGCATGAATTAGACCTATTCTGTATTTGAACGTGTCCCAACATGTCCCAACGTGTAGCAAAGTCATTTTACTAAAAGCAAAACACGGCAAATGTTTGATAAAGTAACACTGCCTAGATTACAAAAAGGCCTAACACACAACAATATAACACTTTGACTTGGGCATCCTCCTAAATTGTTATACACTAAATGTTTTCTTCAATACCTGGATTACTGTAGGCCTCTCTTAGAATTTTTCAAAATAAAATGAAAACTTACCTTGTATGAACGTCCCACAATGTCCAAAACTGAGTTTAGGCCTGCAGCAAACTGCAGTCCTGAAGTCTTCACTGCCATGTGCACATAGTGGTGTCAGCAGAACTCATTGAAAAAGTCAAGGTGGCTAACAGTGGCTAACAATAGCCTATTCATGCAGTTCTCTGCTACTTCAGGCTAACAAACACATAAGCTCTTCTGCGAAAATATTAGACCACATTTTTTGTTGAAGATAGTGCCGGAGTAAATTGTTCTCTAAAGGAAAAATACAGAGTTAATCAGTTTATATCCCTGTTCTTTGAGGCAACCAAGTGTTATCAATAAGTATCAGAACGGCAGCGTTTGGTATAACGTAGCCGGAATATGCAGCTAAGCTAAGCTAACAGATGTGAGCATACAGTATGTATGAAACTTTCATGTAGGCTAGTGTTGGCTGCCATTTTACTATTTGGTGTGTGTTGCACAAAAGTTGGTAATTCTTCTAGCTATCAACAGCATGTCGCAATGTGAAACAACAGGGCTACGGGTTGATTCACTCTGGAAAATTCCTTCATTGTCCATTGCCTCATTATCCATTGTAGGCCTATCATTGTCCATTCTTCCAAAAACATTCGCAACTGAATACATTCATCTACAGACTGTTAAATGAACAGTCCAGCCATGAATGATAGTCTAAACTCAATCCTCAGGAAAGGAATCAGTGGTTGTCTTTCAAACTGCCTCTGCACTGAATAGGATAGCACTGCGACCAGTCAGAGGAATGAACAAGCTAACAAAGCCAATTCAGGCGACTGCTTATCTTGGTTAAACCCACCAAACTACTCTTACACACAAAGGGCCCTATCTTTTATGATCAGAATATGATCATGCAGTCGGTGCAAGTACACTAGCAGAGGACAGCAGTTCTTTCTCTTTTCTCACTCATACTACATTGTAAACTCTAGGCTAATACCACTGCCTTCCCTCCTCCTTTCAAAACTGATGGCCTGTGCAATGATTGGATGGTGCAGAGCTGTTAGCAGAGAGACCAACCCACACAGTCACCTCAATGCTAATGTCATCAACTCTCCATTCACACTGCAGCGAGACGAGATACACCAAGCAGCCATCTGAAGTACTATCAAATCATTCATTTGTGATGGCTTCTGTTTAATTCATGAAAGGGCCAGTCATATAAGAGGAATGTTACATCAAGCTTAGACAAAACCACTAGCATCACCATGGTTACAGCACAACCATATTGCTCTGGGGATCAAGTTGATTTCGGGGGCAAATTATACAGTTCCATGTTCAGGCGCACGCATCATGCACACTTCCTGTTCAGCAGATATGCACTGATGTTTGAGAGAGAGAGAGAGAGAGAGTGTGTGTGTATGTTGTTGTTGATCATGGTGTGCGTACGTAAAATATTGCAGCTAGTTTGAATCCACTTGAGGGCCAGATTCACAGAATGCAACCCCACACACACACCACACACACACACACACACACACACACACACACACACACACCCTCTCTCTCTGTCTTTCTCTTTCTCTCAAGGTCATATTTTGCTCAGCGTGACCCCTGGCTTTCAGAATCAGAATGCTGCCTTGCTGCCAGCAGTCTATGGTTTTTTGTATTTCCGCATTGAGCATTAGGCCTACTGCATGTCATCCCAGTAGTGGTCCAGTGGGCACTGCTGCTGGTGGAGGGTTCAGAAGACTGCTGGTGGTCTATTTACAATAAGCCCTGAGAGGCTGTTCTATATTGTGAATATAGCACAACTGATGGATGCTGTTATGCACGAAACGAGCGTGCAGTAAAGGCAAGGAAAGTTTATTTATATGGCACATTTCTTGAAACAAGAGCATTTCAATGTGCTTCACAAATACTATGGAATAATGTAATAAAAGGAAAACACACATTTAAAAGAACTTTTTGAAAGATAATAATAAAAAATAATAATAAAAAATGCAAGATAAAAAAAAACAAAGATAAGATAAAAAGCAAAACCCAGTCAGCTGTGTTGTATTTATTCTTGCATATTATTTTCAGATTACTATTTTGTTGTTGATATTTCCAATCTTACACACACTTGATGTGAGTCATTCAAAAGCTTGGAGGTGGATCATCTTACATATCTATTGCACAGTGGAATTTGTCTTGGCTGGAGCCTGAAGTTACAGATTTTTTTTTTTTTTTTTTTTTTCTTTTCATTTTTCATTTTCACACTCTCAGCCTCCATGTCCTGATCCCAAATGAGCTACTGTGATGTGAAATGGCCTCAAATTGATTGAAGTCATAGTTTCAGCAATACTCCTCAGATCCCTGGCTGCCTCTGACCATTAGTTCAGGGTTCAGTGAATCCAGGCGAGGCTCTCCCCCAGCACTGAGAGGCAGATGGAGATCTGCACCTATTGATCTGGAGTGCTAAAGGCAGCCTGCGGGGAATCAATGCAAAAGCAGTTGAGCACAGATGAATTCTTTAATTTCCTAAAATGCATGGAGCAGGGGGACTTGTGTCACTTACATACTTACGTTGTTGTGCGTGTCGTGATGAAAGGAATGGTGCAGAGCTCTGCTTATGGAGTCAATATGTAGTAAGGCCTAATTAGTGGTTTGCTGAAGTATGTGTGTGTGTGTGTGTGTGTGTGTGTGTGTGTGTGTGTGTGTGTGTGTGTGTGTGAGTGAGAGAGAGAGAGAGAGAGAGAGAGAGAGAGAGAGAGAGAGAGAGAGAGACTCTGTTATCAGATAAGAGGAAATTCCTTCAAAGAAAGTTCAGTATGCTTCAGAAAGCAATTAATCTCATGTTAACTTTATTCCCTTCTAATATTGTCTACATAGCAATACACTGGAATAGATCTGGTACAAACCTGATGATTTGTGCCACACTGTTGTTAGAGGAGTTCATGTAGGCACACATTACTGGCTTAGCCCACCATCTGTGACTGGTGGATGTGTTTGCTAATTACATGGACTGCCACAGAGGTTGTGACAAATTTCGTTTTAATATGGGTGGAGAGGAAAGGATTTTCACCTTTCAACCCTCTTCAAGGTTATTATAAGATTGCAAATCAACCATCTCTGTGGTGTGTGTACATATCTCTAGCATGGTTCACTTTATTCTTCATACTTACTAAAGGTATAACTGAGTTTACTGTTAAGTTTGAAGATGTTTAAATAAAATCTTGTCAAATTGTCAATATAGAATTTATATTGTTGTTTTCACTCTTTACCATCAGTTATTATCATTGTGGTCTGGTTGTTCATTACAAACTCATCCAACATATTCTTTGAGAATGCAGAACAAGAATATGATAGGCCAGGGACTGATCCAATCTTGTGGAATTACCTCCTGCAAGCAATCATTTCTCAATAGCCGGAATGCCATATGATGCAAAGCATAGACCGAGGGGTTGGTTATGACCCGACTAGTAGCCTATTGAAGTAAAGTCATCAGTACTAAATACTGTCTATGAGACATATGATTGATGATAGGATTTGGCTTTGGTATGTTGCCCCAAGCTCTCTAGTATCCAGTCTTAGTTTCTTTATGGCACATGAAACTGTGCAAAAAATTTCTCACCTGTCAAAACAACCCACTCTCAACAGATCAGATGTAAACTGACACCTGCTGCTATCATGCAAGGTGTGAAATATCAACCTCAGCCACACACTTTCAGTGTGTCGGGAATCAGTCAGGAATCGGCTAAGAAATAGCATATCATGTTACTGTGTTCTCTCTCTCTCTCTCTCTCTCTCTCGCTCTCTCTCTCTCTCTCTCTCTCTCTCTCTCTCTCTCTCTCTCTCTCTCTCTCTCTCTCTCTCTCTTCCGCTCTCTCTTCCATGTTTTGTGGTTGAAGTCGAAATAAAATCTTTTCATTGAACACGTTTCATCTGTGTATTTGCTAGAGGTTGTATTTGTAAACCGCATGAAAAGCGACACATTGGACACAATGGACCTGCTTGTTATAGGCAAAACTACAAATTAGCTTACAAGAGTGCTACCTAATACTCTACAATGACGTATGGTTAAAAGGTTGTCTGTTGATGAACCCCACAATCACAATTCACTGGCACTGTTACCCAAATTGATTACAAATAATGCACGGCTCATTGAGCTCAGAGGAAATCTGTAGTGAAATTGGTGGATATTGGATACAGTAGTGAGTAGTCTATGAGATGCTACCCCTCTGACCATTAATTTATTCTAGGCTAGCGGCCTGACCTCTGCCAACATCATATCTGGAAACAGCATCTAACACTCAGGAGAAATACAATAAACGATGGGGGGAAAAAATACTATCTCTGCTGCACTTGTCATTGAAACATAATCTTGAGGTAAAAAAAAAGTGAGGACATGAATCCATTTCCCAGTGGAATTGAGGTCATCACTAAAACAGCATGCAGGTATTCAGTTCAGGACCATACATGTGTTTCCGCTGTCTTTTATCTCCTCCTTCTCTTCCCTGGTGTGGTGTTAGGTGAGCTCACCCCTTTTGTGAGAAGCCTGAGAACACTGGAGATTGGCCCTCATTCTTATTCATAGCTGACTGCTGCTCATCACTGTCTGAGGGCACTCATCCTTACCTCTAGCAAGTCAATCAAGGGAGATAGCCATAATTCATGCGACTAAAGGGCTCATACATCGAGTTCCTGTCTTTTTGTCTGAAACATAAAGAGAGTCATAAATTGACAGGACAGGAGTGTTTCCCTTTGTTCAGTTCATTTCAGTCTGGTCATAAATAATGGCTTTGATAAATGTCAGTTTTATATTGAGTTCCGATTGGATCAATTGCCAATCTAAGGTAGCCAAGGGGGAGAAAGGAGAGAGATGAGGTTGGTCTTTGGTGGCTTGCTACTGGCTCTCTGTGGCTGCCAGAGGAACTGCAGCTTTCAGACGCCCACCGAATGGATGGTCAGTGGAGGACAAGACACGGATTGCACGGATTTTGTTTAAATTTTCGGATAACATGTATATTGGGACAAGTAGCGACATATTAAATTTTGGTGGTGATTGGTGATCCAGAACACCATTTAGAATTTATATTGTGTCCGTGACCGCAATGCCTTGGCAGAGATCTGTGCTAGTGCTTTTCAAGTTCAAAATGTGTTCATTATTTGGCTGAAGTGACTATCACTGATTGTTTTTTGGGTGGGTTTAGGCTCTCTTATTTCTCAAAGATATTTGAAATATTTTGGTATTATTATTGTCATTTGTACAGCCTTTATTTAAGCACTTTCTGGAATGTTTATATATTACATACTGTACATATTCCACCCAAATGTCATCCTTACCATGCTTATGTGCACACATAACCAAAATTATTACAATGTAATATTCACAGCGGTCTTATTGTATGCTAAGAGTTTCTGTTTCTGTATCAGTGCATCAATCATAGATCATGTTAAAGTATTTGTACAGATAATTCCATTTAAATGACGTATAATTGGTTCACTAATGATAAAAAAAAACATTGTTTTTTATAGGCTAATGCATGTTTTACACTCCAACAGAAGTTGGCATACCAGTGTCCTCTCAGACCGCACATCAATGAAGAGAACACTGTTTTTCTAAATAAAACTTACTGTCAAAAAAGTGATGTTTTTAAGTAATTGATTTGAAATACTTCATGGATTACTTTTTTTTATCTTATTGATTGTGTATGTCTTTTATATAGGCTACAGTTCCTAACTGATAACCAGTTGCCAATACAAGTTGCTATTTTGAGCATTGATTCACTGGTCCATGCAAACAGTTAAGCAATAACTGACAATCATTAAATGATTTTGTAAATTTTGTAACTAAGGGAATGCTGCCAATTTTTTTAAATAATCCCCAGAACACACCAAATGCACAAGGGTTACCTTGGATATAAGTTTTGATTATTATGGCTGTTAAAGGCCTACCATTACATTCCAAACTTATTTTTTTTTCTGTGTTCATGCAAATGTACGACTTGGTTTAAAATAATGATTTTTATGTTTCTCTGTAAACCTCACTGACTTATTTGAAACCTGTAATCTCCCATAAAACCTTTTCCATTCAATGTCACATCCTAAATGTTCCAATATGTATTAAAAAGGCTCTTATTCTTGTGATGTAAATCATGATATGAAATTTGTGAATTTGCTTGTATTCAGCCATCAATGATGATGATGTCCCTTTATTTTATTTTATTTTATTTGCATTAGAAAATGAACTGCTGTCAAGTTATGCTTTTTTGTCAATGAGAATGTAACTGTTGCATCCATAATGCTGGAATTACATATATAAACACAGTATATTATCAAATGTAGCTTGGATGTGGAGTTGGTATCTTCTTCTTGTAAATTTGAAATCACATCTAAAAAATTACAACAATGTTGCAAGGTCGCAACTATTTCTTCACAAAATTTACTTTAATAGTCATCAATAACAGTTCACAGATCACTTTATCTCCTGGTAGTTCACTGAAACGGATTCCTTTCATGAGGGTAGAATTCCTCATCACTCTCTCTCTCTCTCTCTCTCTCTCTCTCTCTCTCCCTTTTTCCTGGCAGGTTCAGCTCACTGCTAATGTTTTCTGAGAGCCACAGCCAACCAGTGCTGTCTGTCAGGGCCAGCTGCTATCCTCAGGCTTCATCTGTCCATACTCACACATCAGTCCAGCTGTCATGGGGCCTGGGTCCAACACAGCCAGGCAGCTAACACTCCCAAAAGCCATTTCCCTCAAGATGGCCCACCTCAGCTTCATGCCAGCTCTGAGGGCTGAGAAGTCATTTCTAGGGAACCAGCAGAAGATTGCTAGAAGGCCTGGATGTGCTGGTATAATGCCAAATGTGTAGATCCCTAGCCATCTTCCTGTCTTACCAAGCAGTTCCATATGTTTGGCTATTTTTTATTTATTTTTTTTATCATTTATTGCATGGGTTTTCAACAGGGGGTCCGTGGACCCCTGGTGGTCCATGACGGCATTCCAAGGTGGTCTGTGACATGGGTTCCAGTTGCAATTTAGTATGATTGAATTTGATATTTAAAAAACTTGATTTGAGAAATAAGCACAGCTAAGCACTCCAAATGCAGTATAAGAATGAAGACTCTGCATACTTTAAATGTGGTGATCGCTCGCTAAAATGTCTGTTTGTGTATCATTTCTTGCAATCTCTGTCTATAACACCCCCCTCCGCCCCTGGGGGTGGGCCACCGATTACTCCTTAGTCAGAATGGTGGTCCCTGGGACTGAACCAGTTGAAAACCCCTGATTTATTGTATTTCATTTTATGACTTGGGTGACATTAGAATCAGAGACCTTATCTGTTTTTCCCCTTTGTGTTAAGGTCATGCAGCTATGTAATTTCAGCAGAAATGGAGATATTGAGGCCTGCTGAAGAAAGCAGGGTATTTGAGTGTATTAAACAGACAAAGCAAAGACAACCACTTATCGGAACGGAAGGTCATGCATGTCAGTGTTCAGAGATGGAGTCATTCAATTCTGGCAATGCAACCTTATAGCCTATCACACACAGGCATGTCTTGTCTATGACACTTTATCATGTACATACCAGTATTCTCATTTATTTATTTATTGGGGTGGGGGGGCGGGGGTGGTATTTGTTACTGTTGCCTTAAAGCTGCAGTGAGTGTATAAATGTTAACACATAACACTTCCTAGCTCTTCATTCTCTTCGGTCAACATTCTTTTTATGATTCACAGACTTCAGATTCACAGAATAAAAAGATACAATAGTACCGTCTCCACTGAAAACAGAGGGAGCAGTCTGCCCTAATTAAGTAATATAACACGCGTGAGAGTGGGGTTGGTAGTGGATATTGCCATTGCTAATAACACAGTATACATTTACACATTACACATTTCTCACTCTAAACCAAAGATTCTAAAGTGCTGTGCACTTAAATAAGGGACTCTGCACAGTTCCAACAACGTGCTCCGCACTATGCTTCCAAAATTTCATTCCATTGTGTTCAAAACAACCCTGCACACCAGCACCCAACTGTGCCACCGCCTGCCGATGAAACAAACAACATTATGGATTTCGAAACTGTTCCGCAATGCTGTTGGAACTGGTGTGCGGAGGTCCTGAGAAAACATAGTGGCTTGGACTGGGCTATGACCAAGCCAAGCCAATCAATGTATTTCAGGAGCACAGAATATAATGTTGTACTTTTGGTATATTCAATTGTTGTGATCAATCCAAATGTCACCATAAAATGACCAGAACTATATCACTGCACCAGATTTTAGTTGAATGAACAAAATGAGACAGACACCAATTTAATTATTAACAAGTACACAAGTGTATTTATTTACGCAAGCAATTTTTGTTCCTACTGTTCAAAAAAGCCACTGTCAAGCTGTTGGCACATTTATGTACAAAACAGAGTCATTTTACAGCCTGCTACAAAGCATTCTTAGTGAAAGTACAAAAGACTAACGCGAGGAGGAAGCAAAAAGCATTGTCTGGTTATCAATAATGAATGCGCAACGTCATAACAAGTATCAGTTTAAGACATGGTTTGAAAATCATTACAACCTAGATAAGGACACAAATCAAACACTACAACCTAATATATTTAGCTTTTAATACTGTTATCCAAGGAGCCATTATACTGCACATATAAGAAAACAGTTGACCCAGCAAGACAGTCAAAGTGTAAAAATTAAAACCCAGAGAAAGAAGGAAAGTACTTTTGAATTGGATAAAACTATTACCGTTATATGCATAACCATGCCACAAATAACAACTAGATACACAGTCTTTCACCTAATACATTTTTCAGTTTGTAAACCAAATGCTGCATAACTAGGACTAGTGTTTAGTTTTGAATTCAAATGCACTTACACTGAGAACGAGCTCACAATGGTCAATAAGTGCACAAGAAACTAGCTTTTTCTTGTCTTTTTTTTCTCATTTGCTATTTTACCAACAGTCAGTCAGAAATATCAAGAGATGCTGCTCTCAAACCTTAGAGCAACAGACTGTAATAGGCAAGGCAGAGCCAAAACATTATGTTTGGTCCTTTCTGGCTCATGGATAATATTGACTCTTTTCTTTTCTTAGGTGTAGCCTTCTTTTTCTCGCTTTATTTTTTAAAAATCTAATTACATCCTCCATGATTTAACCACTGTTAGACGTACTGTCAGTGATATTTGAGCATTTTCCCCAGAGCACCAGAAGGACCAGATGTTAAATTTGTCAGCTTGCCACAAGGTTTACTTTCTTTTTGTTAGCTTATTACTCTGAAATGGACATACTCACAAGATTACCACTCAACTTTGACCACTGAGACTGGGTGTGTGTTCAGCTCCTATGAGATGACCTGAAGTGTTTTGACATATAGGTATATATTTATATAGTTATGTATATACAGTGCAGAGCAGTGACTAGTTTATGTCTGGTTATTTCTAATGTTAGAAAAGTTAAGCTAAAATGTAGAAATGAAAATACCATAATAATAAAAATGTTATTTGCATGTGATTATGGCTTGTAATGAATGAGAAAAACAGTTATCTACAGAGTCTATCCAAGGCAAATCCTAGAAGGCCAATCTATCAGACTTTTCAGTACATCGAACTTCCCCCTTTTTTTCATCTGACCTCTTTAGCATCATGCTTTCACTATCATCCTGATGACTTACCAGTATCGTCCACTTCACAGTCGAACACTGACAAAGCATTAATCAAAGCATCACAGCTTCAGTTAACACTTAACAGCTAGCATATAGTTCTGACAGTTAGGCCAAGCTACAGTATAGCAGTATGAAAAAAGTCACTTTACGGTACTTCTTTAAAATCCCTGGCACTCCCAACCAATAAAGAATTTGCTGGAAAAGAATCTGTACATTGTTTATACTGTTGGTGCTTACCTCTCGGAAGCATATGCAAGTCTACCTGTAAATTATACAAGTTTGGTCACATTTTGGTCTAGTAAGTCTCAAAGAAACAAAAAAGAAGGGGATATGAGTGAATGTAGCAAGGAGAGAAGACCCATTTCATGTGTTTGAATGTGTTTGAAGACTCTCAAAGTTAGTCCAAAAAAGTAAAAAAAAATAAAAAAATAAATAAATAAAAATAAAAAGTGGTGTCACATTTACTTGTCAAGTTCAACCAAGGTATCATAAATGACATGGATGAACTGGATGGACTTAAGACTGGCATGAAAATAAGCCATGACCTAATGACAGTGACCCACTTGTTTTGTGTGCTTTCTGGAAACATGTGCCGTCTCTGGACAGAACCAAAATGAATGGGAGGTAGAGAAAAAGTGAAATCGGAAGGAACACCACAAGAGAGACTTGATATAAGACATAGAAGAAATAGAAAAAAAAAGCAAATCTCAAATCCCAGATATAAGTGGAGGGTAGTAAGACAGGTTGCTATGGAGGATGCTCTGTGCGACCTCCGAGACCAACATTCTCTGTCACACCCGTAAGGACATAAGTAAGTGAAGGACATTCACCCATCCCACCCACACCACCCCTATTCACCCAGGCAAATAATAACATCAGAGACTATAGCAAGTGCAGATGTCTATGTATATGTGTCTTTCTGTGTCCAAATGTGTGTAGGAAAGGGGGGCATGCGTGCGTGCGTGTGTGTGTGTGTGTGTGTGTGTGTGTGTGTGTGTGTGTGTGTGTGTGTGTGTGTGTGTGTGTGTGTGTGTGTGTGTTTGTGTATATGTCTTTTTTACGTGTCAATATGGAGATGTGCTTTATGTGTAGGCGTTCAGCCGTTCTTTAGAGCGAGTCGAATGGATGTCGTGCAACTCCTGCTCCTCCTTGGACTTGATGTCCTCATATTTCTGCATCCGGCAGGCATCCTTCACATACGCCCAGTTAGCAGACAGCACCATAAGGTAGTGGACCTAAGGGGGCAGAGGGGTTAGAGGGGTTAAAGGAGGGATTATTGGGGAGGGATGAAAGAGGGAGAGAGAGAGAGAGAGAGAGAGAGAGAGAGAGAGAGAGAGAGAGAGAGAGAGAGAGAGAGAGAGAGAGAGAGGATGAAAGAGGGAGATATGCTTCATAAGGATGAAAGAGGAAGAGAGAGAGACAGAGAGAGAGAGAGAGAGAGAGAGAGAGAGAGAGAGAGGCTGCATGCCATTGAGGGGGCACACATATTACACATATTACAAAAACCATGTTGTTAATTTTAAGTAATTATTAGAACCACTAGAAAGGATCATTATTATTGAGTCATCAGAATTTTGTAAATATCCTAGTTGTATTATCAAGCTTTATTAGTTGTGTCTTCTGTCATTTTGCCTTGTGACTGTTAAGGAGCTGGGAGTGGTTACAGTAAGCCGTAGCATGTGTGCTTGGCTCGAGGCCAGTCTGGTTATTGTGGGGAAATAAAGCATATTGGAACTTATTGTACAAGTCCACCCCCGCAGTGGACGAATGAATAGACTCTTGATGACCAGTGTGTCAGGGGTAGAGGACGCTATCTCTGTTCATGGCACCCAGTGCCCAGTGTTCACTGAAGGTCCGCTCAGAAACGGGTGCAGTACTTCCCCAGGCTCTGGGAGGCCAGGGTGACATAATTACGGACGAGAGCCATGATGCAGGCTGCCTGTCCGTCACAAATGACAGAGACAGACAGTAAGAACACACAGAAAGACAAGTGCAGAAATTCAATTTTCACTGTTGTCAAGTAGCATGATATTCAGAGCAAGCGCAAGGCCTTCTGTGGTTTTGCCAATCATATACTGGATTATGGACAAACAAATCTGAGTAATGCTATCTGACCATTTCAATCTTGTCTGATATAAAAATAACATCAATCAGCAGAATCAACAGATATCAGCTGCAGATAGACATTGTAATGCTGACATACTGCACATACAGCTGTGCTGTAAAACCAGTACTCCCCACTAGGAGGCAGCGCTATTCAAAACCAAAGTTAGTCTGCAGAGCCAGCCATTGCACCCATGAAATGAAATGATGTAATTAAATAATTAAAAGTACATTTAACACAGCTGGCACTCTGTCTTTCAACTGTCATTATAGTTTAATGCAACATTAATTTCTGGTTATTTACCCAGCATTAGGCAATAATTTCCATCCTTGGATAGTCCATTATCTTTTGTAGTTGCAGTTTGATTAAATGTAAGACATACCGGCCTGTCATCTAGAAGCACCCTAAACACAATGCACCAGAATTGTTCAACTGCTTGTTTTTTTGTTGTGTGCAGTTTTAGCACCAAAGCAGGACCAGACAGAGAGAGAGAGAGAGACATGTTGTTTCACACCTTTATCTAACTACACAGAGCAGCCAGAGGGTGGCAGTAAAAAACATTCAGCCACCGACTGCGGGTTTGCTAACAGCCAGTGACCGCTCCTGCCACATCAATCACTGCAAGCAAAATATTTTCTTTTTCCTTTTTAACGACGCCCTTAGGGGTTGAGCAGGGTTTGTTGAGAAGGCTATTACAGCTCTAATGATAATTGCCTAAGTTAGATGAGAGAATTATGTAGTAATTTTGAGCTATGCCGTTTACTGTTGCTTCTTGAACATAATGGCAACATTCTTTATCTCTCATAAAGGACAGCCTAGAGCCTGCCTGCCAAATGCTGCCTGGAAAATGTGTGATATTCATTTAGGTTTGTGTTTATTGGGAAAAAGTTTTCTTTTTTTTCTTTTCTTGGACATGGACCTGGATATAGCTGTATATCCTATATGATTGCTGTCGCCATCTATGCACCGTGCATTCAACACCCTCCTGTCTTCTCTCCTAGTTTCCATGGCAACTGCGCCCCATGCATTTCCAATGCCGATCGTCGCCCCCTCCCAAACTCCCTCTCTCCCTGCTTCATTTTCACCTCCATCCATCCGCGCCCCTCCTCTCTCTTGTTTCCCTCCCTCTCTCCATCTACCTCTGCATCCCATGCTTTTGTTCCTTAATGAAGCCTCATGTAGTGCCACCATCTTTCTAATACATGTGAAGAATACAGAGTGGGCCACTCCTCCTTAGCATGTACAATCCTCCTCAGTGATAAGAGACACTCTGCATTCGTTCCATATCCATGTCAAGCAATTAGTTAAGACCGTTTTTATTTATATTGAGGGACTTTAAGGTAATATCCCAGGGTTATTGATCTCACTGATTCATAACAGGGCTGGCTATGGTCAAAGATTGTTTAGAGCCTTCCATCTCTTTTTATGGCTATGTATGGCTCAGTGTTGTAAATAGGTGGGTATCAGGTAAGAGGTGCAAACTATGAGTTTTGTGCAAAGTGGGCTACAGTATGCAGAAGCAGGTGTTTAAAGGCATGTGTGGTATGTTTGATGATTGATTATTGATTATTGATTATTGCTGTGGTATTACATTTTAAATTAGATTAATGAAGTTGCATTTGGTGCATAAACTCTATTCAAGAGGTGGATAAATTTGATTTCCAACATTTGAGAGGTGGGTAAACTGTGTTTACTTGCATTGAGCCAACATTACATCCCTGAGTGTAGTGCCCTGACTCCACAACACAGTCTATGACTCACAGGGGAGTGGTGGGAGTGAGGAGTGATCTCCGATACAGTAGGCGAGTTTACATGGACACTTCTAATCTGATTAGAAAGATTCCATGTGCATTCTATAGAACAGTATCCAAGGAAATGCATTCATAAATGCAATCTAAAATGGAATATTGGGTTAAATAATCAGATTAGAAGTGTCCATGTAAACGGGGCTAGTGATGTATTTCTGAAGCCACTCCTGTTTGTTTGAAGGCAGCTGGGACTAAGCATGTGTCACACAACATAACCCCCATGCCAACAGATTTGATACGGTCTCTTTTTTATTTTGTTTTGAGGAGAAGAAAAGAGTCTCCCCAGACAGTGAACGATTTAGTTCTCTACACTAGCCAGAGGATGGGCTGGAGAAGAAGCACTCTTAAAGGCAAACAGAACTATTAAGAGTAATAATAAAATGGTTGCCCTCACCATTGCGATGACTGCAGCACCAGCTCCAGCGAGAGCGCAAATGAACAGGTGGAATGTCATGTCCAGCTGCAAGGCAAAACAAACACAATGAAGTCAACCACTGACCTTTACAAAAAGAAGCACCTCAGTGAATTCTAATAGAGGCGAGAGCTAGGCAGGCACGGTTTACTTCTTCCACAACTGCATGGATGACCGGACTGAAAGCAATTCACTTTTTGAAAAAAAAAAAAAAAATAAAGATAAAAAAAATTTTATAATTTGACAAAACTCATGTGACATACAGTATTCTAGAGTGTCATCTAAGTAAAACAAACAGTACATGCGTGCCACATATCTGTTTGTGTTCGAGCATCATGGGAAATGTAGTCAGGCTGCAAGACATGCATACAAAAACATACTCTGTCACTGTCCTTATCAATCACAGCAGGCCAGGGATGTGCTTCTCAGCTGGAGTATCCAGTAATTGTGCTGCCCTTTACTATTCTGTCCCTGCAGGTGCTCACTCTGACTTGAGAAGGAAACCTCAAGTAGCCATTAAAACTGTGGGGGTTTTCTGATACTCACACTACATCACACAAGAGTAGAGAGGTGACCGAAGCCCCAGACTGCTGGTTCAAACGGCCCGCCAGCCATTGGCCAGCGGCCGCCCTTAGCAGCAGTCAGGTCCACTACTGTAGTGTACACTCACCTCATTGGAGTCACACATCTTCAGGAACTTGTCTGTGCCGGTGCACACCTTCTTCTCATCAGCAAAGGTCACAATGCCTACAAACCACACAGACACATCCATTCATTTACCTGCTACTGTACATCATGTTTCAACTTTCAGATAATCAGACTAAGCAATCTATTCAAATGATTTCTCATTAGGAAATCATTTCTCTTTAGGTGTTGTTGAAATCATTACATGACATGACTTGTTATGAGCTCAAAACAACCGAGACCCACTCTCTCATTTAAAATTGAACAAAACAAAACATTCACAGTCAAGAACTAAATACAAGCGCGACTTTGACATTACGATCATCATCATCTTATAATAACTGCGGTGGCATTTAAGCTGCTGTGTCGTGGTGTTATGTGGCTGCAGCGCTGCCTACCAAACTGGCGCAGGTCCAGGCACAGGTTGGCAGAGTCAGTGACGGTGGCATTCTGACACACAGTCCAGATGTTGAAGTACATGAAGACAGGCAGGGAAGTAAAGGCTGTCACCCCCAGCCAGGCCAGCATGAAGATGTAGGTCAGCATGATGAACTGAGAAACAAAAGCAGTAAAATAAAAAAGGGGTGGTGAGGCGCATTACTAATGTGGAGTACCACAGACTACTGTGGATTTCCAAAAACACAACAGCCATTCAAAGTTGTTCATGAGAAATACCTTACTTTTCGTTATACGGTAAGCGCTTTGAGTGGCCTTGGTGCCTACAAATGCGCTATATAAATAAAACTTACTTACTTACTTACTTACTTTTGGTGTCTGCAGTTTGACCCACTACTGTAGATATAGATAGATACTTTATTTATCCTGAAAGTTAAAGAGGAGCAAAAACTACTGATGGTTTCCTTACCCAGGCACTGACGCAGCGTCCACAGGTGGTGATCTTGAAGTCTCCATACAGGTCACGGATGGCTCCAGTCGTGAAGAATCCCTCCACCATCAGCAGGATACCGTAAACGAAGAAAGCAGCAGCCACGCCATAGATCACATACTTAAAGATGTCAATCCTGAAGGAGTAGAGGTAGGAAGACAGAGAATGCCTGGAGGTGAAACCATTTCCGGTAAGCCGCTGTCAAGGGGCTGAGCTGACACTAATGACATTACATGGTGGCAAATTCTAGACGAAAGCTTTAATTGACTATTGGAATGTATTTTGGGCTGTCATATTTTGGAGCTTATTGCCGTGTTTAACAAAGCTGTTTGGCAAAAGCCTTTAAATTGGGTTGTCACTGTGTTCCCCCTCTGCATACCCATGACTACTATTTACTGTAACGATTCAGCCACAGGCTTAGAGAATGAGTGGAGACATCACTACAGCTAAAGTGAAGATGTACAAAATGCATCACGCTTTACTATTCCTTCCATTTCTTTTAATATGTCTATTCTCAGTGTGTTCTCATTCACATTTGTCTTTTAAACTAAAATGTTACATTCAATTGTATTACTATTAATATTACATACAGTAGGTAGATGATTTTCTATAGTATTCATTTTAGTCCACAACGGTTGGTTAGATTTTAAAAGGCGTGGGACTCAGTTCAGGTCCTAGCTTCTGTATTTTGCCCGAGGCTACAGATATCAGCATCTCTCTGTATCTCTCGACAGGCAGAGTTCCGGTGAGCAGGTGTGTGGTGGACGACCTGGAGCGATTTCAGAGGGTTTAATTCCTTGGTTGGGATCCTGGCCAACACGTCACACACCATCCCCGGAAAATCAATCTTAGCCTGTGTGTGTGTGTGTGTGTGTGTGTGTGTGTGTGTGTGTGTGTGTGTGTGTGTGTTTGTGTGTGTCTGTGTGTTGCTGCGTCAGGAGAAATTCTCCTTACTCATATTTTTAAATTTGCAGCATATACTCTGGCAAAATAGGCAGTTATGTGGCAAAATAGCAACAAAATGAGCTGTTATGCTAAACCCAAACCAAAATCATTGACTCTCGCATAGGGAACAATATTACCAGCATACACAAAGTTGCACCCATTGTGTTTAGTTACACACTCAAACACTTTTATTCTTAAAAGTATGGTCGGCATAAACAACTTCAGCTTCAACTGGGTCTTTCCCAAATGAGGCTAGCTAATATGGCAGAGGTGGTTACGTCAGGAGTGAATAATTCATCCGACGTCAGCTTTGGTTAACATGGCTATGTTCCGGCAGCACTCTGCACTGCTCCAGAGAGCATCTGAGTTCAAAAACCATTTTCAGTCCAGGGAAGAGCAACAGATCAGCTGCGCAACCCACTGCTTTGTTTTTTTTTTTGTTTTTTTTAAAGAATGATATGACGTAAGTTGATAGTTTTAGAAATAGTCCACTTTGGGGATCTAGAGGATGCACTGTAGTAGTAAAATGTCACTTTTCTTGTGTTTTTTGCACGTTTCTGTGCATATTTGGATCTATGGTGATGCTAAACATTCACAGAAAACACTGTTCAGTAGGCTATTTAATCAAACAGTAATGGGCATTTTCTTAGTCTAATTTGAAGATTTTTTCCACTCTAAATACACTTTGCTATAGTACATTAGTAATGAAAACGAGGGGCCTGGGATGCAGGAGAAAATGTCTAATCTGAAAAATATTGTCAGCAAGGAGCTTCGGAAGTGCTTATGTGGACCTCATGGACTTATGTAAAGTTTTTGAAAAAATGTATAATGTAGCTGTAGCACCTTCAACTGAATGTATCAATCTTACACAGTGCAAGCCTGTCATCTCTTGACTGAGAATGTGTAAGTGTCTTTCTAAAAAAGGCAAATTAATTATCCACTACATTTGGCAAAGAGGTCAGCCAGTCTCTTAGCCTGGGTTATTCCAGATCTACGCTAATGTTCAAAAGTTTAGGAACCCTTGGAAATGTCCTTGTTTTTCATTGGAGCACACATGAAATTAGCTTGAATAGTATATATTCTTAGAACGGCCCTTTACAATAATATGTTACTATAAGATATCATGGACATGCTAAAGTTAAAAGATAAACTCACATTGTGAACACATCCAGAGACTCCACTGGTCCTTTCACCACCTCAAAGTAGTTCTCCAGGATGGTGACGGTGCCTGAGAGGGCCTCGTGCCCACAGCCACAGAACAGTGCAACCCCGGCATAGAGCAGGATGGTGGCGATGAGCGATGCGTAGGGGATGCCACCCAGGCATTTGATGCAGCACTCAAGGCACCCTGGGGAGAGAGAGCACATGATGTACAAATGAGTGGCTGTTTGTTTACATTATAAGGTCAGAATACTCTAAATATAACACACTCTAGTCGCAGGTTAAAGATGCTGTATGACATTCCTGTGGTTAAAAGGCAACAAAATGTGAAGATGTGTCAGCCTCTGCTCGATGCAGTTCATATATCCACAGTAGTCAACTTACATTTCAACCAAACCAGAACACAGCATGCAAACCAACTAGAACTGGGTCATTTCTGCAATTGTATCATTCTTTACCACATGTGGTTTCTGCATTAAATACGTGTTGAAGACAACTTCCACATAAGTAGGCCTACCTGTAAAAACAGGTGGTTTCACACAAATGAAAAGAGAAAAAAAGAAACACATGAAGTACTTTTCCCAAAGCACTGTCAGTAATCTCACGTGGAGGATGTTGAGCTTCATATCCCTGCTTGACCCCACTTGCCATCTATCTACATTGCTGTCACTGGGCAGGAAGTGTACTGTCAGTCCAGCCAATCATAACGGCACGGCTGACAGATTTATGACTGTAATACGCAGCGTGCAAACACTATTGATCTGACATTGTAGGCTGCAAATGGGGGTTGCAGAAACGCACTCGGACCAGGGAGGACAAGATTTATGGACTGTCGTAAACAGAGCGAGGAAGCGCAAAACAAAATGGTCCAGGCCCAGCCAATCAGTGCGGGCCACATTTGGAACAGATTACCCGGGGAAAGGATGTGTCCTATCAATTTTTCACTGAAGATAAGTGATAACAATGTCTGCCTCCAGTGGAAGCAGGAAGGAAGTGTGTGATGTGGATGTGCTGAACAAAAAACAACCCACACAATCACCCCACCAATGACAATAACTTGAGCAACTATGAAAAATATTGCCTGCAAAAGGAAAAAAAAAGGCAAGTTATTTCATTCTTCAAAACTGACAACCGACACACTCAACCGTAGAGATAACATTTTCTACTTTTGGACTGTCATATATCTTCTTTGGCTGAGTTGTGCGTTTCCGATATACGCAAAGCCTTCATGGAGCTCTTTCCACCCGTGCTGTTATTGCTTGATTTTAAGAATCTCAGGGTAGTCACAGCTGGTTTGTGCTAAGACACTGTCACGGGCCACGGTGGATAATGCCATTTTCTCTGGATGCCCAGCTGTTGCTGAATAAATAAACACCTACGCTTCACCTTGACAATGCCCGAAACTCTATCTAAGCCGCAAGCCTTAAAACTCCAGGGACCTCAGCCGCCTTCAAGAATGTCTATGCAGTGAAGCGGGAGAGAGCAGAAGTCAGCTAAGCGAACTCAATCTTCCTATCCCACTCTGTTTTCAGGCAGACAGCACAGAAAATGAGAGAGAGAGAGAGAGAGAGAGAGAGAGAGAGAGAGAGAGAGAGAGAGAGAGAGAGAGAGAGAGAGAGAGAGAGAGAGAGAGAGAGAGAGAGAGATGATGCGAGTGAGTGAGGGGGAGAAAGAGGCTGATAGGCCAGAAATAGATGCTCTGTCTTGTGCGTAGGATCTGGCATTTTGGTGATAAAATATATCTTCCTCACATCAACACCACAATGTTTTGGTGTTGGTAATGTACAGCATGCAGCATCAATACACATAATACAGCATTCTATCTGGGTCCCTATTTCTAATTATGGCACACTTGTTATAATCAAGTAAAAAGTACATCAAAATATATCAAAATGATATAAATATATTTCTCTAAATTCCTCACAAATGCACTTAGAGGGGTTTGCATCTGAGCGCTTCATCTGATCCCAGTGGTTGTCAGCTGCATTGATTATGCGGAGTGGGACAGAACGGAGCAAGGCGAGGCGGCATCCCTGTGGCATGTTTAAGAGGCAGCACTGGGGCCCCAAGAGCTGGAGCGGGCTGTGGCAGATTAATGAAGAGGCTGGGCGTCTGTGCGCTTTGATCCCAGTGGGGCCAGGCATCTCAGATCAATGGCCTGCTGGGACAGTCTGTCAGCAGAAAAAAGCCGCTTCCGCCGTTCACGTCGTCTGGATCCAACAGCATGAAGCCATCAGCAAGCTCTGTCTCTTTTAACAGGTGCTGGATCATATCTGCTGACTGTATCTACTGTAGTGTGGACCACTCACAATAGGTACAGCAGTGCTTTCAGCAGGGGATGGAGAAAGAATATCAACATGTCAAGTATACTGGACTCATGTAGAGATTTATTTAATTTAAGATCTGAAGGTAAATATCTGTGAAGGAACCACAGTGGCAAACAGAAACTAAGCTCTGTTCCACCTACAGAAACACTGCACTGATGCACTGCATGGTGTGAACACCAATCATTTCAGTGCAATGGGTTTGAGTTGGAATGCTAATGTAATATACTGTATAGCACCAGGCTTCCTCTTTCCCCTGACACTGCTGGAAAGAGTCCGAGAGGTTTTTATTCATTTGGATGCCCCCAAGGACTGAACCCACAATAGCCATTGTCAGCAATTTGCAGGCAACTGAATTACCAATAAATAAATGGGGGAAGAAAGGAAAAAAGAAAGAAAGAAAGAAAGAAAAAAAACATCTCTCTCTTTCTGTCTTTCAGATGTGGCTGAGGCAGCGGGACACCAGGGTCAGCCTAAGCGGACTGGACTCCAGAACTAATGTAATGTGTTTATCTGTCATTATCCACACACACAGTGAAATGGAGATGACTGACTGAATGACTGGCTGATAGCGATTACATTTTCCCATTAGAATAAACACACTGTCATTCAAGCCCCCGCAAAACATGGAGACTTTCTCAGTGGCGGATTGGTGGACTTCTGCCAAGAATCGGAAAAATGATAAAAGCAATGAGTGATGTGTTTTTCACTTGAGTCTCCCATATCTACCACCATGCAGTAGATCCTGGGATACATACGGTGTCGCCCCAATCTATACCCCATCTCCGCAGGAGCTCGGCGGGCAAGCCGTGCTCATCCTCACAGACATTCCCCCTCCTATCGTGTACCCATCCACTATCCCCCTCAGAGTAGATGATCCACTAAGTAAGCCAGATTTCACAGTGGGGGTCTGCTACATCCATGTTCTCTGTCTGAGAACAAGAGGGTGCCAGTCACACACACACACACACACACACACACACACACACACACACACACACACACACACTCCAGACCAGCTCATACACAATTGGTCAGTAGGCTATAGCTAACTTATAGGCATCAAATCTCAGATTGAGCCCCTAGAGCCCTGCAGGCCTCTGGCCTCTGTTTAAACTCTGTCAGTGGCAGCACCCTCTGTGATGGGACTAGGGATCACAGGATATGGGGTAGTCTAGTGGTGATAGTCTCCATAAACACAGGTCCTCAGATGGGCCATCTGCTTTTAGCTAGACCTTTACCAGTGACATTTGCCATGGTCAGGGCATGTCCAGATTAGTATTTACACTACTACACATATTATTGGATAAGGATCCTGGCAGCTTCCAGTCCAGCTAAAGATGAGCAGTCACTGAGATAATCAAGGATTATCATTTGGAAGTTGCTTTTCACAGAGGATATAAACAGTATGTTGTCTCATTCGGTCTATTGTAACTCAATTAATTGGTTGGCGGAACATACACCTCATTGTTATTTTTTTTCCCCCATCTGTGTTAAATGCAATATCTTACTTGCTCATGTTTTCCAGATATCATTACACCCAGTAGAAATTTCCCAGTCTGCATTACATCAAACTTGTTGACATACAGTTTAATGAACTGCATTTGTAGCTCATCACAAACTAATGGTAGACTGAGAGCCACTACTCTTAAAGTGGATGTGACATACTTGCACACACACACACACACACACACACACACACACACACACACACAAACTTGTCTTTCCTCTCTATCTGTCAGTCTGTCTCTATCGCTCGCCACAGTAGCTTCTGTTTATCAGCATAGCCCCATATCTGTCCCTGAGCCCATCCACGGGCCCAGACTGGCTCTATACCTGCTGAAACTCATTAAAATGGTAATTCTTTAACTTCTGCCCCTAAGGAGGGAAGCTCTGGAGGGAAATGAAAAATAAGACATTTTATGCACTCCTGCCTGAGAATTTTAATTAACAGCACTACTACAATGTTGCATTTACTATATTATACTATATGTCTGCTGAGTGTACAGTATACTAATGTTGAGGTATAGAGAGTTAACACCTAACAAAATCAAATTACTTGTGCATATAAGTATACTTGCCCAAAAAAGTATCTGATTCTGATTAAAAAACCTTTTTTGTAGCAATTTCAGTTGGAATTCACAAAAACCCTTTTTGTCGCTACAATTTCCAAATGGTCTCGCACACATCTAAGTGTGTAAAAGGTCCAATGCTCAATCCTATATTTACATAATTTGAATATTATACAGTCCTGCTCACCATGACCATCATGTATAATGGCAAGTAATAGGGTCCATAAAATCATATAGGCGGGTGAACTCACAAGCGAAAAAGAGGCATGATTGCAGCCTAGATTACTCCTCTCGCAGCTAACACACTAACCTACCTACTGCATGCACATCATACATCTTTTCGGAGCAGCACTTTTAGCTCTCCTTCTGAGAGAGCTACTGCCCACATCATCACTGGTCCAGCCAATGGCTGACATAGAAGATAAGATACTGTAGGATTGGAGCCAGTTGTGGAACTTTATTTTTCACTCTGTTCCACCCTCAAATCTGTAGAAAATGTATTATGTGAAGTGATGTTTGAATTGATTTCTTCTCATTATTGTTTGGCAGAGACACAGTTCTCTCTCTCTCTCAATAGGTTTGAGTGAGTCCAGACCAGTTGGATCCACAGTGTTCTGGAAGTTGTGTATGTGTTAGGCTAGATGGCCCAATTGATTTGATGCAAGCTACACAATCCTGCATGGTTAAGCCTACCATTGTGATTCATCCATCTGTGAAATTAGCCTTTAGCTTGTCTACAGATTCAATTATCTACTGGCAAAAGCATAGTGAGTAACTCACGTGTTCACTTGCATAAAACAAATGTAACCTCATGAGATAAAGATAAAAAAGCAAACATACATCCACAGGGAATCATTTCCTTTCACAATGAGAACTCTGCTTGCCTTTGCATTACTAACTGTAATGAATATATAACAAAACTGAGAAATGATTAATCTCTTAATTGCCCGTATCAAAGGCATGTGAGAATCTACTCGTCCTTGTGTCAACTTTCCAGCACACACGCAGAAAGAAAAAAAAAAAACTCAACATAGGTCTCCAAATGAAGTTGAATGCTTGCTTGGTGAGAGTTTGTCACCATTTCTTTTTCTCCTTGGGTTTGTGTGTTTGTTTGTGTGTGTGTGTGTGTGTGTGTGTGTGTGTGTGTGTGTGTGTGTGTGTGTGTGTGTGTGTGTGTGTGTATGTCTGTGAGATTGATTTTTTTTATACCTGTCCCTCCTGGCTGCATTTTGTCCAGGCTCCACTCTAGAGCCTGCACTGTGTAGACTGGCGGTATGGTTGGCGGGCCGGGGCCATTCCTCAGTGCCGTGAGTCAGAGGCAGACTGCCTGACACGCACAGTTAGCTGCAGCCAGAGCCGCAGCTGACTGGAATACTAAGCAGCGGCACCAGCAGCAGCCAGTGGTAATGGGCCTGTGTTGACAGACAAGCGCAGATGTGACACCTCTGGAGCATGATGGTGGATGGGACGTCTTATTTTAGGACAGAGACTCCAGGATGGTGGTGGACCTCTCACTGAATCTCATGGCAGGCATTGAACTGACTGCAGGACTGGATGTTTTTCTAGCGATGCTTATTTTCTCTAGTTTGCCTGGACAAGAAGATTGTACAGTATATGCACTGTATGACATTACTATAAAAACAAAATGCCCTGTCACTTATGTCCCTTACCTATTTCAAAGCAATTCTTCATCTAATTCTTTATTTGGTACTGTTGCATCTCGAGCAAACTGATCAAACATCCCAACGTCATCTTATTGGGTGATATATACCACTGAAGTAATTGCTGTCAGCTATATGAGTGTGTGTATGTGAGTGATAGCGCCATGGTGGGATGACCGTGTTTGCCCACCTTGTCATTAATCCTGACAGGCGCTCCTCAGCAAACAGTTTGGGGTGTTTCAAATGGCGGCATGGACCTGATGGATCACAACAGGCTCTGAAGATGGCTCCATAAATGTCATGGGAGCTAACAGGTACACCGGGCAGAAATTACACTCGGCCGTAAAGCCTGTGAGTTATAGGGACTGGGACATCTACAATTAGTGTGCTGTTTGCTCAAACCATAATTGTGATACACAGTCCAAAATAGTGCCATTTTTGCACTGGTACATTTGACTCATGTAAACAACCTGCTAGGCAGAGTAGTGCTATCATTTCATCACAGGCTCTGTCAGCTCTGTCAAATGAACAATAAAACAGCCAGTCAGAGTAAAGAGTCCTGGCACTGGCGCTGCATACAGTATTCTTCTAGACTATCATCACTGGTTATCCTATGGAGCTGAATCTCCAAGAGGCTACTCCAATCCTGTCAATAACAAGTGCCTAGCTGGCAGGGACACCAGAGGAAATGACTGAAGTTAAATATTACTTCATGATCAGAAGATCCAAGGGTGCATGCTTTTAGGGGCTTTATGAATTGCAATCCCACAATGCACCAGTTTCTCTCTGACAACTCCCATAATGCTGTCACCACAGGGGGCTGCTGGTGGTGAATTCATTATTTATTTATTTCCCTGCAGACGCCTATTTAAAAAGGTTGAGTATGGCTTATTTCTGTGCATCATTATTTCTAAACATGCAAGCATGAAGTTTCCATGGATGCAAATGTAACACTGTTCCACTCAGACGGAATCAGAAGCATCGTCTCAAAATTCTGTTTTTCTATTTAAATGCCAGCGGGCTGCACCTGACAACAAGAACGTGTACTGTAGGTGGTATGACCTTTTCAAAGATATCCTAAAAATAAACCTGATTATCATGGCCAATTTTGCCATTTAATTAGCACACAAAGAAAGATTCATTAAACCAAGTCGTCACGCCCTGAAACATGAAAATGAACTCTCAAACAGATTTTGTGCCTTGCCAGCAAAAAATCTAATGATTTTTTTTTTTTTTTTTTTTTGCCATTTCCTCATGAATCTTGTTAAGAAGACTACTGTAGCACAGAGCAATCATCTATCTTCAGTCCCCGCCACCATTACACAATATGGGGAAATGTAGTAATGAGATTAACAGAGAAATTACCCTGATTATTTTCAATGCTCTTAAGAGATCACACAGCAGTGGCACTGGACAATAAGCAAATGTGCAATGGGGAAAAAAACAAGGGTGTACTCATTTAAAAGGATGAGATAGATACACTCGCTGTGGACTATCCTTACAAAATGAGGCTGCAGACATGCTGTGTGGTTCGAACAGGCTGCCTACTGGCTCTCTTTCAACTGTATGTCTACAATGTGGCTGACATTCAAATTCAGGGGAAAATGGAGGAGCTTTAAAAAAAAAAAAAAAAAAAGCATATTCAGCATATTAGAGTAAGGATGTTCTTTGAGCCCGGTTCATTCAGACACCCCACACTAACACACAACATTATTTTCTGTTTAATGTTGTAAAATGTCTTTTGTCAAAGATTTTGTGTCCTTTGTTTCTGTGCCACGCCTTTCATAGTTTCACGGCCAATCTCTCTGCCAACTGAGTGTCATTTGCATCAGTCACTCAGATAGGAGCTCCTTACAGTTCACTGTGTTTGTGGTGTTTAAATAAACTGATGACGGCAGTAACCAACTACCGGTGCATGTCCCCTTCACCACCCATGACCCGTATGCTTTAACAGGTTCAGGTTTCTGTAACTGGCTTAGAGATCAGCCATGCCCCTGGCACCCCGCTACGTCTGGTCCTGGCCAAGCCAAGCTGTTAAGGCAATCTGAGAGCTGAAACTGCCAGCCTTCTTTGTGAGGGAGCACCGGGCCTGATCTGTGCAACTTGGCTCCGCACCACAGAGGAGATGCATGACTGAGTCTCTTGCAAAAAAAAAATATAAAAAATAAATAAATAAAAGGAGGCAGGGTGTATCACTTGGGATGACTGTGAGGGGACTCAAAGAGATCCTCAACCAAAGCTTAAAATAGCACTATAGCCTTCACCCAATGTAGCTTGGCTCAGTGAAGCAAATGAAGCTGAGGTAATGTAATAGCAAATGCTGTATCTATATGTATGCAGCAGACATACAATAAGAGTGTAAAAGGACCACCAATACTTATACAACAGGTGATGCACATGCACCAGTGGGTCAGGGTGCCTAAGTCCCTATGAAGATTTTTCTCTTTTTTTGTGTGTGTGTGGAGGATGGAAGGTGCTGTGGAAACCATGGTAACCCTCCAGTGGGTCTGCCTTGACACATTAAAGTCCTGCTGGGGCTTGACAGCTATTGAGCTGCTTACACGGCAGAGACTCATTAGAAAGTGTGAATGAGAGAAACACATTGGGTTGATTGCTTTGCGTGCCTCCTAAACTAATTGGAACAGGCCAACACACCTCTGTGACAACGAGGTGACAACAAGAAATGGCATGAGACCTGCAATCTGAGGAAGACTTAACTCAACCTAGACATGTATGTTTTAAACCTTCAGTTTTACACTTCACCGATGGATGAGTGATACGCGACAGCTTGCTTGTACCACACTCTTATAGATTAAGGCTTTCATTATACTTTTTGTTTTTCTTCTATTTTCTAATACACTCTGATGAGATTAAAGATAATACAGTAAGTAACTACACTTCCACTCCATTGCAAGTGTATGAGAAAGAGTAGTTGTAACCGTGCAGAATGGCATTGCCGTTCTGTGGGAGTGATTAATCAAGTGCATGCCTTGTGACATGAGGCTGCTACAAGGGGGACTGTACTGTATGTTAGGACAGAAGACAAGAGCGAGACAAAAACATGAGCATTCTGCTGACACACAGCAAAACACTCCTGCTCTTTCTTTTCCTTTGTGGCTCCATTCTCTCTATCTACTGCATCTATCTCTCTATTTCCCTGTCCCTTCCACCCATCCCTCTTTCTTATATGTTTAGAGTAGTGTTGTCAATTGATACAATCGGTCTCAGATAAAAATCAAGACGAAACACAATTTCACACAGGCCAGCTGCAGGCACACAACCTCTCCCAGAACTTCCATTCTGAACAAAATGAAACACAAATTGATGTTCACAACATTTAGCTGCATGAACATGACAAGTGATGCAGCTGAGGGGCTTTTTGTGACCAATTTCAGTCAAGGATGCTTCTACAATCTTGTCTCAAAATATGACAAAAATGGTGTGGTGCATTTTCTTGGGTATGGAGTTTGAAGTACTAGTACCTTGACAAAAGCTGTGCTTGCCTGATAGAGTGTGGTAATCTTGAGAAAAGGTCACAGTGCCTGCTGTCAGGCATCATAACCATGAGCTTGATTAAATGAAGTTGTCCCAATATGTCAAGTACCATTGGATGTGTGACCTGCAAGCCTCAGGTCTCTGTGCATGAGTGTCTACTCTGCCTGATGAGGCAGATGTGACAAAATAATAATAATAATAATAATAATAATAATAATAATAATAATAATAATAATAATAGAATAATAGATTCAGCATTAGCACCTTACCTAAAAATCATCGGTGGATGAATATTGTTTAGAAAAATGTTGGTTCAGATGGATGGATAGTTTTGTGAGGTGGATGGAATGAAATGTGGAAGGTCTATGTCTCTATGAACTCTTATTAAGTAGCCTAGCAGGTAGCAAGCTGAAACCTTAAGTTAGTGTAACAGCTAACCTTATTGTTAGTAATGGCATTCATCAACCCAGATGAGAGTGAGGTCTGCTGAGCAGGCTCACATGAAGCCTAACATATTTTTAAAAGTCTGTCGGAAAAAATAGTTCTTTCGCGATGTGGAAAATGACCTTTAAAATTGGCAAGCAACATATGTGAAATTTATGGTAGGCTATGGTCAAAGGGAACCAGAAAATAAATATTTTTTTATCTTCCCATTCACTCCCATTCAAAATAAATCCAATCACAGGTCCATGAGGCTCGACTGGAATATAAAGAACATCGGTAGCCTACTCTATGGAAGTTGAGAAGACCATCCTTCATCAAGGCCATCCTTCTAGTTCTTCAGCAGTAGCCTTTATCTGCTCGCTGCCTGCTTACCTGTCAAGCTAATTGCCCCACAGTAAATCAAGCAGCAACATCTCCTAAATCTGTGCAAGCTCACTGAGTGGATTTCTCGACATCCTCCCACTCCGAGCGACCCCCTCACCCCTTCCTCTGGAGCTGCTAAGCTTCATCACCTGGAGGCCAGTGTTTAGTTGGGGTATGCAGGCTGAGTGTTTACAGGTCCTGATGGAGCCGTTGTTAAAGCAGGACAAACGGGCAGGCAGCAGGCAGCGGGGGGAAGGGCTGGGCTGGGTTGGGGTGGTTAGTGAGTGCATGTACAGGAGGGCTTCATCCATAATTTAGAGCCCAGCACTGCGCCGCTCAGAGAGGTGCCTGCCATCACCATCAATTATTCAACCGCAGCCCCTCTGCAGCCGCTTCCATCTATCCCTCCCTCCCTCTTTCTCTCTCTCCCTCTCTCTTGTGCTCTCTCTCTCTTCCTCCCTCTTTCTCTCTCCCTCTCTCTCTCCCCCCTCCCTCCCTCGTTCTCTCTCCCGATCTTGTGTGCTCTCTCTCTCTTTCTCTCTCCAGATCTTCGTCTCTATCTGTACAGCTGAGCACACCCCCATCTTTCTCTGTCATTCTCTCTCTCTCTCCTCATCTTTCTCACTCTGCTAATCTCTATCTAATTCTCCTTCTCTTCCCTTTTCAATGTCCTTTTCTCTTTTTTTCCATCTTCCTCCATCTCTCCTCCCTCACCCTTCCTTCTCTCCTGATCACCTCTGTCTGCCTGCTCCCATCACTTGCATGCTATATCATGTGCGTGTGTGTGTGTGTGTGTGTGTGTGTGTGTGTGTGTGTGTGTGTGTGTGTGTGTGTGTGTGTGTGTGTGTGCGCGTGTCACAAACTGGCATTTTTACTCAAACACAAACACACTCATATTCCTTTAAGGCACTCTTTGTTGGCCCACAAGCACAGTTTCTGCAGCTAGCTCATAAAATGCTCCATTAAAGCCATTGTTTGACCCAAAGGCACCAAAGGCCCTGCTGTGCTGCTGATGTGACATGACCCTGTTTCTCTGGGCTCAGATGGAAGGCAGGCAGCAACCGTCCTTCATGTGGCCGCACGGCACACGGCAGAAGGGATCTCCCCGGTGACAAAAGGGAGCACCTCTCGGCTCACCGAACCCCACCCCCTGCCACACCCCACCCCATCGCATCACCTCCCCCTCTTTCACACCCTGTTGTCTGCCCCATCCCTCTGTTATAGTCCTCCCCTCACTGCCCCTCTCCCTCCAGCCCTGGCTCCTGCTCCCTCTCTCCATATGTCCACAGACACTGAGGGGTGGGGTGGGGGTGGGGCGGCTCTATTCCCTGAGGGTCAGGGGTCATAATTATCTAATGGTTACCTCAGAGGAGAAGAAAAGAGCAGACATGCCACCCCAATGCAGGGGCTGGTGGATAATTGAAAGACGAAACCCCTTCACCCCAACAGCTCCACACACACACACAGACACATGCACATACACACTCACACACAGACAGACACACACACACACACACACACACACACACACACACACACACACACACACACACACTGCATATGAATATACATTAGCCCACACAATGCCCTGCAATCCGGAGCGAAGAAACAGAAGTAACAAATGTACAGTGTAGAGTAGGTGAAGAAAACTGATCAGTGATCACTGATACCAGCTACAGCACTATTTTACAAATGACTGTTTTACAAATTGTGCTTTACACAAAAAAAAAAATGCACAGCTTTAACTGAATGGCACTCAACATGACTAGTGCGGGTGTGATCCAGCACTTATTGAAAGTGGTGGTAATGGGATGAGTATGGCCTGGACTTCACTAACGTTCAGACCTCTCCTCACTGGAGAGTGGCACATAGTAAGCAGCCTGGGGATCCCAGGAGCTTTGGGAAAACACAGCCTTTTACACACAACATTTAGCATTTTCAACCACCCTCACACACACACACACACACACACACACACACACACACACACACACACACACACACACACACACACACACACACACACACACACACACACACAGGTATCTCCAAGGCCTCCGCTTGCTTCTTTCCTGATTTGTCTGTGCATGTTTAATCGACCAGTGCCGTTACCATGTCGACAGAACAGTGCAAATTCTGCCTGCTTGGGTGTAATGACCCACTTACTGTACGTGAGCGAATTCAATGGCACAATGGGGTAGGAAGGTGTGCTGGGAAAGGGCAGGGAGCGGGCCAGAATGGCCCTGGCAGGGGTTAAATGTCAAAAGTCTATTCCATTTAGAACAGTTTCCTGTTTCATTTGGCTAAACAAAGACTAAATCAGAAATCAGATTGCCATTAAGGCATCTGTAATGAAGTTATGTTTCCAGACATCCCAAGTCCCACATCGCAAACGCTCTGGGAGTCTCCCATGGCTCCCAGACGCCTATGAACGATATAAGATCTCCTGTAGGTCTACAGCGGTTGTGCAAATTTCCCTAGGGATGGGAGAAGTAGTCAGAACAAGTGTCAGAGGCAGTGTGAGTGAGTGAGTGAGTGAGTGAGTGAGACGGGGGGAGCAAAGGAAAGAGATAGGCCTAGTGTGTGCACATCAGTCCCATGTAGTACATTTGCAGACTTTAACAGACAACCTCTGTATCTGTAGTCATCAAATAATTTTGCCATTAAAATTAAAGTTTCTTTCAGCTCAAATGAAAAAAAATATGCATGAATCTTGATATCAATTATGTATTGCAAGAAAGGCAGAGAGATCACCAGTAACTTACCACAGGAAGAGGCAAAGAAAAAAAAAAGAGGACATGAATGCAATGAGGACGACAAACTAAGTGATTTGTGGCAAACAGAAAAGGCAGAACCTTTGCAATACCAAGGACCCCCATGTCAACACAGCATCATACAACATTGGCACAAACCCCTCAGTCATCTATTTCTGTTTAAACACACTACACCAATAGAAAATTAAGCAAAACCCCTCCATTGTGCTTGGCCATCTGATAGATAACCCCCATCAAGTCATCAGTAACAGCCTGGCCCTGTGTGAGTGTTTGTGTGTGGGTGGGTGGGTAAGTGGGTGGTTGGCATTGCCCTTTGCCCAGTTCCAGTCAGAACACTGTCCTGTCCTCACAGCCCTCTGGCCTCAGATGCCCTGGCTATTTGGCTAGCGCTCTCCCAGGCTAGTGTGCTCCATTGGGCAAACTCAACAAGGACTCTATGGTCTCTATGGTTTGTGCTCCAGTCTGGTCTGCCAGGGGATACAGAGAGACAGTCTCGTCTATTCTTCATTGTGTTGCCCAGGCCCACTGGCTCATCCGCATCCATCCACACATGAAAACCAGCCAGCCACACAGTCAGGTTACGTAAATTCACTGTTTCTGATCCAGTAGTGGACAAACCCGGGCCTTTTGAATCAGGGGCACTGTCTACGGAGCCAGCCTTTGTTTTTTGGCTTTTGCCGTTGAGGGGTATCTGTCCACCCTTGTCCAAAGGTCATCAATAGGCTCTGGCTTAGCAGAGGTCACTGAGGTCACAAACAGACCTTCTTCGACAAGCTTCTCTCAGGAGACAATTCTCATTTTGCTTGGCAGCCTAAAAAACCTTCTCTGTGTGTGTGTGTGTGTGTGTGTCTGTCTATGACTAATTGCCATAAACTCTGTCTTGCTTTCATTCTCTCTCTTTCTCTATGTGTGCTCACAAGTGTGCATGTGTGTTTATGAGTGCTCTGATTTACTTTCTCTTTCTGTATGTGTGTGCTCTTGCGAATCGCTAGTGTGCATGTGTATGTGTGTGTGTACGTGTTTCTGTTTATGACAGTGCTCTAAATGCTCTAAATAAACTCTCTCTCTCTCTTTCTCAACAGTATGTGTGTGTGTGTGTGTGTGTGCGTGCGTGCGTGCGTGTGTGCGTGCGTGTGTGTGTGTGTGTGTGTGTGTGTGTGTGTGTGTGTGTGTGTGCAAGCTGCATGACTCGGGAGGGGTATTTTATATTTAGCCCTAAAATGCAAGCAAGGCATTGGCATCTATGCACTAATAGAGGCACAATGCAGGTAGTGATAGAGATCACACAAATAAACAAATGCCAATCTCCTCCCAATCTTTTGGTGACTTCAAGTGCTTTTGTGTTAGCTTGTGTTGATAAGTCTTGGGATTTCCGCTGTAAACACTAAATTAATTAGCATGAGTAATGAATTCCATCTGAGAGATGCAGGGCAGAGATATACAAACAGGTCCGCCTTCATTACCGTGTAATCATGTGTGTGATTTTTGTCATGCAAATTAATATGGCCGTATCAGCCCTCCAAACAAAAATGGCTGGTAGCCATTATACAGCCATTGTTATTTATTTATTTTGCATTTAAAAGGGGGACTGAAAGTCATGTTCACCAATTATTCAATTTCCCTCCTCGCCAATAGCAGCCTTTTTGTGCCTCAGTGTTAAATTGCTGGACTGATACAGTTGATAAGCCGTCCATGAGGTGAGGGCCACCTGACTGCTCCGGCTGTTTTGCCTGTTTGACTCACACACAGATGTGGCGGCTGACTGTCCTGCACATTGCAAACTTGAACAAATCAAACCAGGACTTTCTTCACCTCAGACCAAAAGGATCTCAGTCAATAGTTTTGCAAATCAAGAAATACATCACATGCAAAAACACCTAATATGCAAAACATATAGCAACAATATAAGACTGTCAGGAGGCAGGAAGGAAGGAATAATATGAGAAGCAACTGTCTGCAAATGCAGGGTAAAGATCTAAAAATTATATTATATACATATTTTTGGATGTTTAAAGGCTGCTAAAGACCAAAGATTCCCAACAGGACTGGCTGCAACGTTCTAAAAAAAACAGCAACTTTTTAAAACCCCAAAACGTCAATTCATCTTGACATGCAACTTTTGATTCAGACCACCACAACTCCTCTCTAAAATAGTCTTGTGTCATCCCAAATCTACGGTCCGAATTAGCCTTAAGAAATTGTGCTGCCCTCTGTCCAAACAGCTTTTGCTTACTTGCACTGAAATTGATTGATATCCACCACATACTTATTATGGTTATATGTGTCACACACAATGACTTGTGGAGACATAATTTGTGGCTAAGCGGTAATTGCTGGTCAGACTATTAGCTTTGGGACTTTGGGACCCAGGTGGTGTTGTCTCCTTATGTCCTCTTAAGTGGTCATAATGCAAAGCCCCAATGTATGTCCGCTCTTTAAAGTTTAATGATGACCATATGGAGAAACAATCTCTCAAAGTAACCCTCATAATTAGCCTTAATGGGGAGCTCAGTGTATAAAAGGTGTCTTAGTCTAATTCAGAAAAACAGCACAGGGATCAGCATCATGCCTGCCTGGACACTGCCACTCTGGTCATGTGACTGAATGTGGTGTGTCCGGCAATGGCACTTGTAAAATGTGTGTGTGTGTGTGTGTGGTCTAGTTTATAGTGGTTCACTCATTGTAAAACATGGAGTGTTCCTCTGGACTACAGATAAAGCAGTTTCCTCTCCGCAGCCTTGCTTGCTCTGCTGGGAGAGTGTAGGATCCTAAGCAGGCAATGCCTGTGCCTGGCGAATGCCATGTAATTCTTGTTGTCAGCGGCAGCACAGCAACCATCCCCTAAAACAATTTTCAGAGCTGCCAATCACAGCGACACAAGTTCTTTGAAATTGCTCTTTGCTTTTCATCTATTTATGCCTTTGAGCATGTCCGATTACCCCTACCAGTTTGCCTGAAAGCATGAGGCAACTCTACTGACTACCATGGACATCAGTCGACACACAGCCCTCTCATTTTTTTTCTTCTGATAAACAAAGGATAGAAACCGCAACCGTTGAAGAAACATTACATACACTTCATGCAAGTGTAAGCCAATTGCAAGTCAATTGTTTGCACATAAACCATGAATGAAAGACCAAAGGTGGTTGGGATTCATGGGATGCTATATTTCATTGTTACATTTTGGGTGTGATGTCACCAGGGACCAAAACAAGCGAAAGTGAGGCGGTGCCTGGAAATTGGCGTCACCGCCTTGTTGTGAACACAGATTATTGTGTCTGACAGCATCTCAACCAGCGCTGTCTGAGGAACCAACAAAGCAAATCACCAGGTGTCAATCATGTGTACATCAAAGGCCTCCCAGCAGTTTTGCTTGTAGACGCTCTCACCTGCTAGAGCCAGGCTTTTAATGTTTAAACTTCTTGAATAAATCAAACTGTAGGTAAAAATGTAACTTGATCATTAATTGATTGGTGATCTTATAAAAAACTGGTATATTTATATAAATAAATATTATAGCATTTCTGTAAAACTGCTTTTGACTTTGCAAACCCATCTGAAGTAATCCACGGGCCGTACTAAACCCGATGGACTCACCAAACAATGAAGCATACATTTTTCTGATCTGTTTGGCCAAAACGGTCTCACTGCACTGACAGCTACAAAGTGTTTACGATATTTTTCTTTCTTTGAAAGAGAAATAAAACAGTAAAAAAAAAAAAAAAAAAACACCTCTGAGGAAAAACATTACTGCACCTGGAAATAATTTATTATGTCATAAGGCATTAAGGGATTTCTTTTGATCAATCCATGAGCAGCCTATTGTTTATTGTGAATTATTAATAGGGTGTGGAGCTGCACAGGCCCCTGAGTGAGTCTCTATGTGTAGAGGTCTTTTATGAGGGCCCTGAGGCCTCACAGGGACACGCTCTCAGGTCAAACGCTTCCCCTCAGAGTGCAGTCACAACACCACACACGTGGCCCATATACGCCCTTCCAGCTGACAAACACACACACACACACACACACACACACACACACAAACAAACTCATGTCATAAAGGAACCCTTGCTAGGGTGTATAAAAGCACTGGGTTGAAAATCTTTTTGATAGGCATCTCTGCAGTCTACAGTCTCTGCCCCAGAGACTTCACAGCTTTAACAGGTCTTTCAGCAGCATATCTACCTATCACAACTGCCTGCCACTATTACCACCATCACACCTGCTGCAGGTTTCCAGAGAGTTCCTCATGAATGAGAGAAATGCAGGGCAAAATCTCTTCAGTATGTACCCTGATCAGAGATGAGAGCGACATGACACCCACAGATATTGCACCCCTAGATGCAGCTTCAGTGGGGAAACCAACTGATCACTTTATGCTCTAAAGGTGCCTACAGACCAAAGATCTGCGACGAGACGGGCTGCGACGTTCTTAAAACCTGGACGTTCTAAAACTCTGAAAATGTTAAATCTTTTGCGACGGCTTGCAACTGCCTGCAACAACCTGCGCCGATTCATTCACACCGCCGCAACTTTGTTCTAAAACCGTTTCGTCTCGTCGCGGATCTTTAGTCTGAATTGCCCTTAAGCTCGTCTCTACTATTCTGTCTGCTAATTCACCTTTTTCACCTACGTCACTATGAGGCACTAGAACGAGGCTTGGGTGGTAAAACCTGTGTGTGTATTGGGTGTGGGTAAAAAGTATTATCTGTGGTAAAACTTCCCCAGGAGTAGCTTCTGGGGCTGGGATGCCCCTCATCTGCCCAACTTTCCAACTGACCAACAGTGAGATGGGACCAGAAGTAGATTTTCTGTCCAGCATCTGTGAGAAATTATTGACTTTCCGTCGGCACTTCTTCTGGTTTACCACCCGAGCCTCGTTTTCGTTCGGAATGGCGGCCAGATGAAAAAGGCGAATGGGGCAGCAGCGGTGGCAGCAGCTGCTGTAGCACTGCTAAACAGTGTATGAGAGAGAGAGAGAGAGAGAGAGAGAGAGAGAGAGAGAGAGAGAGAGAGAGAGAGAGAGAATAAAAAAGCTGGTTTGGATGCTGTGCCCACATTTGACTCCTCTCTGCTAGTTGTGCTTCTGCTTGTTTTACTGCACCATGACTTGTCTTCGCTGCAGCTTATTAATTAACTCTCATTACCCCACTGCTGTGCGAGCTGTGTGGTTGTTTAACCACATTTCATACACATTAGAATGAATAATCAAATGAATTAAATCAAATTGCGAGTGCAATCTCCAGAGGGAATGACTAGACTAGAGAGAGGATGTTGGGAGTATGGAAGAGAGGGACGAGCGTTCGCTCTCATCTGTCACAGCGACTGCTGCCTGTTTGTGTCCTAGACTAGGCTAGCGCTCTGTTTCCTGATACCGAATGAGAAAGAAAGTAAACACACTCTCAAGCTGACACTGACACAGACGCTGAGGACGGCATAGGCCGAAACGCGTCCGTCTTAGACACAAAAGTAGTTAAGAGTCCAATCTTGAGAGTGCGTTTATACTGTCTTTATCATTCAGTATTCCTTTGGTTTTACGCACCCAAACCCTTTCTCTACGCTAATTGAGTTGAGCGCACCTTTCTCCCTCACCTGTTTCCTGATACCACCACATTTATTGTTGATTCTACCCAGGAGTTTGCTTTGATCACCTGTATGATAAATGGTCCTGTCGTTCCTGAAAGAATGGGCAGAGCAGATATGGTCCACAAGAAGTGCAATAAACCAAATTGATTTTTTAGACCCAAAGCCTCAGATCATGGCAGAGCATAGTTGTTGTTTCCTTTCTGAGACTTTGTGACACTACATCTCAGAGCGAAATCTCTGAAAAACGGGTTAGAAATCGATGAAAGCCCCGGCATTTCAATTCTGCCTTTCTGCCGGGGCGACAAAAACCTATTATCTCTCTACTAATGGACCTGCTGGAATATGCCTCCGGTGTGATTGATATTCATGGACTTGTGGAAAACAAACTTTAAAAGAGAAAAAGTACTGATACACAACACAAGATATCATGACAACACAACCAACACACACATACTGTAGCCTATGTACAGCTGAACACAGATACATAGATGCTTCACTTTGAAAGTAGCTATTCACATGTAAAATAAGTAATTAATCATTGTGTGCATGGCCAGCGTCTATAGCTTTAGTAACTATAGGGCACAGAATGATTGACAATGGCTTAATGAACTTGTATGGACTGCCTGAGTAAGTCTGTATACATTTTTTTGCATGACAATAATACTGTTGCCTGTGAGATTAACAAGACAGGACATATTATTTCTTTTCTTTTTTTTTTTCCACGCATGAGCCAGCCTCATGCATCTATCAACACAGTGTTATGCTAAGGCCATCCTTTAACCGTATTACATCACAGACGTTTCCCTCAAGCTCTGTGTCAAATTGTCCATTGTTGTGTTAGCAATGGGACTGTCATCTCAACTGGTGTTGGCACGTTAAAAATTGAACCCTTGTGAAATCTAAGAATCCTAAATGAAAAAGCCTGACCCTCGACCACAAAACACCGGCTGCGCTTCAGGTCGTCGCACACTAATTAAACTTTCTTGCATAATTACGGCTCACAGTAGAGAGGAAGATGCTCAGTCACTGTCCCCAATGAAAGCAACTGTTTCAGCACCTGCCAAGAGCCTCTCTAGCTAAAGCTGAAATGGCTGAAAGCACGCTAGCAATAGCCTAACCTCTCATCCTATTAGGGACTGACAGTATGGCCAGTAATAACTATATAAGATACTATATTATTTAAAAATATGTGGCCAGTAACAATTACATAAATAATAACATTTAATAAATATGTATTTATTTATTTATTTATCTATTTATTCAGTTCTCAGACATGTCACATTTGCTTACAGCCCAGAGTTGTGTAAACACAAAGAGTCAAAAGTCAATGAGCTGTTTTTCCTTTCCGTGTGAACTATATTACCATGTTTGTTCTCATTACAGTAAACGTATGAGCTGCCCAGTGCCTATATTAAGACATGTGATGTGAGACTAATGGAATCAGAATGTTTGTCTAATTATTTCCATAGCCACATGCTGTTTGAACTAGGCCTGACTCAATTGTCTTATGACATGACACTTTTAATGTCATTCTGTTCCTGCTGTTCACGTCATTAGAGATAAGGCGGAATACTATGTTCTTGGGGGTTTTTGGTGCTTGCACTGTTTACATTTTGTTCCCTGCGTCATTGGCTATCTGCTCTAACGTACCAACATGGCACTTATCATGGTCTTATTCAGTGCAGCCCATGTCAACTGGGATGAACAATGGCATCTTCCAACTGTACTTAAAGTCAGGCTATTCACTCATCCAGTTTAAGCAGCTGGTGGATCTATATGTGAAGCATGCTGTCTCTCTCTACGCACATCATTGTAATAAAAAATCTTAATCACATGTCATCAGTTACATTATGCCACATTACACACTGTATAGCAACATGACATTTTATTTTAGCCGCAATAGGAATACCAACAATACTGTCTATTGATAGAACAATTTCACATGGCCCATCCCACATTCCAATGTTCCTCCTGAACGAGGCCAACCAAGTGTGTCAGTGGGTCTATCTTTCTAAGTCTTAGATGCAAACCTTCTGCCTAACCTGGCTAACCTGCTCCTGAGGTGATGGCTACTGTACCCTCAGCAAGCTAATGTGATTATGACTCATGATGAGGTCGTCGGGTGTTTTATGGCAATGGCCTCCGCCAGGTGAGCGGACACATGGCCGTGTGGGTTTTATGGGAGCACTGCAGGGCTCTCTGACCACACTGACCAGTGATTGATGGCAGTTAATGGAAGCGTTTATGTCTGCCTTGCCATCACAGAGAAAGAATGAGAAAGCGAGAGAGAGAGAGAGAGAGAGAGACTATCCTTTGCAGATCACCTGAGGTTGTATGTTCAAGAGATAAATGTTTGCATGGATGTAGATAAACTACACCCACACCATTTGAAAAATCACATGCATAACAGCATTACGTCATGAAGAGCCTCCCATTAGCAATTTCTGAATAATTAATGACTGGGTGAAAAGTAGGGCAATTCCAATGTAAATCTGAGCCAAGGCTAAAAAAAAAAAAAAAAAAAACGCTGCCGCTGCCATGTGCTTTCCTTCAGATGGCCAACCCAGATCAATCCTGCATTAGTGCATTGGAGAGAATGCGGTGAACAACCGGCCCTGATTGATGGGGCTAGAGAGAGAACGAAGGCAAGCCGCACAAGTATTTAATTTCACTACTCACCGTATCCAGTCCAGAAAGCTAATCGATACCGCATCCATATGAAAACCACTTGATAGACGAACCAGAGGCCTGGCCAACAACTCAGCTGGACTATAATTAGTCTTTGCAATCTTTTGATTTCCTAATAAGATTCACGGTGCATATATTATGCACTGGCTATGCCCAGTTGCTATGTGTACATATGGGAAATTATGCCGTACTACAATCAGAAATGGTCTTGTTTCTAAACATAACTGTGGCTATCCTACATTTAAATAATCCTTTTCTTACACAGCACAGCAATTTCCCTCCTAATTACTTTGTCTCTCTACCCAATATACTTTTATTTATGTTGTCATTTTCTCTTGGTGACTTTCAATCTTGATCATTTGTATACACGCACACACACACACACACACACACACACGCACACACACACACACACACACACACACACACACACACACACACACACACACACACACACACACACACACACACACAGGTGACACCCTCTATATGAGTATCTCATCTATCCTCTGATCCACTTTAGGGCAGCAAACGGGGACATTAATCTGTCCCTCTCTGCCGTCTGCTGAAGATGAATGATTCATTTATTCCTGACCCCACAGTGCACTGATAGGACCACTGCTTCTCTGTTGCTCAAGGCCACTGTAAGTACTGGCATATAACTGTGTGTGTGTGTGTGTGTGTGTGTGTGTGTGTGTGTGTGTGTGTGTGTGTGTGTGTGTGTGTGTGTGTGTGTCTGTGGATGTCCACTGATGTACACACCCATACACACATACACACACACACACACACACACACACACACACACACACACACACACACACACACAAATACCCCACCCCCTCTTGTCACATCACTTGTGTATAACAAGATTTGTGGAGAGAAAACAATACCTTCTCCAAGTCTCTCTCTATCTCTTTCTCTCCCTTTCCCTCTCTTTCTTTCTTTTCAGTGTTGTCTGCATCTGCCCCCTCTCCTCCAATTCTACCTCCCCACCACCTCTAGTAAGAGCGCCACAACAACAACTGCCCTGTTTACCTCTATATGAAGTCAATGAACATACAGACAAGCAGCCCATGCTTACAGCCACAAAATGGCAAGAGGCCAGCAAGGAAGGGGGAGGGGCACTAAGACATGTATTTATCATCTTCTGAGAATAGGATTCAGGTACAAACCCATGTCCCCACCCCTCCTTGCATAAATCTCAATGCCTAATCCTCACACTTGGGGCAAACAAAGCCCTGTTTCTCTGTATATTGAACTCAGATCAGCTGGCATTACCAAATGATTGCCCAGTGCCATTTGGGACTGCAATGCCTTCAAATTGGGGAGCAAGCTGTCACTGTGTTGGCTGACTGTCCTCCCATATTGAAAGAACAGTAACAGGTTCACATACACCAAGTAAACACCTCACACCTGCCCCACCTGTGCCTCACATACAGTATAGCCCAGCCAGACCAAAGAAGACCTAGACTACTGTAGATTGTTTCTGAAATAAATTGCCTTGGGAGATTTGTTTTGAAACAAGATCCTGTGGCATATGGTATGCACGGCTGTGTTACTGCATCCTAGTAAAGCAGGGGTAACAGGGAGAGACAGAGAAAGAGAGAAAAAGAGAGAGAGAGAGAGAGAGAGAGAGAGAGAGAGAGAGAGAGAGATGTAATGAAAATGCTGTATGTTTACCATTGCCCTAGTATTTTCCCTGTCCCCCTGTATAATAAGTGGGTCAGACGTAATGAGCGAGCTGAGTGGTTACTTAAAGAAGACGAGGAGCAACGGGACCACCGATGTAACACAAATCAACCTCAACATGACGGTCCCACATTGGCTTCTAAATTAAGTCTTAAAACCTCAACATCCTATTTCAATTGGTCTTTTCCACTGCTTCTTCAAGGTTGGGCATGCATATGTAAAATTACTTGGCAAGTGGGAGAGATGTAAAAAATAAAAAAAAGAGTCGCGCAATGGATGCTTTTCATTGGCTGCACATATCTCACCGGAATGCGCTTTGAACCTGAGCAACATCAAGATATTGATAATTCATGACTCCATCTCTACCTCTTTTGTCATTTTAATTAAAAAAGGGAGATGGCTGTTTAACAAATAGAAAAACAAGTGTCTTTTTTCAAGATAAAAACCCACTGAAACACTGCAATAACACACCCACCCTGCAAGCTCTTCTCCTTTCCTGATTTTCACACACACACACACACACACACACACACACACACACACACACACACACACACACACACACACACACACACACACACACACACATACACACACACACACACACACACACACACACACACACACACACACACACACACACACACACGCACGCACACACACACAAACACAGGGTCCTGCTCTCAAATCACATGAATGGCAGCCCACAACAAAACAAACGACAGTTAAAGGGACAAAGGGCTGAAGAGAGTCATGCTGATCAGATTTGTGCTGGCGATAGCTTTGTAATGACAGTGTTGCAGCGATAAGTGGGCAGATGGACCGGGAGAGAATGGGAGAGTCAGAAAGAATGAGAGAGATACAGACACAGTCAGAGATGGAGAAAGAGAGAGAGGGATCGCAAGCCTGTACCAATCCTCCAGTAGCCATATAGTGACCCATCAAGACAAGCATGAAAGCACAGCAACAATTACTGACAAAAGACAATTCCCAAACATAGTTCACTTTGCCTTTGCCGCCATGCTCCTGTGTCCTGCCCTGCTCAAAAACACTGTGGCTCTACATGAGCTTGTCATCAACTATTCAGTCAACACACTGCCAAATCTCCAAGACAACATTTAAAAAAAAAAACAACTATTTTTAAATGACACAATTTAAAAATAATAATTTTATCCTTTAACCATGATAATAAGATTATTCTTTTTCTCCCCTTAGGGTGAAAACAAACGAAAAAAAAACAAGTCTCTGGTAGTGCTCATGTGGCACACATAACAGTGTGCAAGTACAGGAGAACCAAAGGACACAATAGATCAAAGTGGAGCAAGGGTTTCACATGAGACAGAGAGAGAGAGAGAGAGAGAGAGAGAGAGAGAGAGAGAGAGAGAGAGAGAGAGAGACTCAAACAGTCTTTCACAATACCTTTCTGTGTCTGTCCTTCTTCCATGTTCTCCTCCATTGTGTCTTCACTTGCTTGCTGATGTGCTTTTACTCAATTAAACAAAGCCCTCGGTTAAAACGGTCAAACCTCCGTGTGTCAGAACGAGCGAGAGGGTGTGTGTCAGCGTGTGTGCTTGTGATAACGCGCGCGCCTGTCTGCCTGTGTGTGTGTGTGTGAGGATGGCTGAGTGTGCATGCGCTGATTTCTGTTTCCTGAAAGCTGGAGCGCTGTGGACCGGTGACTTGAGGGAGGGAAGTCCTCTCTCTGTTTTGCTCTCTATCTCTCTTTCTATCTCTGCGTCTCGTGGACAGACCCCCCTCTTTCTCTCTCTCTCTCTCTCTCTCTCTCTCTCTCTCTCTCTCTCTCTCTCTCTCTCTCTCTCTCTCTCTCCCCCTCCTTCTCCTTCTCTCTTGCTCTCTATCAGTCTTGTCAGCCTTGACTCTGTGCGTTTGTACTGATCTCCTTGAAACCACTCGTCCGTGAAGATTAGGGAGGTCCTCTCAATTGTTGGCCATTGCAGGAGAAAGCACAACTAGCAACAATACAGAGACGCGTGTGATCACTAGAACAATCACACACACACACACACACACACACACACACACACACACACACACACACACACACACACACACACACACACACACCACAGTCCCCTCCTTCCACTGTTTCTATGCCCCAAGGGAGTGATGGCAATTAGTGCTCTGTTCACAGTGATGGCTGTCAAGGAAGACTGAGAGAGTGGGGCAGAGGGTGAGGGTGAGGGTGTGAGTGCTGCTCTGTGCTGCTCTGTGCTGTGCTGGTGGACCTGGAGAGGGGATTGTGTGAAGAGGTAGCGCCGCTCTCTCTCTGTCGCACTCTGAACAGATGGACAGGGTGGATCACTGGACTCCCTCTCCAAAACACACACACACACACACACACACACACACACACACACACACACACACACACACACACACACACACACACACACACACACACACATGCACTATAGCCCCCTCCTCCCCAGACAGAAGGGAAAAGCCCTCTACCCCCTGGGGTAATAGATTCTGGTCACAGTGAAAAGCTTTTTTTTTTTTTCTTTCTGATCTCATTGAGAAATTAAATAAGGTTTGACCTATGATTGACAGGTCGAGCACCTTACTGGCGTGAAGGACAGGGGTGTGGTGTAGACACGCAAGGGATGCATTCTCCTGCACATCACAGTGTGATCTCAGATTGCAAGTAAGATTTGTCATTACAATATACCTGTAGAGTGTGTAGTGTGTGTGTGTGTGTGTGTGTGTGTGTGTGTGTGTGTGTGTGTGTGTGTGTGTTTGAGACTTAATCAATGTTTCACTATAGATAAAAAACATCCAATATCCCCTTAAAATGTCTATTCATTAGAATAAAGAGACCACTTATAATCAACAATATCTAAACCTAACTATCTTCTGTTGATATGCTATGTATAAACCAATGTAACTTCACGCTATTCAAAAAACCCTGTGAATAAACAGAACACTAATATGTTCAGAATTCATTTATGTGAAATGACATAACACCATTTAATCATACACTGCGGTCAAAACACTGCGCTCAAAAAACGCTTAAATTCTCTGCTATTTGGAAGCATCCAGTAAACAGATAAGTGGGGACAGTATCAGTATGAATGGCATGATGGGAAAATGGGAGGGATACAGTGTGATCAAAGTCAACTTTATGTGTGTGTGTGTGTGTGTGTGTGTGTGTGTGTGTGTGTGTGTGTGTGTGTGTGTGTGTATGTGTGTGTGTGTGTGTGTGTGTGTGTGTGTGTGTGTGTGTGGGTGTGTGTGTGTGTGTGCATGCTACTGTATGCAACACCAAAATGGTGAGACATGCACAGTGTGTCGACCAACGTGGTCATTCTGACTACACATTTTTTATATTCACAGCGAAAGCTAATGTGAGACATTGAGAAATGGCTTCTTCAAGAGCTTGTGACTGTGTGTCAGTGTGTGAGATTGAGGGCTACCATGCGATGTGTGCGTTTCAGAGATCCTAAAAAAGATAGCGACGGCTTTGACAGCCACACAGCCTCAGAGTGGTGAGCAGCTCTCAGAACCTAGCAACAGAGCCAGAGCAGCCCAGAGAGGTGCGCAGCTAAGATGACGTGATTGGATACAGGCAGTGGGATACATTAACTATGCAACACAGGAGGGAGGGAGGAAGAGGAAGAAGAAGAGAAAGGGGAAGAAGAAGAAGAAGAAGAAGAAGAAGAAGAAGAAGAAGAAGAAGAAGAAGAAGAAGGAGAAGAAGGAGAAGAAGAAGAAGAAGAAGAAGAAGAAGAAGAAGGACATTGCAGGACAGTCAGCTGGACAGTAGTGCAGTTGGTGTCTATTAGCCTAAAAATCTAGATGCCTCTGGTGGCAGAAAATGTAACTTGCAGCCAGGGACGAGCTGAAATCTCAATTCTGGTTGGGCCATTCACATCATGAAGAGCAAAATCAGAGGGCACGCTTAACGGAGAAATCCAGTGTGATTTTGTCTTAAAATGCTATAACATGATATAAGTACAAACTTTTGTAGAATAATCCACCTCCATACAACTCCAGTATTCAGAAATACAGTGCTATAAGCCGATTGGCTATGAACAGGCTTACAATTGAAGTGGCTGACGCATAATTCTAGCATACAAATAAATCGTATTCTACACCATTAAGGAGGCTCAAAGTAGCTCCACACTTCATTGGTAGACTATCGGGAGTCCTGACATTTAAAAACGAGGCATTAAGAACTTTGAAAGTGCACTGGTTGGTTATTTAGAAGTCCATTTACACAGACAGTACCTTCAGAATGGCGCAAAATTGACGAGTTGGTGGCAAACGGTAATGTACTGTCTGTGTAAATCAATCATGTCTGGCGCAAAGCTTAAAAACTGGTAATATGAGGAACAGCATGAGAGCCTGGTTAAAAGTCAATGGTGCAATACTCAAAATCTATATACATCTATATATACATGTATTTTCTATATTGTGTCTATATTGCATGTATATTGCGTATAATCTTGCATATAACACAATAGGAAATGCAGTGCTCGTCCCAGCACAACAACTAAGGCCACAACTTTAATTATTACAATTGGAAAGTTTTTATGATGTCCAGGAAGATGTGCACAATTTGCTAGTTACAAAAGTTAGGGTAAAAGAGGGGAAGACTACTGTCTTGAATGGAGAATCACGTTTACTTTTGTTTTCTTTGCAAACATTAAATTAATATTCTTATATATTATTATATATATTCTAATATTATTGTATTTGAATCTCCGTCATCAAAATAGGGCCCTAGGTGTCCATGCTACGTTGGATTTCTGGACAGCACAGGCACAGAGCATTACTGTTTTTCACATTTTGTCAAAGCAGATGCAAAGCAAAGCTTTTTTGCGATTTGTTGCTATTATATGGTTGCGGTGCTGAACATTCTACCTGCTCAAACAAGCAGTTGTATTTTTTCAAACCTAACTTCCACAGGGCTACAATCAGATGATGGCTTTACAATGTTGCACACGAATCAAAGTTGATATAAAAAACCATAACACTATTTTGGCAGCCAACCAAACCTACTGGTACTTATGGAGGCTGTATTTAAATTAAGTAATATTGAAATCTGCTGTTACACAAATTGGTTGTTATTTAGAGAGGTGAAATCCGTGTGTCATGTTTCAAGTCATTCATCTGGGCACTGGGCCCTGTTGCTCTGGATGCAGTGGATATCGATCCACACTGCTGCATCCTGGCAAGGCCTCCCTCCCTCCCTCCCTCTCGAGAACCAAGATGCAATGGATCAAGCAGCCATATTAAATGGTTCTCCTTTTTCCCAGTTAATATATGTCCAGTCAAAGACCCATCAGCCAGGGTTTCACTTACACAGAAAATAATGGCTGTGGCTCTTTCATTTCTTGAAATACAAAACCTGCAGAGTGTTTTGAGGAGGGTGGGGGGGCAATCAGAATCAAATGCAAGCAAATGCTCACTTTATGGTCGGTTTAATTGCTTGATTGCAAGCTTCTGCTATTTATAGAAGATAATATTGTTCTAAGCTGACAACTAACTGATTAGTTGTGATGTCTCTGTGAGACTCCATGTAGCTTCGCAAATGGCGCTACCAAGTCTATAACAGTAAACCCACTCCTCCCCTGCAATCTGTTCTCTCATACTCATGTGCACAGTCACTATGTACAAATATACTTTGTATAAACTGTATTTTTCATAGAAAAGTTGTTTTGTCTTTCTACTGTATATAGGCCTACAGTTACTTGAAATGTCAAACCCACTTGACTTCAGCAGCCATCAGCACTCAATGTAACTTCCGAGTACTGCATTACAGTTCAGTGTAAGTAAAGTAAATTCCACTTAAAAAGCCAGTTTAAAACAGCTTTTTCTAACCAAAGTGCTATACAGAGAGTAGTTAAATCAGCAAAAACATAAACATGACACAATAAGAAATAAGCAATGAGAGTAAACATAAACATGACACAATAAGCAATAAGAGCAAAATTATAAGCAGTAGCAGCAATAAAAGATTAAGCAGGACAAACAGTAGCAGGACAAACAGTAAGATAAACAAATAGACAAAGAGGCCAAAAAATGGGCCTATATATAAAACAACAAATGAATGAAAGACACATGGCTCCAGAAAGATCTGGAGAATGGACAGCTATGGAGTCTCTCTCTTCTCTCTTTCTCCATCCACACACACACACACACACACACACACACACACACACACACACACACACACACACACACACACACACACACACACACACACACACACACACAGGCTGGCATGTGATTATAAACTAATGATCATTTCATTCTACATTATTAAGCAGTCTTCCTAGATAATTTATCTGCTGACACAATTCTCATTTTCAAATGAGGGCAGACTGAAGTGCACATATGCAGTGTTACTAAAAAGGGCTACTGCACACTAGACAGTTGGACAGTTATTACAGTACACTATAGGCCCTCTATCTTAGATTGGTTTATGGTAGTCAGAAGGAGATTAGCTTGCTTGCTCTGTTATCACTAAATTATTTTCAACACAGCAGCCAACTCTCAGAACCAAACAGATGGTATACACAGGCATTTGTTTTTGTTTGTGTGTGCGCCTACGCATGTGTGTGTGTGTGTGTTGACAACTGGCAATGTTCAAAAGTGTATTCAAATGTGCATTACTATTTTCTAATATCCCAAGTGAAACACTTGACCTCTGAATAACAGCCTCAGGTCATACGCAAGTGGCCAAAATGTGCTTGGAAAATTGGATTGCTTCTCTTGGCTTTGATCACAGTGATGAAAAAATCAACAGATAGTAGCCTGTTACTTCTGACTAAGTGTTGTATGCCTTGTGAGATGCATTGCAATGGAAATATGAAAGCAAAGAGGCACCCCTGTCAGACCCTATGTCGTCTCGGTGCTCACACAAAGGCAACAGGGACACGGTCACAAAGGGCTTCTGAGGGCTACAGTAGAGTACACATCCCCCTGTCCATGAATCTACAGGCAAAGGAATGGAAACCACAACTACCCCCTCACATACATACACACACACACACACACACACACACACACACACACACACACACACACACACACACACACACACACACACACACACACACACACACACACACTCTGCTGGAGCAACCATGGAGAGGGTGGCGCTCGGCTCAGAGGAGCAGTAAAGTGACAGAACTGGGCCTGTGCATGCATTATAGAGAGGGCAGGGCAACGTGTTCACCGCCCGCAGCCTCCCTCCACGGAGCACCCGCCCAGGGACAGGGGGCTGGGCTTCCACTTAAGTTACTCACTCTTGCTCGCAACACACACACACACACACACACACACACATACAGACTCACACACACACACACACACACACACACACACACACACACACACACACACACACACACAAAAATGCACTTCAATACTACTGTTCTACTAAATTTGTGGTTAATAATACACAGTTTTTGCATGATGTCGGTGATGCCACTAGGCGTGTACCTCTTGGGAAATTTCTATGGTGGAGAAATGAGGGAGACGGGAGCAAACCAGTGCTGCTTATGGTAAGCATGGCTTTGGGATGTAGTATGTGAAAAGAGCTTATGGGGCCTAGTCTAGACTCAGCATCAGACTCATTATAAGCCACAACTTAACTTCTAAAGACAGAGGTGAAATACTCTCACTGTGACGAGTTGCCACAGTCACCCAGACCATGAATTCACACGATGAGCCAGCTATGCTTACATACATACCACAATCTGACTGTAAATCATGGTAGTCATTATCAAATGTTCATTTTGTGAATTCTTTATATTCTGCATTAGTTCTTTCAATGGGATATAATGAGATGAACACATGAACTGACATGCCATCCTGACTGCATATGAACAGAATCACACCATACATGTATGTGTGTGAATGCTCTGCAGATATCCTCTCTGGACCAATCAGAATGCTCTATATAAGGGCGAGCATATGAACGCCTGTAGCTTAGGGATATTAATTAGTCTGGCTTTGTGCTTAGCGCTCTACAGCAGTGCCTGAAACAGCTTTATTTCTCCAGATCAGCCTTTTCTTCTCCACACCTAAACCCCACCTAAATCCTACATCTTCCATTCTGTGCAGATCAATTCTCAACCCCTGACCACAGCACACACACACACACACACACACACACACACACACACACACACACACACACACACACAGTCTAAGGTAAACAATTATGGACTAATCAGGATGAGTAGGTGCGAGAAGGCTCTGAGAGTGCATCCGTGAGAGAGGTGATACTGGGAGTTATTTGGCTGTGCTCTGGAGAGCCATGAGAGAGAGAGAGAGAGAGAGAGAGAGAGAGAGAGAGAGAGAGAGAGAGCTCCCACTGAACATCACGTTCAATATTAGCACCTCCATACAGAGCCACACTGTGTTGTGCTACGTTCCCTCGCCATTGCACACAACAGTAATGATTAACATAAATCACAGCGTAACTCAATACAGCATCCATTGCTACCAAACAGCTAGAGCATGTCAGAGCTGAAAAACTGGTTAGCTTTTTGGAAAATTTCATCCCTCTCTCGGTTTTGAGTACAGCCTATCTGGGAATAATGCATGCATAAATGTGAATGATATGCTACTACTGACTAAGGTTGATCAAAAGGTTACTAACAAGGCTTAAATTTTACATTAAAATGTGTAGATTATGAGCATACACACAATGTTGCATTCTGCATTTGTTGCAATTCATTGCATTGCACAGCCAGTCTCATATAAGCAAGACAAGTGATATGCATTGTAATGGGCATTGACAGCATTGATCAGTAGCACACTTGACTTTATTTTCCTCACTTTAACACTGCACCTCTCCTGGGGAAAAGCCAGAGCACTGCTCTCAAACTTAAGGCAACAAAAAATGCACTTAAGCTGAGCATGGTTCCATCATTAAATCCATGCTAACTCAATACAGGCCACTTATGAGGAAGCAGCATCATTTGCATTGTTTTTTATTCACCATACCACCCACTCAGTGATGATCAGGTTAGCATGACACGTACTACTCAAGAGCTGTCTTAAAGCGTTCTGTTTGTTTGATCAACACACAGAGTGGCCATTTTAATTGGCCAGCAGACTTTTTCCTTGGCATAACTTGGCCGACAGAGATCTGTTCATGCAGTGCCCGGTGGATGTCACTGTAGATAAAAGAAGTCTGCTGCCCTCACAGGAAATGGAAAAGCAAAGGCTGTTTCCCATGGTGACCGAGCTCGAGCATAGCAGCATCCATGTTGACAGTTGAGTTTGATTCACAGCTTCCTCTGGATGTGTTAGAATAGAAGGCGCTGTTGCTAAACTTAAGCCTTCCTTCATTTCCATATCAGTTTGCATCTCTCTCCATTGTTCCTTGTTTACCAGCCAATGAATTTACCATTTTTTAAAAGATGCTTATTTCAAGACACAATTTAATCATAAATGAGAACAATAATAATATAAAATAATAACTACAATAAATAGTCACTGCTGACTCGGGTGGAAGCCACATATTTAAGCACATATTCCCACTGCTATCATTCTTCCTCTCTTCTCCCAGCTCAAAATAATTTTGAACATTGTTCTGGTCATATTACAGTAGCTGCACACTGGCTAAGCACAGCAGCCCTATGAGAAACAATACAGATTGGACTATCTCCTGCATACACCCTGTGCTTTTCAATTAGCCTCTGGACACACACACACACACACACACACACACACACACACACACACAGAGAGAGAGAGAGAGAGAGAGAGAGAGAGAGAGAGAGAGAGAGAGAGAGTAGTGTACGTCTTTGGTCTACATGCATTTTGCCTCTTAAAACCCAGAATTAAAGATGTTGATGCATTCATTACTTATTTGTTACATGGAAACATTGCATTACCAATATTGCATGTCTTTAAGAATTAATTATGAATGAAAATCATTGTATGGGTTCATGAGATCATAAAATGCACTTTGACATTCCAAACATGATTGCCGATGAAAACTTGACAATTCAAATAATACTTCATATTTAGGCATGATCCAGAGGTTTAACAATCGTGACTGTCATTTTTGGATTTAAGCTCATTTGAGATCATTTAAGATCATTTGAAATCATGGACAGGATCAGAAAGAACGCTTTTTTTTGTACAAAACCATCTTGACAGCTAATGTAATTAACTTTGAAGTGTCCTTTTTTAGTTTTGCCTTTGGTCTTATTAAACTTTTTCTGCCTTTTGTTGATAAGACGTGTGTGGCTGGCCTCAAATTTGAAATGACTATATGCCATATAACTATAGCAAATTCCAGTTTCAACAACTGATATGTTGTTCTTGGACTAATCTCAAACAAATGTGTTGCTTAAATGATTTGAGAATTATAGCCTTTATTTATTTATCTACAGTTTGCACACCGTCCCAACTTGTTGTATTGCAAATTGTACATATTGTACAGTATACAGTTCATGCAAGAAGAGCACATTAATTCACCTCCTCCTTGGACACTGCTGGTGCTGAGGCGGTGCCGGTGCTTGCCTGATATCCCCTCCCATTTCAGCTATGGACATTAATCTCAAACCCAGCTCACTACAGAAGGAGGGGATGACAATGCTCCCATTGACTGCACCATAACTGCCTGCTTTTGGCGATTAGTGGCATCTGTAGAGAGCCACACAAATCACACGGCTGCTGGCGTATTAATACAGATTAGCATTCACGCTATCCCATTTCCCTGTGCCTCCCCTCATTCACTCTGCAGCTCCGCAGAGGATCAAAAGCCTTATCAGCATTATTAGATGTCACTAATTCCCAGTTTATCAGTTCATTCTTGTTTCATCAGTGCAGTGAACTCTGGTTTATAAAGCATAAGCTGTCAAGGATAAAAATGATAAAAGTCTTTTCAGGAGGATTGTCACACAATATGAGTCATATGACCTTTTTTTTGTTTGTTTCTCTGTCAGCAGATTGATTGTAGTGAGAAAAGCAACAACAGCCTCCAGACATGCATAATGGCCTCCTGGTTTGGAATGCTGTGAGAGTGTAATGAGAATGTAATTGTGCAGAGGAAAAAAAAAGCCCCACTGCAACAGGCAACAAGATAAAAGGGTAGAACCAGCCGCGGGCACACTCTCACTTCAGTCAATGCTTAAGAAGTGGATGACTCACGTCCGTGCCAATAAAAAGTCTTCAGTCCTAACTAGTGCCACGGACACACACACACACACACACACACACACACACACGCACAAACAGGCTCCAAAGATGCACAAATCCACTCACCCACCAAAAAAAAAAGAGTGATGTGTGTGTAAACAGCAGTAGGATCCTAGCTAGAGAGTGGTCATAGGAGAGCTGTGAGCAGCACTGGCTGTTGATGCTGATGAGCATACTCGTCAGTAGCTTCCTCAAAGCAGAGCGCTACACGGTTGTCATTGTGTGTTAGTGTAGGCACTTCATTCTCACTCACACCCAAGGTGACAATCTCATTACTAACATTGCAAAGGCTGTAGTTATTAGGAGATGGACTTAAGACTGCCTGCTTAGCTGTGATATGATCAAAGGTCTCGTCTGCTGTTTGTCATGCTTAGTCTCATACACTTCATACATCCTCATACATCCTATGGTCAAATGGAGATACCAGTGGAAGCTACTGTAGCACACAAACAGAAGCAGCTGATTATCATCTTGATAGTCGCTTCTTCTACGTCCGTCCTTCTCTTGGCTGTGCTATTTTTCACAGTCTGCCAGCAAGCATTGCAGAGCTCAAGGATTCCCTTGATGTTTAAAATAGCTCTCAGAAAACAGGATTAAATATTCATTCACTCTTCCTCCTTTAGTCCTTTCTCCTCCCTTTTTTATTTATTTTTTTATTTTTAAAGTCTCCATATCCCTCCTTCTCTCCACCCTTCCCCTGTCCTAACATTTTTGGGGGGATCCTAGATAACTTGAGGTAACGATGAGTCAATATGTTTTTCACTCTCCTTTAAAGAAGGCTAGAGCCCTGCTTCGTTTACTAAAATCAGTCGTAAACATACAGTACGCTCAAGAATGAGGCAAGCGCCCATGCAGCTGTATTATTTATCACCTGACACAGTGACCGGGCACATGCAACACACAGTATATCACCACAGTGTAGGCTATACAGAAACAAGGCAATGCATAATAATGTAATAACATCAGACTGGATGAGCTCTGCTTTTTTATTCATTATATGGATCTATAAGTCATTCCTAACCCTTGCAGGTTAATAGACCACAAGCCTGACCCCCAAGATGGGGTCAACACTTTAAATCACACAGCACTCTCAGTGACTGACTTTTGGAAATTTTGTCCCAATGCATCTGAAATATTTTTCCCTACTTGATTATATCCGATATTTACTATGCGAGTCATATGGTGTTTGTGTCTGTCATGCCTTGTGTGTGTGTGTGTGTGTGTGTGTGTGTGTACGTATGATACTTCAATGCACCTTTCATGCAGACTACCCTTTTGTTCTTGCCAGCTAGGGTCACAATGACGGAACGCTCGGAGGCGCAGCTGTAGTATTATTTTAGGAGCGGCAGGCTCACAGGAACCGGCTCCAGCGCTGGCTGGCTTGCTTGCTCTGTCTTTCTGGCTCTGCGGAGGCACGTGAGCTGAGCACACCTTCCTCTCCTCCCCTCCCCTCCCTCCCTCCCTCCTCTCTTTTCAAATGAGTTCCAGAGGGGCTGCGCTTCACTGCAAACGCATCATTACATGAAAGGGATGAGCCCAGCAACGGAAACTGCTGTACCACTTCAGGTCAGATGCGCTCCTACCTACGGCTGCTGTGGTGTGCTGCGCATCGCATTAGAAAATGAGAACGACCGCAGAGATAAACTAAACAAATAACTGGTTCCCAAGGCTGCTGCAGTCCACACTCTCCTCTTCAGCTGTGTGTCTGTGTATGTCAGCGAGCACTGGATCAGGTTTGTGTGTTAAAGTACTCAGGAGATGCAAGCATACTCACTATGCAGAGAAACAGCATGGAATCAAGACCGATGACAACACTCACACATATTGTACACTCACAAAACACGAAATAACAAGTGCATACAGTGTTAATCTCTAAGTACAAACTAAGAGAGGAAGAATTCGTACTAAGAATTCTCACCAATGTCTTACCGTCATTCTCCATGTTTATCTTTCTTTGCATTTACTTTATGTATGTAATTGAGCTTAGACAATAATGTTATTTAAACATTCATGCCAATAAAGCTTCCTTGAACTGAATAAAATTGAGAGAGAGAGAGAGAGAGAGTCAGAAAGTGTGTCAGAAAAGATGCATAAAGAACAATCTGTCTGTGATTTTCATACCACTGTTGTCAACTTGCTCATGCCCATGGAGGATTTTGCCAGTGTAAGGTTTATCAACATTATGAAAATGTAATGAGGAGCACACATTGGCAAATGTGTCTTTGAAGCAAGTTCATTGCTATTTATGATGTATTTATGAATGTATTCATTTAGTCACTGCTAAGTGATATGACCTGGAAAGCTATCATACTAAACTACTAGGTCACAAGTGTGCATTTATGTGTGTCATAAAAAGAAAGAGAACGAAAGAAATATAAAGAGAAATAGGGAGAGAGAGTGAAAGAGAGAGAGAGAGAGAGAGAGAGAGAGAGAGAGAGAGAGAGAGAGAGAGAGAGAGAGTGATACATTTGTCAGAATAACTGACTAACTCAGGGAAACTGCAGGGAAACCCTCTGCCACCCTCAGGGACAGGATTTGACTGTGGACTATGCCTTAAGAAACACACAAACACACACACACACACACACACACACACACACACACACACACACAAGCTCATCCTGAGCAGGAGTTCAGGAACCAGTTCTGGTTTACCACTGACTTCCACTTCAGTATTAGCTTGTATCCATGGCAACAAACTCCCGTAGACCGCAGTGGCAAAGGTGCTAGTTGCTGGTGTGTGTGTGTGTGTGTGTGTGTGTGTGTGTGTGCACTGGGGGGTGGTGAGGGAGAGACTTTCTGACAACTTAGCACATACAACATCAGACATCAATAATGTTTGATTATCTGTTACTAAAATTTTCAAGGCTAAATTCAACAGCGACTACTGTAACACAGACAGATACTATCTCCAATAGTAGGTGCCCTTCACGGGAAAAGTGAATAGGGGCAGTCATGGGTGATGGTGAAGGACTGAAGGATTGAAATGGGATCAGACTAGCTGCTGTAATGTTGTCCTCGCCTACTGTAAGGAGTGAGACGTTGCCACAGAGCTCATACAAGAAGCGTAATGTGTTTGCCTTAAGGTTAAACCTCACAGAATCAGATATATGAACTCCATGGCTGCAGGACACCAGTGTTATGCATTAGGTTGACTGGACCCTCACACAATCTAACACAGATATACATTATTGCACACTTCGGCACATACACACATATCCACATGGACACACAGTAGCCAATAGTATCAGTTACTTAACCGAACGAACCACCCCTAATGGTTTTTCCACCAGCCTATGTACAATTTTCCAGGATTCTGATTGAAACCAGATTCGGCCAATCTTCCATTGGGTTATCCTTTTGGGATATACTAACCTACCACCCTGCATCTTTTATTTCCAGTCTCGTGGGGAATTATCTGCAAAGAATTAGATGTAAAGAACATCTATGTGTGTGTGTGTGTGTGTGTGTGTGTGTGAGTGTGTGCACACGTGCATGTTTGTGAGTGTGTGTATGTGTGTGTGCTCACGCACGTGCATGCATGACAGAGAGAAAGAGGGAGAGTCAATCAGAGTCAGAGTCAGTTCAGTCTTCAATAAAAGACTCCAATAGACTCCAATGGACCTCAACCCACAGCCACCCCAGCTGTCCAAATCCCTCACTTCTACAGTAACCATTGTAGTGTAAGGCGTGTGGGTCACAGGTTGCTTCACAGAGGGGGAATTCCTCAGGGGATTTGGGCCCTCACACGGAGCCTAAGAAACGCCACAGGCCCTCTGGCTGAGTCCAACAGCCTTCTTTAATTGGCCCTACAAAGATCGCAAGCAACAGCAATCCGGCGACATAGCCAAGCATTGTTCAGTCTTGTGAAAGAACGATCAGGTCGGGGAGAGAGCGCTTTGGACTTTGCTACTTCAGTGTTATGCCATGAAATGCCCCATTGTATCCCAGGTCTCTCACACAAGCGGCCAAGCAAGTTGCGGCTGCTCTTGAACAGAAAGAGACTGCTTGTTAAAGGAATCATTCTGACAGAAGAAGTTAGTCAAATTCCCTGTACGCAAATATGATGGGCCCAGGAATGGGAACAGTGAACTGAGCCAATGTCTGTTCTCTAAGTGATCCAAAATGGGTATCCAAAACAATATAGGGACAGATAGACTAAATGGAAAAGCCCTAAACTGCTTAACAATGGAGGTTGCGCGTTAAAGCCACATACTGTATTTTTAGATAGTGCATCCAAATCCAGATATTAATCTTGAAGTGTAGTGTATGTCTGCAAGCTGGTTTAAAGAAATATTTATAATTCATAACTACTCCACCTGTCCTTGATGCGCAAGTGGGTGAGGACAATGCAGTCTGTGTGTCTTGCTTTACTTCAACTTCAACAAACTCTGTGGGCTAGGTATGAGAACACATTCAATTCAGTTCATCAGGTCCTGGTAGCTCATTGCATTCAAACTAAGATGATGCAAAAGAAGTGTTACAGCAGAGGATTAAGAATGTAAAAATAGGAATAATCAAGACAGAAACTTTAAAAGACAGATAAGTGAGGGTGGTTCCAGTATAACAGTAGGAAATCTAACATGGCGCAGGCCCACAGGAAGATGAGAAAGGGAAAACAAGCACGCTGCCAGGACAGTCTTTTCCCGCTCTCTATAGTCTGTTATTGAAATTTTGACCGTAACTCTATACGGGGAAAAAACACTATAACGCCAACGTTGACTCCCTCACTTGGTTCCCAATGGGCAATAGAGGATGGAAACAATGGGCCTGCTGCCTCAGGTCTCACATACTGTAGGCAGTGATTACTATTCCATACAGCTTATCTGCCAAGAGCTGTCATGTTTCAAACTCTGCCCGTGGCATTTTCACAGTGTGTAGGCAGGCCATCTGAGTGTGGAACCAGGATACAATGATAGAAGACCCATGCCCTGTTTGTGACAGCCTTCTGCAAGTTCGGCTAATGAGTGAAATATTAAATGAAGTTCTATGTGCTACTTTTGTTTCATTTGACACGACCACCTTCATGTCACCTTTACAATCAATGACAAGGGGACCATTTTCTTTCTCCGCATCATCCACCAACTTTAGCCCATGCCAGCACTGGTGCTGAACAGCTGCATCATGTGAGTGCCCAAAGTTAGCTTAAGTACCAGATGGATGGGAAAGAAATTGCAATTTCATTTCCATCTGTCTCTCTCTCTCTCTCTCTCTCTCTCTCTCTCTCTCTCTCTCTCCCTATTTTCATACATGCAACTACACAGATGGATGGGGACTGACCTAACTGTCAGCTGACTCAGAGCTGAAGCATGGACCAAACTGCAACAACAAGTGCAGTGCATGACCAGGGTGCACAGAACATGGCGACATTTCAAACAAAAACACTGCAACACTTGTTGCCATTATCAAAGGCCCCCACACAAATGGGGAATGTTTGGGGGAGGCTGAAAAAAGTGGTACATAATGTTGCTATTTAGCCCTCATGTGACTCTGTGCATACATCAAGAGCTCAGGAAAAAGAGCGGCCAAAGAACAAAAATTGAATGAATGACCATTTCAATAATATCTGTTCCCTGATCAAAAGAAAGCTTTCATTTCTATAACAGCAGACAAAAAAAAAAAAAAAACGAATAGTAGGCTAATCACGTATGACACAATACCCGACTCGTGATCCTACACAGAATTGAAAGTGAGTGGTTATATTGACTAAATCAGGGGAAGCAACAGAGTACCCATGCACTGCAAACTGTATACATAGTGCTGTAGGGAGGCTCACTGTTTTCACTGAAGTAGACTTCTGCACCTGGTCACATAAGCCAAAAACTTCAAAAACCCCAAGAGCTTTGGGAACAATGCAAACTTGTGAGAAGGTCTTCCTCCAGTAGCTCAAAGGCAGATGAGGTGGTTTCCTGTCATTCATGCAGTGTTTCCATGGCAGCTAGCACTCTTTTCCTCCAACCTGTTTATTCTGTGGCTACCCAAAGCCAAAGAGCACCATGAGAAGTGTAGAATGTGATTGTTGGCCAAGGGACAGTTTGAAACAGCACATCTTCTCACTTTACAGACATGGCACAATGGAGATATGAGTTCAAATGTTCCACTTGGGAGCTTTCCATTTAAGGTCTTGATTATGCTGTTATACAAGTTAGCAATCTTTAATCTAGGCTGACATTTACAAAAATAAAAAGTTTAAAGGTGGCAGAACAATGGCCACTGTCTAACGAATGTTTGACTACTGTGTACTAAGAGCTGTGTGATTTAACTTGTTATAAATGTTGACAAGCCTAAACACAACTTTGCTTCTAACTGAATGACAGAAGTGCAAGAAGGCTGTATGTCTGCTTGCAGTAGGTTAAAAGAACCAAGAGCACAATTTAAAAGTTCTACAGTAAAAAACAAAGTCTAGTATCCCTAGTAGCAGCATTGAAGAACTGCAGCCTGAGCATCCTCTACATGTCATAGGCACACAATCACAGACGCTCTTTTCCAGACTTCACCCAGACAATGATCAACATCCCAAAGTAGCGCTGACACTTTGTTAGAAGTTCAACATGGCTGTTTCCTGTCATTACAGCGATGACAGTTTGAAAGCACTTTTCTATCAAAGTCATCACTACATGAGGAGAAAGTAGCCTCTCGACGAGCAACACGTGCAGAACGCAATTCAGATTTACTGTACATGTTCCAGATGTTCTTTCTCAACACTGTCATGCTAGCCTGAAAAAAATCGGAGAAAACTAGAAAAACAAAACAATCACATACCCATTTGAAGTTCTGATTTGCTGCAGGTAACTTCTCAGTTGTTGTGAAAAGTCTTGACTTTAGACATCCACAGGACAGCAGATTTGGTCGCAACCGGCAAGCAGTGGGATAAGGCGACGTCACAGTGCGCGTGGGGGTGTAGCCTTCAGAAAATCTTGTTTGGGTGGAATCATTATCCTTTATTTTGGTTTTGAGTCCACAAAATAAATTATGATTCTATTTTTTTTTCTTTTGGAGTTTAAATAATATGGAATTGTCCAAATTAGATTTTTAGATTACCGGTATTTGTGGTTCATGGGAATCAATTGGTAATTTCATCCTTTGTGGCACAATTTGTAAATCTGTGGTGCAACCGCTGGGGAACAACTATCACATGCAAATCTGGGACATAAACAAAAATGTAGGCTACCAGACACTGACCATCATGATTCCATTTGGAAATATAATGATGCAACAGTCTATTAGGCTGGAGACCTCACACAAAGGGTGGTTTGCACAATGGTTAAGCTTTAAAGTCAAAACATGAATTAAAAACACTGCCTCAATTCACCCATCCAAGTCTATGGGGCTCTCTAGTTGATGGAGATGGTCAACTTCCCCATAGCAACCAGGAGACATAGGCTACATATAGCTACTGCGTGTAGGGTAAGATTACGGCAAATGTGGATCGGCCAATGCTGATATATTTTTAAATTATATTTAAATAGGCTAAATACCGACTCATAAACATCCGAATCATAAAGTGCTGATATTAATTTCAGGAATTGTGACTAGTTTAACAAATTGGCGACACTGTATCTGGGTCCCAATTATTTGCAAGTGATTAGCCTACGTAGGACACAGGTGAACGCATATGAATAGCCTAGAATGGCCTATTTGGATCTATTATCCTTATGCTTAGGCTACATGTAGATAAAACGTCGGGACGGGTTTTTTTTAATCATTTAAACGGCTGACTGTGACCGAGAACTCGACTTGCCTATCTTACACATTTCATGAAAGGTGAACATGCCAGCATGTTACAGAGTTTATGTAGCCTAGATCGTTGTTTACAAGACGGGCGTTTTAAACGTGTGAATCTTCATTTTTGCCTTCCACCCAATGTATTCGTTAGATGGGCCTGTCCGCAGCTGAACACACCCTTTTTTTATTCCTTACAGACAGTTTGTTGCATTGACAGGATTAAGCACGCCGCCCTGTGGTGGGTTTCTGAAATTGACACGCAATGTCCCTGAACCGACCGATCTTCTGCTGTAACAAGTTACAGCTACTGTCTCTCCCCAGGGCCCCAACAGAGCAGAGAAACTCCCACAGCTACATTTCGTATAGGCCTACTTCCAGTGGGATATCTAACCAGTGCATGATCTCATGTGAGAGGGAATAGTAGGCCTATGGAGAAAATCATGCTCCGTCTCCCAAACACTGCAGCCTAAAACAATATAAATGGGCCTACAGGATGTTAGCATTAGCGATGTTAAATAATGATTATGTCAAAACTGTTCGTTACGTCGACTGTCTCTCTCTCGCTGTCTCTCCAGCAACATATAAGTAAGAACCCATAAATGCGGGTATACAGACGTATCCAGGCAAGCGCCGCCTAGCTAGCTTTTTTTTCAGTCGGTAGGGATTTTGTCAATGATTGGCACCCAGCCTTTTTAATGCACGGGTTAGAACGGGGATTGATGTGGTACACAGCCAATCATTTAGCTAATGTTGCTTCATCGTGTTCTTGAATTAGCCAATGGAATACGTGATCTGGAAGGAGCCACAACAAACTACATGAACCAGTGTTTCTGAGCAGCGATACACCTGATTTCAGCACCACTTCGCTGTCCACCAACAGATTCAACGGTAAGAATGATCAGGTTTGCTCTTTGTCATTCCCTTATATCTAGTGCGAAGGGTGTATCAAAATGTCTTCATGTTGCTTAGGTTAAGAGACTGGAAGAACATTGTAGCTTAGCCCACAGTGATTTACGACTCTCATTGCCGAATAGCCTGCAGGCTATGCATTGTTTCCTCTTGTGCGTAAACATACATTTCTAAGACAAGTAAACAATAAGACCGAACAGCAGCCTAGACTACGTTCATTCATAGCCTATGAGACACTCATTTTCGTCACATGTAGCTTACAACTTCTGTCACAATGCGTAGTTGCCGGATTAGAAGGCACATGTTGCCGATGTTTGCCACGGGATTAGTTCATCTAATTGAAAAAACATGTTTCATTTCCATGTGAACATGATGAAATCAACTGGAGGCAGCCCTTGACGAGGCTACCTAAATATGAACGCTTCCTTTTTCTGTGTGTATAAAGAAACAGATAGCATGGCTTCATGAAGTGACTGTGCTGTCAGAGCATCAACTGCAGGACGACTAGCCTACAGGTAGTGTCCTGGAGAGGAGTCGGTTCGAACATAAAGCCACCGCTCTCTTAACGTCAGATGATATTCAAGTCTATAAACCCCCTACCTATAAATGAAAAAGATGAGACATTTGCAAGCAATTGTGTCATACCATGTCATTATAATCACTGCTTTGGCATAGGGGAAATGGGTGTTTGCTGTGCCTCAGCCGCTGCAATTAAGTGCAACAAGTAGCTAGAAGGAAATAAACTACAACTATAGGACTGCCATCAGTTGTGCATTAGACCAGGTAATTTCCTTGCTTGATGTAAGTTTATAGCTACATGTGTTAATGTAGCTACACTAAACTTTTGGCTAGTTGTTTTGTGTAGTTTCACTGTAAGGCAATTCAATTGACCATGCTATAACAGTGCCTACGGCTGCTTGAATGTATGGCATGAATGCAATCAGTGTTACTAGGCCAAGCTACATGGGCTAGATGGGCCCTCTTGCACGTGGGGCCGCTAGACTCAAGCCATAGCCTGTATGTTGGTTCTCCCCTGGTTGTAGGCTACATTAAAAAGTCTACAGTACAAGGGTAAACATACAGTAGGCATACAAGAATAGAGAGGTGTGTGTAGAAGAACTTGAAAGTGTGAGACTAGACACATTGGTGTGACTGCGGCTATCAGTGAACAATAATATGACAAGAGAATTGTTCCATTGCTCCCGCTGTATTCAATGGTAATCCTCTTGTGGTGCAGCAGTAAGTGTTAGCCTAGTTGGTCTGAGACACCCCCAGCCACTCAACATGTCCTGTCTTGCTAGTTATTGACACCTAGGCTACCTCATGCTTCTGAAGTCTGAGCTCTAAACCAATAGAAGGAGAGATTTTGAGAATCCCTCCAAGTGTCTTTCACTTTCAATCACGCTGATCCACACTGATCTCAAGGACTGATCCTGAGCGTATGCATATGTGCCATTGCACTCAAGCCCTCAGACAGCGTAAACAGGAGTGCGCGTGTTTATGGGATATCAAGCTGTAACTTAGCATTCGTGAGAGTAAATTAAAACTGTAGGTCTTAAAGTGATTATAGTCAGGAGGCAGAAGAGTAATCAAATGCCACATCTTAAGTAACACCCTTTAAACGTTAATGATTGAGTAGGCTACTCTTCCTTTACTTCAAGTTTCTGAAGTCCTGCTGTGAGTTCATACACTATGCCAACACTGACACATGATTTTCTTGAATTTGATTCTTGGGTCCATTTTTTTGAATGGAAATGTGTAGCTTATTTACCCTACACTTTTCTTACGCTGTTGTTTCCTCTGTCTTTTTTTTTTTTTTTTTTTTTAAAAAAACTTGATTTTCAAGAGGCCATATTCAAGTAGCTGTGAATGAGTGAGTGTGAAGGAAAGAGTGGCCATTGTGTGTAATGCTGTGCGCTTCTTCACTGAATGATTACACATTTGAAGGGCATCTGTCTAAATAATCATTAGGAGGGTGTTTGATTGGCCTTGATTACTCAGAACATTAATCCAGTTAAGTGCTCAAGCCTGATTGCCACATTGCATTTAAATAGTTCCCCCTGCAAATGCAGCATCTTATAACCTGTACTTTGCACGGGTTCTGGACTGTCATGCAAACAGATTGTCATGCAAACACTAGTTATTTGAATTCTATTATCCAACTATTATTCACCTTTGGCTTAATGGGCATTTGGCTTTGCCTGTGCTGCTACCGTTGAACCCTTAAGCAAGGCACTTAACCCTAAGTTGCTCTACAGGAAACTGGTCCTAATTGATAGTGGAAACTGGTCCTAATTCACAGTTGACAAAGGTATGTCACTTTGGATAAAAGTGTCTGCTAAATGCATAAATGCAAATGTAATGGTTTCTATCCTATTTACTAGTAACTGGCTATGTTCAGTAGAGGTAACTATCCAGAGCTGTGTACAGAAGTACAGAAATATTTAGATGCTGTTTGTTGAAGTCGAGCGTATCATGTAGACTTAATGACATTAGGGTATGTTTAGGGGCACCGCGGTCGCCTGCTACTTTGAAAAAACAACAAATTCATGTGTCTATGAAGGAGGTGGGTTCATGACAGTATTTGGATCTTGTTGTGTTCTGTTTCTACAGAGCACCCCTCCAACTTTTTGGTGCATTATTTAAAAAACTTTGCAAAAAAGAAAAGCAGGGCCTGAGGCTCAGTGGGCTAAAGCTTCATTCCATAAATCCGGGGACCAGGGTTTGAGTCTGACCAAAGGTCATTTCCCAATCCTTCCCCATCTCTCTCTCACCTACTTCCTGTCACTCTCTCTTCTTTCCTATCAAATTAAAGGCAAAAAGCCCTAAAAGATATCTAAAACAAATGTAAAGAAAAACAGGGTAGCCGAGTGCTTCTTTAAAGTACTAATTTGAGTGTCTATAATGCAGGACAATGGAATACAGGGGCTGTGTTTGTGTATACTAGTTTATCTTCTTTCTCATCATCCTTCTTGCGCATCTCCTATTCTCTGTCTTCCTCTTTTATTTTCATCTCTCTCCCTGTCTATCTCCTATCTACTCCTCATGCAGACTACTTCATTTCAATCACCTCTCTTCCTCTCTGTCTTCATCGCCTTGGAAACAGCTATGAGTGGCCACTCCGCCTGTGTGTGTGTGTGTATGTGTGTGTATCTTTCTCTCATACACACACACTAATACAACACTCACGTACACATAGCACAGTCTGGTCCTTCATCTGTGCTGATTTCTCTCCTTCTGCATCTCTCTCCCTCTCTCCATCTGCCTCCTCCTCCTCCTCCTCCTCCTCCTCCTCCTCCTCCTCCTCCTCCCGTAGCATCCACTGGAGAAGGGCCATGTCAGAATTTTGCAGGCCAGTCTGTCCACCTGGACCTGGACCCCGCTTACCCCCCACTCCTTTCACACTCCTCTTCACACACAGAGACACACATCCATACACACTCCTACACCTGGGCTCTCTGTCAGTGGAAGTGGAGAGTGGGGAGGGGGGTAGCACAGAGAATGTCTGGTTTTGTTTACAGATGCTTTGGTGATGATAATAATGATATTTGAAAGGGATGAATGAAGATACACAGGTGTGGTGAAGTACTTTATTGTTGCAGCAGCTATGAGCTAAGCAAATGTCAGTTTCTGCAGATGTTCATGGTCTGGAGTTTGTGCATATAGTGGGGTGCGGGTTCAGCCTGACATAGCCCGACCATAATACTGCTGTTCGTCCGTATTCATGGTCTGGAGGTTCTTTAACCTGACGCGATTATACTGCGGGGGGGTGGGGGGGGCATTCACTTCTGGTTTGAAACAATTGGACAGCTCGCTTCGCTTATTGGCCGGTAGACTCTCTACCGATGTAAACATGCCCCAGAAGACCGTTCCCAGACCATGGATATGGATGAACATTCGTATTATGGGCGGGCTATGTCAGGCTAGTGCGGGTTTGCTGTAGCTGGTGGACTGTGGAGAGAGAGAGAGAGAGAGAGAGAGAGAGAGAGAGGATGGCCCAGACAAGAAATAAAGGGTGCATGAGTCATGTCAGAAAGAATTGAAACAATTTACTGTAGTATGGGACAAAATCTATCTATCTATCTATCTATCTATCTATCTATCTATGTCAGACATAGGTGTTGAAGGTCTCTCTCTCTGTGTGTCTGTGTGTGTGTGTGTGTGTGTGTGTGTGTGTGTGTGTGTGTGTGTGTGTGTGTGTGTGTGTGTGTGTGTGTGTATGTGTGTGTGCATGTATGTGTGTGTATGTGAGGGTGAGTGTTTGGTTGGTACAGTAGGTGGTGTGGGGGAGCTAAAGGCACATGATTTAAATAAAAGGATCTGCAGTTGCCTGGCTACGGGCAGGGGATCTGCTGTTGCCCCTGTCTGCTACCTCTTCCCTTGTGGACAGGCTGCACCACACCAGTCAATGAGCAGAGATAGATCGACACACTCAATGCTGAAGACATGCTTGCACACAGGAGTTAAACACATCCTCCTTCTCTAGGATCGACTACAGCTGCAGGATCTCTCTCTCTCTCTCTCTCTCTCTCTCTCTCTCTCTCTCTCTCTCTCTCTCTCTCTCTCTCTCTCTCTCTTTCTATGTGTGTGTGCTCTGAGTTTCGGTGTGTTTCTATAAATATAGGAAACAATCTATCGTCATTATCATGGAGACCCTTGACTGGTTCTATGTAAGGGATGCTGACGTGAAGGTAGGCTTATCCCAGTCATTGAGCTCTTAGCTGGCTGGCTACGGTGGCTAGCTGTATGTCTGTCTCCTGTCTTGTTTACTCAGAAACTGAGCTCATGAAAGAGCTATAGGTGAACATGTTGCAGTGTTGCTGCTCTCTGCTGTTAATGATAGCTGTCGGTTGCGCTTACCTTTGATCAGTGTGCGTTTCAGCTCCCCTACGTAAGGTACAATGCTAACTCTGTCAGGATGATTGTAACTGTGCTGAGATAATTGCCACAGAATGTCTTGCCTATTCCAAAATCTTGTGTCACAGTCACAGTTCAAATGTGTTTGAGCATCAGAGGATACAAGAGAACAGAAGCTCATGAATATGTCTGTCAGAGGCATAAAAGGATTTCCCACATGTTTACATAGAGAGAAAAAATACACTCTGTGTACTGATTGATGGCTTATTACTGTACCCGCATTTCAGTTGAAATATATATGTGTGCGCTGGTAATTTTGAAATTGTACACAAAAATTGCTCTTCATACTGAGCTGGCAGTTTTGACAAGGATTCTGGAAAGTGTTTACAGGATAATTTGTCTGCAGCATAATTCTGTCATACTGTCAACGTGCTGAAAATCTGACTATCTGGCAAACTTCTGTTGATTTCTGCAACTGTGCTAAGGAATATAGAAATAGATAAAAAACATTTGGGATATTCCACTATAATGGAGATAATTCTTTACTGTAATAGCCCTCTACTTTCTAGCCCTCTATAATTGCTTAATTACATACATACTGTATGTCATATTGCTGCTGTTGTTATTATCATTATTGAGACCAGAGTCCGTGTCCCAGAATGTGCCTTGGTGTTGATAAGTGTGTCTGTCCCTTATGTGCAGATAAAGATGTCCCAGGTGAAACAAGTTGGTTTGCTAGCAGCGGGGTGCCAGCCCTGGAACAAAGATGTGTGCGCTGCAAGCGGCGACAGATTTGCGTATTGTGCAACCCTAGCCATTTATATCTATCAGGCAAGTATTTCCAAATCAGATTTTTGGTATTTTTTACAGCTTATTTAGTTTTTTTTAACAATAAACTATGTGTTTTGAAGAACATCCTATTGACATCTGTACACTGAAAAATCTGACTGTCAAAAATCTCTAATATGTTCACTGACACACAAACCAATATGT
>JAODXP020000004.1:1963188-2028188 GCA_027497455.2 Sardinella longiceps
TTAAAGAAGACTGGATTCCATGCTCTGCATGTACTCAACTCCCCACCAGCTAAGAAACGTGAGTCCAAAGACATTTCAGAATTTCAGCAAATTAACTACAGCCAAAGCTAAAAGAAGGCCATTCACACCAGGAACAAAACATATAGTGAGAAGGAACTATAACAATATACAGTAGATGTCGTTACTGACTTACTCCAAGGAAAGTCTCTTCTCATGTATGTGATGTCTAAAGTCTGTCAATATTATTATCATTCATATCTTATAGTTATCATTCCTAGTGTGTCATCAGCCCTTAAGTCTCTCTGCATTCATATTCCCTTACTACTAGCCTTCAACACAATATCCCCAACGAAGAACCACTACACCTCCTCCACCAGTGAGGCTGTACCACCACCGACCCTCTCCCAGAACCAGGCCTTCTCTCTGCCCCCTGGGCACGCCGTGTGCTGCTTCATGGATGGAGGAGTGGGGCTTTATGACATGGGCGCCAAGAAGTGGGATTTCTTGAGGGATCTGGTATGTCACAAGAACAGTGGTGACTGAAAACTTTAAAAGCATGCAGGCCAGGTGCACCAAAGGAGGTGTCCAAATGAGTTTTTTTTTCTGTATTATGTAACATTTATTTGACATGAAAAGGTACAAGAACTTTATCTGCTGTATCAAAGTGTATTTCTAAATCTTACACCTGCCTTATCTACCTGATCTTTGCCAGGGTCATGTGGAAACCATATTTGACTGCAAGTTCAAGCCAGATGACCCAAACCTTCTAGCAACTGCGTCATTCGACGGAACAATCAAAGTGTGGGACATCAACACACTTACTGCTGTTTACACATCTCCAGGCAACGAGGGTGTGGTCTACTCCCTTTCCTGGGCACCTGGTATGGTTTTAGGATGAAAGTGAAATTTTGAGAATTTGAAATCTTGTAAACAATGTAATGAACCAATGGCAATGCACTGCACTGTGGATTTGAAATGGATTGTACCGCAAATGAATTTAAAGAGGTATATTTCTTCCTACCACTTGTGTGAAGGAGATCTTAACTGTATTGCTGGAGCGACCTCTAGAAACGGAGCCTTTATCTGGGATGTGAAGAAAGGGAAAATGATCACAAGATTTAACGAGGTAAGTTAACCTTAGCAATGTTTTAATGGGCCTGGCCATTTCACAGCAGACATCTTTCGCAGGATAGTCGCAGGATAAGCACAGGTTTTATTAATGATGGATAATAAAATCCTGATTCAGTGTCGCAGAATCAGATCCTTACTGGTCATTAATAACACCTGCACTTAATCTGTGTCTTCTTGGAAAAATGATGTGAATAAAGCTGTGAAATAGGGAGATTAGTACAGTATATATAGCACTGGATTATGTTCAACTGACCTGATAGTCATTAATCACCAAGCAGATACAGATCTCCATTAACGTTTATTTGTTACTAGGTTTTTGAGTCCCAGTAAAACCCCAATAAAGATAGTTTAGGAACTCCATCTGAGTACTTGTGTATGTTTTATTCACAGCATGGAAAGAATGGCATATTTTGTATTGCTTGGAGCCACAAGGACTCAAAAAGAATAGCTACTTGTAGTGGGGATGGGTTTTGGTAAGTGTACTTGTTCACTTCAACTATTTCTTATTTGAATCAGTCCTGGTATTCTTTGTTTGACATTCAAAGTCTGTGCATGGTGTCTGTTTCAGTATAATACGTACCATTGATGGAAAAATCTTGCACAAATATAAACATCCTGCTGCAGTGTTTGGCTGTGACTGGAGTCAGAATAATAAGTAAGTTTTTATTTATACATCTTTTGCTCTCCCGAAATGTCCTGTGACAAGTCCCGATTTCCAACAGGGCAGTCAGCCAAAATACACAGTGATGTGCACTCCAACACTAAACCTGGAGGCTCTATTTGAATATTTCATGTTTTGAAAACAAGAGGATCTCCTGTCAAATGCCTCTTTGTTCTTGTTGACTTTCTCTGGGCCAGCTAGTAGCTGCGCCGTTGTCTCATGTTTCTCTTACTATCCCTGATGTTTTTGTCTCCTGTGCTTGTCCATGTGTTTACCTCACCCACCCCCCCCCCCGCCCACACCATCTGTCCCTACCCTTCTTGCTGACTCTCAGAGATATGATAGCCACCGGCTGTGAGGATAAGAATGTACGAGTGTACTATCTGGCCACCAGCTCTGACCAGCCCCTCAAGGTGTTCACGGGGCACACGGCCAAGGTGTTCCACGTGCGCTGGTCCCCACTGAGAGAGGGCATCCTCTGCAGTGGCTCCGATGACGGGTAATGAATCATTTACCGAAGACCTTGTTCACACGGTGCTGCCACTCTCACTCTTACTCTCTGCCAGCACATGCTAATACGACTTCAATCAAGAAAACCTTATGTATTTTACACAGCCTTATGTATTTTAGCAATTTGAAAGTTAAAAAAATGAAAGTCAAAACTATAGTCCTGGGTTCTGTTCAGTTACTGAGTTACTGTTTAATGGAAAATGCTGAGAGAATTGCAACCTACCAATCAACCATGAGTTGGTTCAAGTCCAAACTTAACTGAAGCCTCCATATTCTTTATCTGCATGGTCTCATCCATCTGCAGGACGGTCCGTATTTGGGACTACACGCAGGATGCCTGCATCAACGTGCTGAGCGGGCACACAGCGCCGGTGCGGGGCCTCATGTGGAACACAGAGGTGCCGTACCTTCTCACCTCTGGCAGCTGGGATTACAGCATCCGTGTGTGGGACACCAGGGACGGAACTTGCCTCGATACCGTCTATGACCACGGGGCGGATGTCTATGGTGCTACATCTATTTTTAATCCTAGTCTCAATCATAAATCTGAAGTGAGAAGCTGGTTGGGATAGTTTGTGGGGGCAAATGGGAATTTGAAGTTTTAGTTCTGATCTGAAAGTATCTGTGATGCTGTTTAAATTGTTAAGGTGCAGACATTAGGCATGTCATTAAGATGTCGAAAACAGGCAGCCCAGCCAGTTTCAGTTGTTTAGATGGTAATGATCACAAAGAATACTCTTGCATTGGCTTGTAAGAAGTTCCTCATGTGTAAAACTTGTATTGTGTTTAAATTAACATACTCCATGCTCATAGCCTCATTTCATTTCCAATCTCCAGGCCTTACATGCCACCCAAATCGGCCCTTCACCATGGCCTCCTGCTCCCGAGACTCCACAGTGCGACTGTGGTCTCTCACGCCCCTCATTGCTCCTCTCCTGGTAAACATTCTTACTGACCACAGCTGGGATGACATCATTGGGAACACAGGTTAACATGCATGCTATGTTCTGATTATGGATGTCATTGTGAATTTCTGTCTGAACAACACAGATTTGTCATGTGTCAGACTGTTATTGTAAAGCATAGGTGGATGTGGCATCATGGGAGTTGGAGTCCTTGTTTATTATGTTCTCTTGCTTGTACAGATCGTGCCATGGTGCCTGGGGCTTCTCCACTCCTATGTGGGAAAGTATCAAGGGATATCAAGCAGGAACTGGATAAACTCACTGGTGACCTGCGCACAAAGAAACTGAGGTGGTTCTCTGAATGTTTTTCTGTAAGTGAATCTTTATACTTTTCTTATACAAGTACAATGTCCTGTCCTGTGACCATATAATTGTTTATTGTAAGCCATTGTTTTATCAGTGCTTTGTGTAGTATTACAGCTTTTGTGTATTTTGCTTTTTGTAGCTTATGTATAGTATTTTATAGCCATAGAATCGCAATGAATACTAACATAATAATTAATTCATTATTTTTGAAGGCAAGTAGGTTAATGTTGTTTATTTTAGCTCTATCATCTATCATTTGTAGTATGGTAAGTAATGAGATCTGTGTATGTGAATGTGAAAGCCTCCTGGTGGCAGCCATAACCTGTGGAACCTGGTGGCGGTGATTAACGGGCAGGACGATAGCCTACTACCCCAGAGCTACAGCCAGGGCATCATGCACATGAAGCACCTGATTCGCTTCAAAACCGTGAGTCCAGCAAACCATTTACTGCAATGATCTGTCAGTCTCATTCAGAGATACTATACCTGTGTGATATCAATTTTCGATGTCATTTTAAGTAAACGTGTTTCTCATACTTCTCATAGACATACATACATACATACATACATACATACATCAGGTTAGATGAAAACTTAATCTGCTTGAAATACTGCATGGATGGAAACCACTTGTACATTACTGGCACCTTATTTTTCACCTTTGCCCTTTTTTTTATTCTCCCTGTCTGTTCTTTTAGTCTGAGGCCCAAGAGTTGACAATCGTGAAGATGAGTAAGTTTGGAGGAGGCATTGGTGCCCCTAGCAAGGAGGAGCGTCTGAAGGGTGCAGCTGAAATCCACCTAAGACTGGGACAGATTCAGAGATACTGTGAACTCATGGTGGAACTGGGAGAGGTGTGCATTACAAATTACACTGAGCATTATCCTCTAAGCAAAGGGCAAGATGCATTATTAATATAGACTTTATTTATACATCCATTGAGACACATGTATACATAAAACTGTAGATGTTATACATCTATGCAGATATACATAAGCCCTCCTGTTTCTCTTCCTGTGCATCATTTGAAGAAGATAATGGGGGTCGTCTGTGTCCTTGAAGGGAGATAATGGACTTGGCTGAAGCAACTCCACTCTGCTAGCTCCTTGCCTCTGCTTCGTCCATTATTTCCTTATATCAGGACATCTTGACAGCCATTATAGCTAGCTAACATAAAATCCACTTAATCCCTTGTAGTACACCTGTGACTTCAAGAGTTAAAAAATCCCGCACACTGTCCATTCCACCAAACAAACTTTAATACAACGTTTCGGTCATCCGACCTTCTTCAGGTAAAGTTTGTTGGAATGGACAGTGTGCGGGATTTTTTAACTCTTGAATGATAACCCCACTGGGATAATATCCTACGCACCTGCCAAACTACTGAGGTGTGCAAAAGCGTAATTTGGAACAGTACACCTGTGACTGAAATCTTTTCTTGCCTTATTCAAATGACTCAGTGGGACAAGGCGTTATCCGTAGCTCCTGGGGTGTCAATGAAATACTGGAAGAAACTCATGCAAAGGTACGCACCACCATCAAATGTCACACCACTCTGATGTTTCCGAGAAAAATCTTCACTAAAGCATTCTGTGAATGTTGTTCTGAAATGAACTCCTCCTCGCTACACTAGGAGAGCAGACCAGCTGATGCAGGAAGGTAATGATGATGTCATCCCCTACTGTGTTGCCACGGGTGATGTGAAGAAGCTGGTGAATTTCTTCATGTGCAGAGGGCAGCTAAAAGAAGCCTTACTCGTAGCACAGGTAATGGAGATGGGAACAGGCAACAGATTTTTGTAACATGGTTGTCCTCTGCTTACTTAATTATATTCAGCTCTTTCCCTCTTGTTTAACTCAACAGGGTGCTTGTGAGGGAAATATCCATGTGCCTCAGTCCTCCTCAACAAACAACAACACGAGCACAGACAATGATGACATGGAAGCATATAATGGGTCAGTAGTTAGTGCTTGTGAAACTGATTACACTTAATTGCCCCTTGCAGTAATTATGTGTCCTTTTTCTTATCCTCTTCCTCTTTGTCTCCTTTCCTTTTATGTCCTCTCTCTCTCTCTCTCTCTCTCTCTCTCTCTCTCTCTCTCTCTCTCTCTCTCTCTCTCTCACACACACACACACATGCACACACGCACACACACATACACACACAAACATACACTAGGCTTCTGCGTTGTGTGTGCAAAGAGTTGGCGGAGTGGTATTTCCAGGACGGACATGCCGTGTTGGCAGCCTGCTGTCATCTTTCCGTGGACAACACAGAGGTGAGGTGAAGTGAACGCACTGCACATCCAGTGGTTTGCATAGCTATTATTTAAAGGGACACTAGGCAAGATTTTATGCTGTTTTTAGGCTAATTTACTAGATTTGTAGTGGCTTTGATGGTTCAGTGACTCATTACGGAGTGAAAGAAGGCTCTCTCGGCTCCTCTTACCTACAGTACAGCCTTGCAAGGTGCCAGCATTGCCCTGCTGCAGAAAATACTCAAAAGTATTGCACTTACGAGCCTTATGAAATTTTATCATTGCTGAATCCTTGTTTTTTGGTTTGAAAACAAATCCATTTGTATTGGTGAGACTCTGTCTTGTCTGATATCCCTTTAAAGTCTTATAAGTTTTATAATGTTTTGGGCTTCTATCTCCTGCCCAGTTGGCGATGGCCACACTTATCCGCGGTAATGAACTGGAGCTGGCTGTCTACGTTGGGATGGTGCTGGGGGAGGTGGCGGCTCAAGCCACACATTACGTGCTGGAGCTCTTGGCCAGGAAGTACATGACTACAGAGACCTGGTGAGACCTGCTCACACTCTTGCTTGACTCGTGTTATCAAGCTAGTGGATGACTTAGACAGAGTTCCTTTGGCTTGGAGAGAGGGGACGTTCTGTGGGCATTTCATTCATTCATTCATTCATTCATTCATTCGTTCATTCATTCATTCATTCATTCATTCATTCATTCGTCATTATCACAAGTGTGCATACTCTATACTGTAAGTGAAATTATGATCAAAGGATATTAATTATCCTGTCAAACTGATTGGATACTCACAATGAACTCAGATTTCTCAATATGACTTGAGGGGCTACTAGATCACATTTCAACCCAAAGCTGTGTTGTGTTGTCATAAGTATTTGAATGCTGCCAGTAGAAAAATGCAGTACATATGACGTATACAACCCAAGGACATTTTATTCCCTATTGCCTTGGCAGAGGTTTCTAGTATTAGATACTGGGTGAAAGACATGCAAAAAGTATGAAAAAAAATAGCAAAGGTATTTGGATACTCTTGATAAGGATCTGTGCAACATGAAAGTAGCTGTCAGAGCAATAGCCTGTTTTAACAAGCCATTCCCGACCAGTATTGCAGTGAAATGAAAACAAGGAGAGATACTAGGCGTGCTGTGCCAGCCTAACAAAGCTACTCTGTAGGGGCAGAGTTCTTTTTTTCTTTTCCCCGATTCTTTCTCCCCAATAACAACATTCAAGGACCTCCACAAAGAAGGCTGATAAACTTTTAACAAGACAAATTTATCCGCAATTCATTTCAAGGTCATTGCTTTCAGTTGTGAGATATGCTGCATGTTTGTCTGTGTACAAAATTACTCAAAAAGTTCTTGATTAGATTTTTACAGGAAATTAGTATTATGACAAGGAACAGATGAATGCATTTTGATGGTGATCTGGAACACTGTCTGAACTTTGTATCACTGACACTGACTGTATTGTTTTCATGGAGGTCTGCACTTACTGAGTAATTAAATTTACTTTCTGCCAATAATGTTCTATACCAATTCTAAATCATGGCTTCTAGTAGCTTCCAAGGATCATTAGGAATATAACTTGGGCAACAATGTGCTCCAAGGAACATTTAGAGCTTCAGCACAGCAGCAACACTGATCTCTCTTGTCTTATTCTCTAGTCTAGACATTCATCTGTCCACTGCTACTACTGACTCAAACTGCCTTACAAAATAATGTCAAAACAAATGTAGCCTATTGATTTCATGATCAGAAATGTTCTTGTGTGTCATTTGGTAATCGTCATTTGGATGTTGAAGCAATAAGTCAGGCTAGGTGTAAATTGCCTTTTTCACCGTCTTCTTCTTCACACTTCTTAAAATCCGAATTTGACCCACTCATCTCCATTTCTCCATAGCTTTCCATCTGTGGCAAACAGGTAGATGTGACCTACTTAAGCATCATGCACTGCCCATGTTATACAAAGTATTTATATTAATTGCCTCTGAATACATCCACCATAGTTACTGATAAACCAACAGACACAGACTGATGGTTACGGTATAGTAGCTTATAGTTCTTGAAGCTGTGTCCACCCTAATCTGCATGAACGTTTGTTTGTTTGTTTGTTTGTTTGTTTGTGTACATGTGTGTGCTGTGAGTCACTCTGAGTCAAAATGGCTACCATAAATGTACCCGTTGCTCACCTCCTTTCCTCTATACAGGGACCTAGCTTTCCAGCTGCTCCAGATGATCCCAGGCAATGAGATCCTGCTAGCTAAACTGTGTGCCTTCTACCCCGGCAGCAGTGCTGAGATAGATGAGATGCATGAGAGGGTGAGTTGGCAAAAAAAAAAAAAAAACATGTTTATAGTGATCATAGTGAAAAGAATGACCACATTCACAATCAGTATTATCTCACTGCTGTACTGGAGAGTGGGTGTTAAACTCATCAAAAATTGGAATTATATGCTCTATTATAAATACATTATCCACAGTATCCTCATGTGGGAAACATGACGCAGTGCTTTTGAAAATAATCTGCACTGTGCACAGTATGTGCACACTGTACATGACGCAGTGTGTGTGGGGGGTGAGATGGGGGGAGGGGGGGGGGGGTGTTGGGTGAATGGGATGGGGGACAAAACATCTGACTATTTGCAGTTACAATCATATTCTATTCTAAAGCTCCTAATGGCATTTTAAATGTTGTCTAGTGTGGCCTGCCTAGTCTAGAGGAATGCAGAGACTTGGCTGAGTCTGCTGAGAGTGAAGGGGATGTCATCAGTGCTGTTAAATATCACTTACTGAGCCCAGAGCCAGAGAAAGCCTTACCCATAGGAATAGCTTTTGTGAAAGGTAAGTTTTTGTGTTTACCTTTGTGTAAAATTTGTGTACATGACAATAATGACAATGCAAATTTCGAAATCTAACTATAAAATCTATAGATGCTTACAGTACCTGTAAAATCTAGAACAGGAAGGGATTTGTCAGTCTCAATCATATAATTCTTTTCCCCATGTACACACAGAACAGTTGATGGGTTCAGAATGGACAGTGGACTCCATCTACCCTGTTCTTGAGCTGCTGGGCTACATCCGAACAGATCGACTTGTCCTTTCCAAGTGTAGTGAGTAAGTGCAAGACTAACACCCTTGTAAAATAATTGCTTTCCAGACTAACAGAGCAATGGAGAATTGGTTTTCTCTCTGTGTGATCATCTCACTGGGCTTCGTAAAAATACAAGATATGATATCTCAAGATCGGCTATTTCTCCATAAATGCCACACTCCCAAACTTAAAATACCCAATTTAAATACCAAACTCATCATGATTAGCCTGGACCCTCCCACTGCCTGTGATGTTGCATTGATACTTTTGATGTTCATTATGACAGAGATAGAGAACATGTAACGCAACTGTTGTGCATGTCCGCAGAAACCGCAATGAGCTGCTCATTCTCTGTGGCTACATTGGTGCCCTACTGGCCATCTCCAGACAATACATCAGTATTGTTCCAGCACTTTATGAGTACACAAGGTAAGACTAAAGGTCCAAACACCACCTAATAACGATAACATACACTGTTTAGCTACTGTCCTTGCTGCTGCTAATTTGTTGAGAACAGTGCAGATTATTTCCATTTGCCCTGCTGTCCCCCATCCCATCTCTCTCTCTCTTTTTTTCTGTCATTCAGTCAGTTGTTGAAGAGGAGAGAAGTGGCTGTTCCCTTACAGATAGAACAGCTCTCAGTAGAACTCGAGGCTTGGAGGGCCTGCTCACAAAATGTTGTCAAGTGAGTAGAGAGCATACACACCCGCTGTCAGACTGCCTTTCTCTCTTGCAGGGCGTCTAATGCATTTTCAAATAAAAACAGAAACAAAACTGTTGTGGATGCACAGTGAGAAAGCAGTATCTAACTAGCATGGCACTCCACTTCTCATACTTCCTCATGCTAATGCCAGCTTGTACATGCTCTGTATTCCTCTCTCTCTCTCTCTCTCTCTCTCTCTCTCTCTCTCTCTCTCTCTCTCTCTCTCTCTCTCTCTCTCACTCACTCACTCACACACACACACACACACACACACACACACACACACACACACACACACACACACACACACACACACACAAGGCAAGAACATGTTGCACAGCCCCAACTTATATAACAGACATGGTCCAACTTGCCAGTATGGAACAGTACGAATTGAACCAATATGTCTTTCATTTACAATAAGACAGGTCTAGGTAGAATCAGAAAACATGTTCAGACATCATCATACTGATACAGGAACTTTGTGGCTAACTGCCAAAGCTGCATTTAAATTGCTTGCATTCAACACTATCAATTGCAGCAACACTTTTTACACAAAGAACCCCAGGAGGCAGAGGAATGTGGCATGGCCCCCACAGGATGTTCCCAAAATAGAATAGGGTTATCACAATGGGCCTTTTAAAACACAAATGAACCCTTTGTCCAGGATGACTTATGGATGTTTGGGACTGCCAAGTCAAGTCAAGTCAAATTTATTTCTTATCACTTGGCTACAAGTGAATAGGTTTTCCCATACATAAAACAAAATATGGTAACACTATTTTAAGGATCTTAGGCACTAATATATACCTAATTAATGGCTGTATTAGTGACCTGTAAAGCATATTTTTAAGCAACATTACTGTAGTCATCTGTTAGGCATGCATTGACAAATTTTCCTAAATGATGAATGATGCCTTTATTCTTTATATAACCTTAATAATGACTTAGTATGCCTTGGGCTGTACACTAATGAGTTCTACTGTAAGTGTCAGAAGAGAATATGTATAACCTCCTAGTATACTGTCTCAATAATCCCTAATAGTGGGAGAACAGTTGTAGAATAAGCAAGCATACTGTATGGCTAAACCTCATTGTTATATTTCACTGCCTATGTTGTATATGCTTGCTTATTCTGCAACTGTTCTCCCACTATTAAGGAGTTATTCAGACAGTATACGAGGGAGTTAGACATTTTCTCTTCTGGCACTTATTACTTATTAGTAACTCAAAATCAAGGTCCACTAGGTCCCTATTAAGATCATATCAAGAATAAAGGCCTAATTCATCACGAATAAGAAATATGTGAATGTATAACAAATGATTGATGTTGCTTAATCCATGCCTTACAAGTCACTAATACAGCCATTAATTGGCTATGTATTAGTGGCTAATATGTGATCCTTAAAAAAAAGTGTAAGCCAATATATAATACCAGGAACCTAAATTTTCCATTTCTAAATGTATACATTTAGAGTTGAACAAGTTTGCCCCGCTCACATTCTCCCTGTTGCACTATGATAATAATGCACTATTTCCACTTGTGAATACCACAACATAGCTCATCAGTTCCCTGACTGGAATCAGAAATCCTAATTTCCATCCTTGTAGTGTAGTGGGTGTATGTGTGTATGTCAGAGAGGCTATTTGATGGTATTCATCTAAGTTTCAGTTGGTATTCATCAAAAAAACAAATTAAATGGTACTCAGTTGTGATTCTATCCATTTTTCCATTAGGCTACCTAAACAGTTCTCAAAGCATCAGTACCTTTCAAAACATGTTGCTGTATGCCAGTCATGCCATGTCATTGTTTTGTGTATCATATTAAAATGCTCATGTTTTCTTCATGAACTCATTGTGATCCACTCAAACCCCTCCACAGAGGACGTGAGGAGTCAACAGAGAGTCCTCCGTCTGAGGCTCAGAGAGAGGCGTACACACAGCTGCTCAGCAGGATCACCGATGGACAGCCTCACATGGGCCTGCAGGGCCCAGACTATGTGACTGGATCCAACCTGCCTAGCCACTCAGACGTCCAGATCTCCTGCTTCACTGGTGTCAGGATACAGGTCAGACCTTTTTTTTTTTATGTCTTTGTGAAATGCTGGGTTGTAGATCTTCTTGATAATTACTTTAGTACATAAGCTTAACACCATATTTTATATAAAAATAAAAATAAATAAAAAATCTCCTAGCCTGGATGGTATTAATATCAATGTAGATATTCTAATCTGTCAGTCACAGTAGCTATGATAGCAATGATACAAATTTAATGACATAACTAAGATAAAATCTCAGTTTTATGTTGCGGATGATTACAGCTTCTCAATTGTCCAGCAAAAGCATGCAATACATAGTCACTAAGTTACCATTTTATCATTGTCAAAGTGTAGAATAATTTGAGGGAAACATAAAAGTTGCATGAGCCAATTATTCTGGAAGTCAGTTTGGTAAATCAGCATGAAAATTCTAAATTGTGCATTGTGCTCCTTCCAAATCTTTTGGAATACACCAAAGACATCTTGTGTAAATGCTCGGTCGGTTTGAAACAAGATACACAATAGTATATAACACTGAGGTGACTATTGGTTGTTCCATAAACAGTCCTCCACGCCAGATATAGGTGATGTGATTGGTTCCTCAGGTTAGGTGATGCAGAAATGGGTAACCATGGGCTTGAATTCAGGTTGAACTGAAGAACAAATTCTAATTTGTTAATTGGTAAAGTTAAAACCTAAACTTTACCCAGGCAGTTGCTCCTATTGACAGTGATAGTAGTAAACCTGTGTATATATTAACATGTTCAGTGTGTATTCACATACAGTATGTATCTAGGGACTAGCCTTAAGGGGCACTCACACCAAGACCAATAACTATAACAACATATAAATATCACTCCAATGTATATGAATAACAGCAACCACACCAGAACAAGAGTGCACTACACGACAATGATATGTGCAACAATATCATTGTGGATCAATTTCAGAGCGATTTTTAGGACGATAAAAGCTTAACAGCCAATGAGAAACCATGTAATTTTATACATTAATTCATTCATATGGAGCCAGACCTACATTATATATCTTTACATACCCTATATTAAATATCGTTATACTGTTGTTACTTGTTGTTATCTGTAGTTTGTCATTATTGTTCCAGGTGTGAACGGCCTTTACACTTTACACAAATGTAAATGTCTAATAGAAAACAGTAGATGGGCTGAATTAAGTACTTGAATTGTTTCTAACCACCATCCACGTGAATCACAAACACCTATCTGGAGTAGAGCACAGTTCCTGCGGTATTGTAAAAGAAAAGAAAACCTGACATCCACCCATAAACAAGTCAAAGGTGTGAGTTATTATGCTGTAAATTTTGTGGGTTAGGCTGCTACTTACATTGTAATTCACCACATACACATCTTATTTCAACATAGGGCCCTGTGTTCTTCCTGGAGGATGGGAAGTCTGCCATATCTCTGAATGATGCACTGATGTGGGCCAAGGTCAACCCCTTCTCCCCACTGGGCACGGGCGTACGCCTCAACCCCTTCTGATTTGAGGACAGAGAAGCCAGGACTTGATTGGCATTGCAACAGGCTTGGATTCTATAAAGGCCGCGGTTCATGACTGAAGGGCAGTAACCATTCAGATACGAACGGTTTGTCAGTGGGTCACAGGGTTATGGAATGACAAATGTTCTTAATTACAATGTTACACCAAAAGGTGTATTGCAAGCGCACACACACAAGTCTGACAGTATTCTAGCTTTAAAAAATATATAATTCCACAAAAACCACTGTAAGAACATGCAGGTGGCTCTATGTGCAGGTAACTAGTTTCAGTAGTACAAGTTTCTGTTTTGCTGCTGTAGTATTCAGCCATTTCATTTGAGTTGCATCCAGGGATGATGGCATACAAGATCAGAACAGAAAAGGCTCATGGCGAAGTTTTTGCTTAATCTTGAATGCAGTTGAGGAGCATATTGCACTGTACAGCATAGGATTCCAGTTGATTTGATTCTGGAATGAATTGAGATTAATTAATATATCAATCTGATTTTAAAATGAAGGAAATGCAAGTAACGATCACAATTTGCATTGAAGCTTGGCATGGGTGTCTTTTATATGTACTGTATGTAACTGAGTCTGGGAATGTATTTTTATAGGACCGGTTTTGCCGTTAGAGATATGAAGTGATTCACATCTCAAATAGTATGTCGTAATACAACATTCTTTTTCCGTGCTACGTGACCATTTCAGGGATGACTATACCATTAGAAACAAGCACAGACTTGGCTGAGGTGAAGTGTTTTTTTTGTTTTGTTTTTTTATTATGATGTGAAATGTTTTGAAATGTATTATTTTTGTCTTGGACTTAGTCTTAACTTTGAAAACTTGTCATGGTAAGTTTGTCGGCTGCATTATCCTGAAGTTGTTTGTTCAAACTTACATTAACTGCTTCTGTGTGTCCTGATACTAACTCCTTTATTGTCCCTTACATAATCCGATATGTTAGTTTAGGCAATATGGCAACTACTGTTTAAAAATGGGCAGAATAATTTAGTTTGATATCCCCTCGACAAAGATGCCAGGACTTGTGCCTTAAGATAGGGAACAAAAAATACCATTGCTACCTATATGGTGTGGTACTCAGAACTTAAACAGTAGTCAAACTGAATACAGTATATTTGCTATAGACCTCAGCTTTACAGTGGAGATTTACGAATGCAGATACCTATGTCATTTATGTTATCACAGATCTCTGAAATAACATAGATATTGGTTTTAGACCAACATTTATGTTCTTTTGAAGAGTTAAATTATTTTTCATACATTTGCACTGTGATATGTATTTATTTGTATATTTTTTCACATTTTGTTCCCTCTGCATCAAGATGTACAGAGTGTAAATTTCATTAAAAACCACCACACGTTTAGTGTGATTCAGTCTACTGTACCGGAGCCTCAGTGAGTGTGACATTAACATTACAGGTTTTCGCATGGACCGGTTCAATACTGCCATAAAACCTTTTTAATGTTTGCCTATAAATATTACCTACCTACAGTGCCTATAACTATTCCACCTTTACCTGCAAGTCAATGCTTATTTTAGAAGTAGGCCTTGGGGTATTCCAAGTGATATTTGAAGTGATAAACCTGGGTCAAGCCAATCTGGAGTAAGTGGTAAATCTCTTAAAAGAGTAGCCTGCATGCTTTTAGGAGAACAGTGACCATATGCTCTTTCATTGTCAGGTTTCCCCATTACCTTCCCAGGTTTGCCACTTAATCACCTACTTGGAATGTCCCCCAGGGCATCAGGCTATAGGATAAGTCTGTTAGCATCTGGTAAGGACAGAAAACCGGGCAATATTGACTCAAAATTAAATACTATTTTCTTTTGTTGACACTCCAGACATGTACATGCACATACAACAGCTTACAGACTACTATTGGCATACACAAACATACAGAATAAAATGAAGCCCTATTAAAACAAACTGACAGGTTTAATTAAGTTGGATAAATTGGATCTTGTCATCGTAATATGACACAGTGGTATTTGCATAGCAAGAAGTTCAAAGACACTCAGAGTGGAGAGACAACAGTTAACTTTGTACCTGAGGAACAGATTTGTTGCTTTCTGGTGAGAGTAAACTGAGGTTAGAGAAAGACAAACAGAAAAAAAGCCTCTCAGCAAGAGGCCCAGCCAACAGTAAAGTTCCCTTTCTAATAACATCCCTTTCCCATCCCTAACTCTTCCAGTGTTAGCAATAATCAGCTAAACTAAGCTACTAGGTGGCCCCATATCCCTCCCAAGAGGAATAATGCACATTCTCATACAGTGCAAAAATAAAACCCTCCCCAGTTATAAAACTTTTCCTTAAACAATAATTGTAATTTTATAAGACACTATGGTAGTATTTCTCAAATACACTTGAAACATTTAGGATATGATTTAACAATGAGCTGTGACTGGATCAAAATAGAATATTGCCTTTTTCATGTAATATAACATCAAATGCTACAAACAGAAAATCAAAGGATATCTATTTCTGGCATTTTTTGCGGTGCCAAATCCCAAAACAATCTCTGTTTGCTGTGAAGCATAAAGCTACTTGACAGGTTCGACAGAGGACTGGGGTCTTCCTTGAGCAGTGCTTGCACCGCTGCCTCACTGGGGTACAGTGGTCTCCACGAGGTAGACCTCCTCCAGCATTAATGTATCCTGGCATATGGTGCTCACTGAGAGCCAGAGTCGCCGCAGAGGCAGTCAGGTTTGAGGTACCTGCAGCTGAGGTAGACATGGGCCAGTTTGACCTTTTCAGAGCAGGTGTTGATGCTAAGCAGGCATCAGCAAGCTGTTCAATAAGTGTCTCTCTGAAAGCACGATGTGTCAGAGGAACCTGTCCTTGCTTTTTGGACAAAGCCTGATGGAGAACGAATGCATTGACAATGCCAATGTCTATAAAATGGTAAAACAAAGTCTTATACCATTTCATGGTCTTATGAAGAATGTTGTAGTAGCCAATCATTGCATCAGATAAGTCAACACCCCCCATGTGTTTGTTGTAGTCAGTCACGGCATCAGGAATTGGAATCTGGTGAATAGTCCACTGTCTGCTGGCATTTTTAATACGTCGACTGACCTTCTCTGTGCTCTTCGCTGCATGCATTGTGGTGCATAGGTTCACTTCCCGAGTGTCTTTCCATTTCAGAAAGAGCAAATCACCGTCACGAATCCATCTCATGGCTCCTCGCTTTTCCCGCTTGGCTATAGCATTTTTAGTTGTCTTTGGGAAACCCGTTATGTGAGAACGTATGGTGCCACACGCTGATATTTTCAAAGAGAAGAGGTCTCTAAAAAGAGCAGGACTTGTGTAGAAATTATCAACAAAAAGTCTGAAGCCTGTTCCTAGCAAAGATATGTCCAACAGTGACATAACAGCATCATAAGCGACACCCTTCCCAGTCGCAAAAGGAGATCGCCCTTGATAGACAAAGAAATTCCAAGTATATGCGCATGACGAGTCTGCCAAAACAAAAAGTTTAAAACCCCATTTAGTTGGTTTGGCCTTCATGTATTGTTTAAGCCCAGTTCTGGACCTAGTGGCTACCATCCGCTCATCAATGGACAGGTTTTGTGCAGGCTGATAATGGGTTTTGCTTGCTTCAATAATGTCTGTGTACAGAGGCTTCAATTTACAGAGTCTGTCATAATTTGGAGTGCCTTTCAGCTTCTCATTCTCCTCATCAACTTCAGGGTCACTCATGTGGAGTGCTCCAGAGATGTTCAAAAACTTATCTCTCGGCATTAGACTTGGAGGAAACGGCAAATGATAAAGCCTTGATCCCCTCCAGTAATCTTTAATGTTGTTCAGTTTCACCAGACCCATGTAAATCAATAGTGCTATGTAACCATACAAATCCCCAGCAGATATTGGAACCCACGATTCCTTCTTCCCTGTGTGTTTTCTGGCACCATACTTGTTTGTGTTGGTCACCAGTTTCTCCACAACTGAGGTCGAGAAGAATAGTTGGAAAAGCTGAAGAGCAGTGTATTTTTTGCTCATGTTTAACTGAGGTCCTGGCCGTCTATTAGGTCGGAACCTAGGCTGAGCTGGTGCAACATCTCCTTCCAGGACTTTGTGCCAACCCTCATCCTCTTCCACATCCCCATCCCCATCCCCATCAGGGGGCTCCTTGCTCACTGGTGGTCTCCTTCTGGATGACCTTCTGGATGAGGATGGGAGATTTTTTGATGGTGTATGTGAGGATGGGGGTCTAGGGGTTTCCTCAGATTTCTTTCCAATGCGATCCAGAGCAGCATTTCCCTTCCTGTAAGATAATATAGGCTTAAATTAGATAAACACTCCTACAAACATACATCCATACATACATCTACATGGTTCATAAGTTCCTAAAATAGCAATTTAATATCAAGATGCGTAAAATGAGTGGCTTAAAGGCAATTCATGAAGGATTTTAATTTAATTAAATGAGACATTGCTCAAAATTCGATGCTGCTTACATCATGGGCCAAAATGAAAACTGTCATTGAGTTAGCCAGCCATCTTGAGGGAGCCCAGAAATGTGAAAAGTAGTCTGCACATTAATGCATCACTTTAAAGGTGTCAATTACTAATGACAGAGCATTATCTCTTAAAATGACCAAAGATAAAACATAAACGGCCACATCATAGTTAAACAATTTTTAAAAATTAAGACATTTAAACCATGACCTGGATTAGGGCCTACTGGATAAGCATTCTGATTGAGGGCTAATTGCAATTATTGTGTAAACACAACGTGTTGGCAAAACAAACAGCTTCAAAAGTTGGCGTAGTAGTAGCAGTTCGGTGGCATTGTCAGCCATTCAGCCCTAATCCTGCACTCAAAACTCTGATCGGAATTTGAGGTAGGTGAGAAACAGGGAGGGGATAATCACCTACGAAACCAATGATCGTGCATTTCGACTAAAAACGTTTCGCAAAAGATGCTTACCCTCTCATCGGACCTTTTCCTTTCTCCTCTAGTCTCCTTTCTCTCCTCCTCTTGTAACAATACATTTCCGGAGCGCACGCCAAAAGATAGAGAACGGAGGACAGAGGAAACGAAAAGGACTCAATCAATATGATACTTATTACTTGATATCAACAGCCAGACGTGTTGTGGGGATTTTTTAAGTGGGGGTACGCAATATCATGTTAGAAAGGGAATGCTCAATATTAAATTGTTACAAATAGCCTACATAAATGATCTGCTCAGAGAAGTGGGGGGACTCCGTTCCCCCGCGTGCAACGCCCACTACACCCCTGTCAACAGCCGAATTAAACATTTGTAGCCTACAATGCTTACCCTTTTAACCCCCACGCGTTTCTCAAATTTTGCTAACAGGGTTTGACATGCTAATTAATTAAAAACTCAAGTTTTCGACATTTCACTTATATCTCCGCACATCTCTGCTGTCTCGCGCATTCCTGCCATCATCCAAGTGGTTAATTAATGTTAAACATGAACGCAAGTAACATTATTATATGCAATAATACTGTATACTTACATAATGTCATCCAGTCAAACTCGGTGGCCACTTCCAGATTCCAACAAAAACTACTTTACGCACAGGATAATTGCCACCCTACTGTCCCGTTCTCCTTTCCCTTTTTCTCCCTGGATCACTTTCGCGCTGAGAAGCTGCATAATAATGAACATGTGACTCAGAGGCTTCCTATTGGTCTTCACTACAATGAATTAAATGGCCACTCTATTTAGGCCCAAATCACAGAGAATGAGTATATTAGCGTTTTTACAAGGAAAAATACAAAACCATGCCAATATATTAATAAATCGAGTCAAATTATCTCTCCTGTTTACGAATAAAAGCAAATGCTTCAGCTTGGGTGAGTAGACCAGTGTGCACCATCATGTCCTATAGAAAGGGCAGGTGGAGTTCCTAGTCTGTGTACATACCAGCCATATGTACACTTGCCCTTTAATGTCCAGTATGGACCACTGTGATGAAGCAACTTGACTTCTTGAATGGGTCAGCATTGGATAGGGGGTCTGTTACCCTAAAAATGTCCTTGTCCTCCAGATTGGGTGGGGGTTGATTCCACATATGCCTGGCAAACTTGAGAGGGAGTGTCAGATAAACATACCGGTAGCCCAAAACTATTAAGCTATGGCTTGTCAAAGATCCATCTGGTTTACTCCCAGAGACATATGCTAGTAGTTTCAATTCAATATGAATTCAACCAAAACTGTCTGTAGGACTTCCTTTAACTCAAAGAGGAAATCCTTTTTCCATAGTTTTTTTAATTTTTTTTTTTTTTAATGTGGGGCAGCAGCTGGAGGATCAAGGCCGATGCCTGGAGGGGCATTCCAATTCTATACAACTCCGCTTGAATGGCAGTGCAAGCCGCAAAGTGTCTGAAAGACATAAGGAATCAGCGCTTAAAGATGATACCAATGTTTTCTATGAGTGTTTTTTTCACAGATAATACAGGAGGAGCAGCAAATCTCAGCAAAAACATGTTCTGGACCTGGATGGTGTAGTAGTTGATTGTCATAGCTGTTAATGACTAGGTATGAAACATACAACCACTAGCTGTACTGCTGAATCATCCGAGGCTTCAGCCTACATAGCTCTCCCACCAACCCCGACCAGCTGACATATTCTTCTGTTTACCATAAGATCTTCAAAGTTTGCACACAATCTGAGAACTCAGGGGACAGTTTGAGTGAGAAGCACTCAGAATCCACCCAGGTCAGTTTATGTCACACACCATGCAATAGGCTCAGGTTTTATGTCCCAACTATAGGACAATGCCCTTGTAATAGGGCACTTCCCTTGTCATTTCCCTTCACAAACATAAAAAACAAGATGCATTTGAATATTGCACCATTTTTTTTCAGTTTTAGCAAATAGGCTACATTGGATTGGGACAAGACATGGTGTTGCTGGCATAGGCCTATCATGACTACCTCCCAAAAGTTGCAGTTAGGCATTGAAATAATTTTGAGCCTCACATCGAAAAAACATCGAAAAAATAAATTAAGATATGTCTATCAAACCCAACTACCACTTGGCCCTCCGTCCGCCCCTCTCTGCACCTTAAACAACACTTGTCCTGTACCCATCCTGGGACTTTAGGGGGAAATCTGAAGAAAAGTATAATTTCAAATTTTACTTGTGCAAAAGTTTTTCAAGGATCTTGTACCTTCAGACAAGGCAAAGAGAGCATAAAGGTCTTTGGTATTTTTTTGCCCTCATCGGCACCTTTCAGACGACGTTGGCTTCAACACTGCCACACAACTAACATTTTATTTTTGTCTGAAGTTTTAAGCTTTTTAAATATTTCAAGTTTTTAAAATGTCATGACTTTGTTGTACTCAATACATCTGATGATTGGTAGATTTGAGTGCTATAATAATTTGACTGAAATCCAAACACAATAATGTCAATGAGACTCTGGGCCAAAACCATTAGTCTTTTCTTGAGAGAATGGGTTGTATTGACACCATCACAGAAATCATATAACAACAGTTAATCCAAGCTGTGATTTAAAGGACAAATCCGGTGTGATAAGGACCCAAAGTATATGGCAACATCATAAAAAGCTGGAACATTTGCCGGGGAGCAGAATTTTGATACGTTTGTGCAGTAACCACTTGCTAGTTGTAGCTTCCAGGGGCACCCAGCTAGGTGGTAAGTAGCTGTCTGTACAGTTACTAAGTTTTCAATGCCTGGTTTAAATAGTGGAACTGTCATTACACTATCAAGGAAGTGTGGGGCTATTTGAGCCTTTCTATAGTGACCTTTCAACTGTAAAGCACAGGTTACCTGTTGTGGGGTTATTTTATTGCATAAGGAATTGACATAGGTTATTTCATATTAGCAATAATGCGAAGAATCCTGTATGATCCAGGAGGTCCAAACCAAGAGTGACAGGACATTTTTTTTTTTTTAGATAATGATTAGGCACACATGGCATAAGGCCAGCACTGCCATTGTTGTTGCCAATGAAAAACTTGTGTGCTGGACTGAAAAAGCAGGTCAATGAATGGAGTTCCACAGAGCATTGTTCAATTCCCTGAGCTCTGCCAGGGTTTACATTCCTGCAGTGTTGTGTGAGACACCTGAGAAGTTTAGTGAGAAGCTTCAAAATAATAGCACTAAATATCAAGGGTTGAGAACCATAAGGGAGTACAGTAAGTCACATTTCACCAACTTTACAAGAAAAAATACCTTGACTGATTTCTGTATATATGAGTGACAATATAAAAACAATAAATTACATTTCTATTGTTACACTTCTAATTACACTTCTGTTGAAAAAAATGCAAAAAATTTAAATTACAAAAAAAGAAAAAAAGATAGGCCCAAATGGGGCTTTTCGGTGTACTATATTTGCCCAATAAAATTACATTCATGAATTAAAAGAAACAGATGTTGTACTTACCTCTTTTTGGTGCCATTTGGTCCAATGTAATGTTTTAAGTCATTAGGCTTTCATTAATAATTTAATAACCATGGTAAGCAACCGTTCAAACTCATCAACCGTCATCAAACTCAACGTGGTCAGGAACCAAAGCAGCAAAACAGGTATGCTTCTTTTGAGAATTGAACCGCATGTTTCCTTAATATTTTAAACGCTTGATAACAGCCTTTGAGGTGTCCTGACCTGATATAGAAAATAATGAGCGTATACTCCCCCTGAAGCGTCATGGAGTTGTTTGACCACACTTTGTCCATCATTTCCCTGAACTATTGTTATCTTATCAAGTTATAAGCCTTTACAACTTGTAGTGCCACAAAACGTTGTAAAGGTTGTTTTAGGTCAGGGGAGTCACAAGGCATAAAATAACATGGGGTTAAATGTTTACCTAGTTGAAAAGCACTAACTAGGGCATTGGTCGGTGGATCAAAATGCATAAATGCATTAAAAATGTTTTGCTAGTTGAGGGTGCCAAGTTCAATAACCTTGAGCCGTGTTGTTAGTTGAAATGTCATACCATTTTGAAAAATTTAACCAAATCATGGCAGAAGTTATCTAAGCTATGACAATCTTGGCCAGTGGGTCAAATGTTTCAATTACATTGAACAGGTAGGTCTCAGAGCATACCTCAAGTGCACATCTGTAGCAGAGACCTGTAAGTTTCTTACATAAGCCATTTAGTTTGGCTGAAATAGTTTGTATAAACTACTGAAATAGAAAGTACTTTGTGCCTTGCTATTTTCTACCACTTTGCTAAGTATCTTCAATGCAAATATTTCATAGTATATGTGCTGTTATTCAGAAAACAGCATCCACACATCCTCCCTTGACAAAGCTCTTTAGCTCTTTATCATAACACCTTATGTATATGGGGTGGGTTCATAGACGTGTTTTCTAAAATAATGGTCTTCAAAAGTGGGTTTAGAGGAGTGTCATACTGTATCGTGGAAGTGGATTCTTCCAGCAATATAACATCATGAAAATCATGTTGCAATGGTATAATAGTGATTTTACTCAGCCAACATGAGTAGATGATTCAATACTGTCCATACATTAGCCTGGCGATGCCATCCTACGTTAGCCTGACATAGCCCGCCCATAATACGAATGTTCATCCGTATCCATGGTCTGGGAACGGTCCTCTGGGGCGTGTTTACATCGGTAGAGAGTCTACCGGCCAATAAGCGAAGCTGATTAGATGAGCTTTCCAATCGTTTCAAACCAGGAGTGAATGCCCTCCACTCCACAGTATAATCGTGTCAGGTTAAAGAACCTCCAGACCATGAATACTGATGAACAGCAGTATTATGGTCGGGCTATGTCAGGCTAATCCTACGTACCTCCGCTAAACATTTATCTCCGCACGTAGTCTGGAATAAACCCCCCTTCCCGCCTTTCCCTCGGTTACTCTAGGGTTTAGCCAATCAGCACACAGTTTAGAGCGATGTCTCAAAATGTTGTAGTCCTACAGGATAGGGACGCGCTTGTTATTCTCTCCCCCACTTTCGAATTACATTCACAAAATCGGTACATGACTAGCATCCATGATCTTGAGGATTTATTGCCACTACGATGTCAAAATAGATCAGAACTTGTGAGAGATCTCTTAATACTGAAAGCGAAAGTTGTAGGCGTAAGAGCAAGGGGAGGGAATATGTCATATCCAAACGGAAACCTATTTCAATTGCGTTGGGCCAGACTGTATGACATAGTCAACAGTCGCTTTCGCCCAGGCTAACCATACATACCCCCCACACTAGATTTAGTGTATAGCCTAACCATACAGTAACTATTAACAACATTTTTACCTTGGCTTTGTTGAATTATCAGAAGCTGTGCATGACCACAAAGCTGCCAAGCATGTGAAACAGGGTGGTGCCCTCCATAAACCATGAACTTAAAAATGAACACACACAAAAGAAAAAATACACAAAACACAAAAAATTATGAATAAAGCCTATGTGATGTCACATGTTGCAAAATAACTGTACTTTAATTTGAGTCCCAACAACCACATGTGGGCGGGGATAGAGAAGTTTTTTGGGCAAGTTTGTGGAGAAAAATGTGAGCACAAACCTGGCAGAAACAGAAGTTTAAGGAGCACAATTACTCTCTCACACTTGATGCATGACTGTTTAAACCATGGGTGGCCAAATTAAGGCCCCGAGGCCAATTGCAACCAAGCCAATTTACTATCTTTTATTTGCTTTCTTTATCTAAAAAATGCTAATGTAGCCTATTATCTATACTGATATCATCAGTAATTTGTCTGAAAACCGGTGCCCATTTGGCCACCCCTGGTTTAGACATACTTAGAACTAAGTCCTTTAGTCTTCATGAAACATCGTGCTACAAGCCCGACACAAAGGGTAAAAAAGCATTAGTAACGCATTAACAGCTTGATGAATTTACACTGGGAATGTTGCAAGATTTCAAAAGAAACATGTGCATCATGCTGACATAAAAAGCAAACAACAGAAAACATTTACATAGAAAAATGCAGAATGGCTATGAATTAAAAACAATCTATCCAATTTTGCCATTTTCTTGGTGCCAAATTGTGAAACAGTCTCTGTCAGCCTTGAAGCATAAAGCTATTTTACAGGTTTGGCAGCTCACCGGAGTCTGTTTGGGGCAATGCTTACAAAATCTTCTAGATGTACTAGTAGTACTACTCTTCGCATTTGGCCCAGGTAGATATAATGCTGGTAAATGAGGTTCAGATTCAGCACGTCCTATTGCACAGGTAGCTGTATCAGTAGAGTTGAAATGTTCTGCATCAACAAGCTCTTCCACAAGCTTCTCTCTGAATTGAATGTGTCATTGGAACCTCTCCTTGCTTCCTGGATAAAGCCTGGTGCAGAACATACGAGTTTACAACGGCTATATCAATAAAATGGAAAAACAAAGTCTTGTACCATTTCATGGTCTTGTGAAGGATGTTGTACGAAGCTATCAATGCATCCGATACATCAACCCCACCCATGTATTTATTGTACTCCTTCACAACTTGTGGGACAGGAATGTACTGAACAGTCCACTTTTTATTGCCATTTTTAATTCGTCTTTTGACATACCCCATGCTCTGACCAGCATGCATCGTAGAACATAAGTTCACTTCCCGATTGTCTTTCCATTTCAGAAACAGCAAGTCACCATCACGAAGCCAGCAGATTTCTCCTCTCTGTGACTTACTTGACAAAGCATTTTGAGTTGTCTTTGGGAAACCTGTTATGTGAGAACGAATGGTGCCACATGCTGATATATTTGAAGAGAAGAGGTCTTTAAAAAGGGTGGGACTTGTGAAAAAATTGTCAACAAAAAGCTTGTATCCTGTTCCCAGGTATGATATGTCCAATAGCGACATTACAGTATCATAACCAAGCCCCTTTCCAGAGACTTTAGGATTTCGGCCCTGATACACAAAAAAATTCCAAGTATATGCACATGACGAGTCTGCTAGTACAAAAAGTTTGAAACCCCATCTTGTTGGTTTAGCCTTCACGTATTGTTTCAGTCGAACTCTGGCCTTAGATGCCACCATCCGCTCATCAATGGAGATATTTTGTGTAGGGTGAAAATTAGTTTTGCATGCCTCAATCATGTCAGTGTACAGAGGTTTCACTTTGCAGAGTCTGTCATAATTTGGAGTTCCAATGTGCTTCTCGTTCTCCTCATCAACCTCAGGGTCACTCATGTGGAGCACTCCAAAAATGTACGTGAACTTATCTCTGGTCATTACTGAGGGAGGAAACGGCAGCTGATAAATCCTAGAACCTTTCCAATAACCCCTGAGCATATTGAGTTTGGAAAACCCCATGTAAATCAGCAGTGCCATGTAGCCATACAGATCCTTGACCGATACCGGGTCTTTCTCCTTCCCAGTATGTTTTCTGGATGCATATTTGTTTGTGTTGGTTACCAGTGTCTGCATGACCGAGGATGTGAAAAATAACTGAAACAGTTGAACAGGGCTGTACTTTCTGGTCATGTCCAGCTGAGGTCCCGGTTCCCTCTTTGGACTGAACTCAGGCTGAGGGGGTGCAACATCTCCTTCTTGTATTTGGCTCCAGCCAGGATCCTTGTCCATAGCTGCCCCGCTGAGTTGTGATGAAAGCTTCCTGCGTGCTGCCTTCTTTTGGGGGGTCTTCCTTGCCGAACAAGATGCAGTGTTTCTCTTTAATGGGGTTTGCGGTGCAGAGAGTCCCAGGGTACATTTGCCGGATGTAGGGGATGATTCTTGCTCCTTCCTGATTTGATCCAGGTCAGAGTCTCCCTCCCTGTTAAATAATATAGGCTTTATTAGCATACAAGTTCAGTGCATTAAAATGATTGAATATCTTGAGAGCATAAAAACCGTTCATCTGGATCATGCATAAATAGATTCAGTGAGGATATTCAGAATGACTTGAGTTGAGCGGTTTCAGGTATACTGTACAAACCAATAAATTCCTTCTCCTAAATTACTCAAATTTAGTAAGCTACAGTGAATACACTGCTGCTCAAAAGTTTTGGGTCACTTTTCAGATTTCCTAGCCTGGTCATAACCAGTCCCCAGGTGCTTGTATGAAGGTGTGTGATCTCGGCTATTAAGAAACGATTGCTTGCTTGAGATGTTAAATTCAAAAAGATTGGACCAGTCCTTGACCGATACCTATTGTATATTCTCGCGCTGCATTCTTAAAGTTTGCTGATTGGATCGGACAGGATGCATCACAAGTAGCCAATGGGCAGAATCCCAGATGGAGTACTGGAGGTAGATGAAAATTACGTAGGAGGTGTAGGGAAAACTTTTAATTATAGCAAGATAAGGTCACGTGCGATATGTTAGAGCCACGTGTATTGGGCTTGTGCTTATGCAACAGATCTACGTTTGGGTGTTCTTTATGATTTAAAATTTGCAATGGATGTGCACCAAAGGTGGAGAAGGTAAAGAGGTTGAGGGTGCCAAAAATGGATGACCACTGAAGCATGCCCTGCCAGAGTGTTTGTACAGACCACCACAATTCTGGCCTTTGTTTAGGCCTATAGCTGAGTGCTGACCCTATGGGAGCTGCTGGGAGGACAAGGCACACAAGGCACTCTGGAAAGGCCTCCACAGATGTTGGTAACCAAGGGATACATCCTTGTGAGGGGTCCATGTCACGAATAATAAGATGTTGCCTATACAATGTTGTATACAGTATATCATGTGCAGCTGTGTTGATAGTATAAAACAGGATAATTCCCTTTGTGTCTTTGGACTGTGGCTGTTCAAAAACCTTTGAAGCTGTGCATGGAGTCACTCTGTAGGTTAAAACCATCAACTGCCTCTGTTATAACCCTTTGTGAAACAGGTATTTTGCATTTTATTAAATCCTACTGCTAGGTAAGGACACATGACCCTCTTTCTTAAACTATACTGTGTACTCCATTTGCAAAATATGGGAGAAAAAAGATATACTTAAATGTGTTACTACTACACACAGCTGTGTTATGCCCCTTGGCCTTCTCCAGAGTTAGTCAGGACCCTGTTTACACGTAGGTGGATACCTATAAAAACACATTTACGTAACAAGGGTGAAGGGCCCTATTTTGATGACGACGCAACATCAAACATTCTTATCTTGTGTTGGGGGCATGCCTGCGATATTTTGCTATTTTCACAGTGCATAATGATTTTCTGATTGTAATAATTAGTGATGTGGCCTTCGCTGTTATGCTGGAACGAGCATTGCATCTCTTATTGCTTTGCGCCAATAAAATAGTTAATTATGAATTATTTTAATTAATTAAAATAATTCAGGAATGCTTAACTGACAAATGACCAGGCTTGTCCCAGTCAGTAGGAGACCTTTTTTCTGCGTCTGTGTAACAGCATATGTAGCGCTTTGCGCCTAACCACACCTGTTTTTTCACACACATGCCTACGAGGGCCCAAAGTTATCTCCTATTTAGACAACGTGAATTTCTTGACAAAAAAACTAATGATGCGCTCACACAGAATAGCAATGACAGCTTTCGCCAGTCGCGAAAGCACAGTGTGCCATGTGCATGATAGGGCCCTTAATGAAAATGGCTACTTTTGAGAACTCCAGCAAAAGTGGGGGTCAGAAACACTTTTTCAGATCTATGGCTGGGATCTCTTTGTTTGACATGCTTTAGACAGCCTTCTTCCCAGCTGTGAGCATCAAGTACACATTATTATTATTATTATTATTATTATTATTATTATTATTATTATTACCTCAGCCAAGGAGGTTATGTTTTCGGTCGTGTTGGTTTGTCTCTGTCTGTCTGTCTGTCTGTCAGCAGGATAACTCAAAAAGTACTGCACGAATTTGGATGAAATTTTCGGACAGTGTGTATATTGGGACAAGCAAGAACTGATTCGATTTGGAGCCGATCGGTGATCTAGAACAAGATCTGGAATTTATTTTTTGTCTGTGATCACATTGCCTTGGCGGAGGTCAGCGCTCTCTGAGCTCTTTTCCAGTTATTATTATGTTTTTTTTAATTCTGAGGAGGAGAATTGAGAGAATTAAGCTATGCGTTAAGGACATAGTCTGTCTCAAGTTTGTTCAAAGATATTTTTTAGGGCTTTTTGTTTTTAATTTGATAGGACAGTAGAGAGAGTGGCAGGAAATGAGTAGGAGAGGCGGGTCTTAAACCCAGCCTGGCACGAGTTACTCCTATCGACATAATTACAACATTAAACCATAAGAATTTTTAGCAAGAAGTGTAGAAAAGCAGTGAAGTAAGAAAGTGGCCTGCAAGAACATGTAAAACAAGTTTAGATAGGCGTTCAAGGCTTTGTAACAAAGTCAGGCACAAATGAGTTAACTTAGGCAGCTGAAAAGGAAATGACTTAGGCCCTCATAAATGACTTGGGGTAATATTTTAACCCATTTTGACATGTGAAATCTTGCTGCTGTATGTCTGGAGTGAAATTCTAAACTGTATTCTTGAAGACGCAATTACAACCAGACAAAGACTTTATCTCTATTGTTTTATTTAAAATCAAACATAATACAATAAACAGCAAAGATATGAGCATCTTAAAGTAGGCACATGCATTACAATGACAGGAATAGCAAAAAAACTATGGCACATTGCTGCATGTGCCATGTCTTAAAGGGTCACTATGCAATTTTTTTTACCACTGTTTGAGGTATTCTTTTTGTTTGCTTTGGTGAAGGGGGGGGGGGAATGCAAGTTCCATCAGCCACCAATGATAAACATGAGTAATTCACAATCGACGGCGGAAGAGTTCAGCATTGGTGTACAGGGGTTGCATTGCTCAGCTCTGTGTCGGTGGAGCACTTAAGACTCTGTAGTTAGTTTAGTACAGTAGTTTTACAACAAACACTGCATAGTGTCCCTTTAATTCATACTCTTGATCTGTTGAACCGCAAGTCTAAGAGACCTGATCCTACACATACACACATCAGCACACATATACACTGTTCACACATCTTCACATTCTGAAGTCTATCTTTAAACAAAAATAATGGTTTCGAATTAAGTACAAGGGGAGAAGATATCCCCGTTGAACAAAGTAGCTTACATGCTATGAGTTTGGTAGGGCTATATTCCCACCAAGTTTCATATGCTTGCCACTGCTAGCTATGCTTTGAGCTACATAATCTATGGGTATATCTATGTAATTCCATAGGAAGTAACTGACCTCTGAATACACACATAATGAAATTTCACATATTCAAACTTTATAGACAATAATAATGTCCATTATACATGGCAGCATCTCTATCTGTATTTTTTTTACAAACCTTTTTTGAACAACTATTCCATGCTCAGTGAGTTACATACTGTATGACATACTACATACTTACATTATACATAGGCCTACAAGTTCACAACTGATTTCAGACATACTCTCCATGTGTGTGCTGCATTTTTACCCACTGGCCTGTAGATGATAGTGTAGGTCAAGTGGTTCTTGACATTCAGTTAATATGGAAAGAGTGGTATTTCTTAAATTGCAGAGCCCCCCCATGAACAGATGTCCATGGTAGTTGTCAGATACATGTGATATTGGCTGTGATTCCTCATCATGAGTGATTACACATAATTTCTTGCAGTTCTCATGTTCTCGTCACAAGATATTGGCAATTGTTTTTTTTTCTCCAGAGTCCCTCAGGCTTGTCTGATCATTGATCTTAGAGAGACATATGTACCAACATATGCACCAAAAAAAAAAATCAATTTGCGAATTGGAATTGGGGGGCGGAGGGGGGTGTTAAAACTATGTAGTGGTTTTGCTTACTCACATTTTGTTCTCAGCACAGGGTGTAGTAGTCTCCTGGTTGATAACCATCACATAGCTGATTATGGGCTTCTCTTGTGTATTGCAAAAATGCATAGCCCTGGGTACTACAGTTCTCAAGTTATTCTGCAGCTGACTCTTCTTCCAGTTTGGGAACAATAGTGGTGGCGCATTCTGCAACTGACTCTTCTTCCAGTTTGGGAACAATAGTGGTGGCGCCTCCCCCCTTGCTGTGCCAAAGCTCATAACAGTTTTTAATTGTTGTTAGACATAAAGGTACTTGACAAGTTCGACAAAATATGGGAGTCCGTTTGGAGCAGTGCTTACAATTCTTCACTAGCCTCCTTTTGCCTTCAATAGTTGGCCCAGGACTAAAGTATCCTGGCATATGGTGCCCACAGAGAGATGGTGGTTTTTTAAAGGCAACTGCAGAGGAGGCATCTTCAAACTTCTGTGCAACTGATTTTGAGTAAGTATCAACAAGCTGTTCCACAAGTTTCTCTCTGAACTGGAGGTGTGTCATTGGAACCTGTCCTTGCCTTCTGGACATAGCTTGGTGAAGAACAAATGCATTGACCACAGCAATGTCTATAAAATGGAAAAACAAAGTCATGTACCATCTCATTGTTTTGTGAAGGACATTGTAGCATTCAATCATTGCATCAGATGAGTCAACACCCCCCATGTTTTTATTGTAGTCTTTCACAACTTGCGGAATGGGAATATCATTGCCATTCCAATCTCCACTGAGATCTTTAACACGTCTGGTGACTGTCTCCACGCTACGAGCTGCGTGCATCGTGGAACACATGTTAACTTCCCGAGTGTCTTTCCATTTCAGAAATAGCAAGGCACCGTCACGAATCCAACGGATGGCTCCTCTCTCTGACTTATTTGATAAGGCATTTTTAGTTGCCTTTGGGAAACCTGTTTTGTTAGAGCGAATGGTGCCACACGCAGATATTTTCAATGAGAAGAGATCTCTAAATAGGATGGGACTTGTGTAAAAATTGTCAACAAAAAGTCTATAACCTGTTCCTAAAGATGTTGTGTCTAATAATGACATTACAGAATCATAACCAAGCCCCTTTCCGGAGGCTACAGGAGATTGGCCTTGGTAAACAAAAAAATTCCAAGTATATGCACATGACGAGTCTGCTAGCACAAAAAGTTTGAAACCCCATCTTGTAGGTTTAGCCTTCACATATTGTTTCAGTCGAGTTCTGCCCTTGGTTGCCACCATCCGCTCATCAATGGACAAATTTTGTGTAGGGTGAAAATAAGCTTTGCATGCTTCAATCATGTCAGTGTACAGAGGCTTCAATTTACATAGTCTGTCAAATTTTGGAGTGCCTTTCAGCTTTTCATTCCTCGCATCATCCTGAGGGTCACTCATGTGGAGGGCTCCGGAGATCAGCATGAACTTATCTCGGTTCATTATTGAGCGAGGAAACGGAAAATTATAAAGCCTTGAGCCCCTCCAATACTTTTTGATGCAGTTCAGCTTCGCCAGTCCCATGTAAATCAATAGTGCCATGTATCCATACAAATCCCCAGAAGATATTGGGGCCCAGGGTTCTTTCATCTTTTTATGTTTCATAGCACCAAACTTATTTGTGTTTCTCAACAGTGTCCTCACAACCGAAGTTGAGAAAAACAGCTGAAACAGGTGCAGGGGGGTGTACTTTCCAGTCATGTCCAGCTGAGGGCCTGGTTCCCTCTTTGGAAAAAACCTTGGTTGAGGTGGTGCAACGTCTCTATCCAGGTCTTTGTTCCAGGCCTCATCCTTTGTTATGGCCTTACTACTGAAGTCAGCAGAACGCTTCCTGCATGCTAGTGTTTGTCTTGGGGTGACTGAGTTTCTCTTTACTGGTGTTTGTGGTGTAGTGCGTGAAATTTTCTTGAAAGGAGGGGATGATTCATGCTTCTTCCTCATTTGATCCATATCTGAATCTCCCTCCCTGTTAGACAATATACATATGTAAGCAGAAATATTCAGTTCATCTGGAGAGAAATTTTAAAAATGTACTTGGAATAGGCATCAAGTGAAATCCCCACATCCAGTTATTTTTCATTTTCCTGACTTAAAATATTATATGGATAACTGAAAATAAATGGCTAAAAGCTATACATTTCAACATTTAATTTATGTAATGGCTAAAATTTGTAATAATGTCATAATTGTGCTCAGGAATGAACTATTTATATTCACACAGAGCTAACCAACGCTTAATAACCACCATGTTTCAAATTGCATTATGCAGAAAAATAGTTATGGCTTTGCCTCTCTGTTTTCACGACTTAAAGGAATAGTTCACCTCTTTAATAAAATTGGTTATTCACCCCCTTACCTGGAGTTACATATGTGGGTAAGAACATTTTGGTCACAGTGCATGCGTTGTCCCTGTCTGGTAACCCCAATTTTACTTTAGCTTAGCATAGGTGCTGGGAAGTAAAGTTGCCACCGAGTTGCTATCTGGCAACATTACATTCAGCCCTGTGCTAAGATAAAGCTAAAAATGGTGGAAATTGGGGATGCCATACTAGGAAAATGCAAGCACTTACACCAAAATGCTTTTACCCACACACAGTCCAGGTAAGGGGGTGAATAACCAATTTTCATAAAGGGGTGAACTATTCCTTAACAGCAGAATGAAACACACACAGGCAGACAGGTGACTTGTGCTTGCTGCTGCTGGCAAATTTGAAGAAAAAGGAAAAAAAAAAAAAACCTTTGAACATTGGTGTCAATAGGATCACAGTTATGATCCTATCTGAGAAAAAGGTCAGTATTGGAAAGCAACCTAATACAGATTTGAAAAACAAACTGAGTGCTTTTTTTTCAACAGTCAGAAAAAAACAACAAAGCCACTTTCAGTACCAAGTATACCTAGTATAATTCAGTAGGCTAACAAAATCTGTATTACCTTGTGTAGTAATAGTATACTCATGTAGTAAAAGTATTCTTAACCTGTAGGATGTATCAGACACGTTTCACTGACTAAATGCAACTACTTTCCACACTGACCTCATCACCTGAAGGAAGGAGAATGAGTCAAGGCTGTGGTTGGAGAACAATCTGCTTATTTCAGGCAGATGCACTGTTCTCAGTGTTCATGCTGAGGATGAGACCAACACTTTTCCAAAAAGCCTACAGGTTATGTCTATTTACCGTATACACCAGACATCAAATGCTAAAAAAAAAAAAAAAATACAACAACAAAGAAAAAAAACTGTCTATGACCGATAGGCCCAGCTCAAATCCATGAATGAGTGTCTGTCTTTCAAAATTGCTCTGCTAGCATCAGCTGGGATAAAGTACGTTTGGACCCGGTTCACGTTCTCACCAGAGTTCTGCATTTGGTGCAGAGTCAAGTGGACTGAGACCACCGCTTTTTGGAGGTATCGGTGCGCTTGATTCAGTACACACCTGAATGTGACAGATGTTTTCACACCAACCAAAATGAACCACAGAAAGAGGTTTGATATCAATGGACTGTTTGGTGCGCATCAACAACTGCTAGTGTTTTAAACAAAGTGAAATGAGTGTCTGGTCCACCTGGCTAATTGGCAAAGGCATCATTTATTTTAATAATTAATTGTATTCTGCCTGGCTTGATTACATTGTGGTCTGAGATTCAATGGTCTACCTAAAGTTTGGCCCATGGCCAAATGCACTTGTCAACCCTGGACTATGGACTCATACAGTGTCATTTCTGCCATTTATCATAATTTATCATAGTTTTAATGAGGGAAATTGAGGGTGAGGGACATTCTGGAATGTGTTTGAACTCTCACTGTGTCTCTTACACTTTTGTCTCTTGTCTTCTTTCATTCACTTTGAAACAGACCCATCTGAGAAACATCATGCATTACAATATTTTTCTGACCACTTTGGGGTTTGTTTGCACACAGCCAGTGACACAATTTTCAGAAAGTCAGAAATTGTGCTGTCAAACAACTGCATAAAAGTTTAAGTCTAAGAGAGTCTCCAGAACATAGTCTAAGAGAGTCTCCAGAACATAAGGTAAAGGTTGGAAATTGTGTCAAAAAATTCTCACAGTCCCTGAACTAGTGATGCGCGGGTCAGGGTTTTTTTGCACCCGCCCCAACCCGACCCATTAGGAAATCCGAACCGCCCCGCCCGACCCGCGAAAATATGCTGTGATAATACCAATCGTCCCGGAATTAAGTGAGCCTATTGCCACTGAATCTAAATTGAAACTAAAGAGAACTCGTTTAATACACTATAACACATAGGCCAGATGACCAGATTTTGCGCTATATTCACAGGAAAGATTGTGATACATTTTTATGAGAGATTAATTAGGCCTATCAAACAACATATTTTTAAATGTCGTTCTTTATTGGAGGATTGTGCAAAATTGCACGGAAGACACCTCTCTTGCGTATACAGACACAAACAAGCGCTTATGCAGAAACACACTGGTTTTGTAAACGTGTAACATCAGATCTAACAAATGTAACGAACTTAACATCAGATCTTTGAGAGCTCCATCAAATTTAAATGAACTTCTATCAACTTCGTTTATTGTCTCTTTAACTGCCTGCTGAGCCTGCTGCTGTATGGAATTCCAGCAAGTTTATAACACCAGATAAAGATATTTCCCCTTAACAAAATGGGGTCGATCTTTACACTGAAATTGAACCCCTTTATTACCGCGGTGAAGACAGTTTCACGTTGGATATTCGACAGATATTCGCATATTCGACAGATATTCGCTAAATGGTGCTGAATTCTATTTCACTTTCCCTCAGTGTTGCAGTGAGCACACCCCCATGGTTTTACAAGCTTCAGAACCACCCATATTATAACTTTCATATACCATTGATTTCTATGGGAAAAGCTTGTTTTTTCAATAGCTTCTACACCAAATGACCTTGAGACCTCAAATTTGCTCAGAATGTTTGACTGTATGTGCCGACTAAGATACACCACAATTAATTGCCATTATATGCCCCCTTTAGCTTATAGTAAGGTATAAAGGAAATACCATTGATTTCTATGGGGAAAAGCTTATTTTTTCAATAGCTTCTACACCAAATGACCTTGGGTTCTCAAATTTGCTCAAAATGTTTGACTGTATGTGCCGACTAAGATACACCACAATTAATTGCCATCATATGCCCCCTTTATGCTTATAGGAAGGTATAAAGGAAATACCATTGATTTCTATGGGAAAAAGCTTGTTTTTTCAATAGCTTCTACACCAAATGACCTTGAGACCTCAAATTTGCTCAGAATGTTTGACTGTATGTGCCGACTAAGATACACCACAATTAATTGCCATCATATGCCCCCTTTAACTTATAGGAAGGTATAAAGGAAATACCATTGATTTCTATGGGAAAAAGCTTGTTTTTTCAATAGCTTCTACACCAAATGACCTTGAGACCTCAAATTTGCTCAGAATGTTTGACTGTATGTGCCGACTAAGATACACCACAATTAATTGCCATCATATGCCCCCTTTAGCTTATAGGAAGGTATAAAGGAAATACCATTGATTTCTATGGGAAAAAGCTTGTTTTTTCAATAGCTTCTACACCAAATGACCTTGAGACCTCAAATTTGCTCAGAATGTTTGACCGTATGTGCCGACTAAGATACACCACAATTAATTGCCATTATATGCCCCCTTTAGCTTATAGTAAGGTATAAAGGAAATACCATTGATTTCTATGGAGAAAAGCTTATTTTTTCAATAGCTTCTACACCAAATGACCTTAGAACCTCAAATTTGCTCAGAACGTTTGACTGTATGTGCCGACTAAGATACACCACAATTATTTGCCATCATATGCCCCCTTTAGCTTATAGGAAGGTATAAAGGAAATACCATTGATTTCTATGGGGAAAAGCTTGTTTTTTCAATAGCTTCTACACCAAATGACCTTGGGTTCTCAAATTTGCTCAAAATGTTTGACCGTATGTGCCGACTAAGATACACCACAATTAATTGCCATCATATGCCCCCTTTAGCTTATAGGAAGGTATAAAGGAAATACCATTGATTTCTATGGGGAAAAGCTTATTTTTTCAATAGCTTCTACACCGAATGACCTTGGGTTCTCAAATTTGCTCAGAACGTTTGACTGTATGTGCCGACTAAGATACACCACAATTAATTGCCATCATATGCCCCCTTTAGCTTATAGGAAGGTATAAAGGAAATACCATTGATTTCTATGGGTAAAAGCTTGTTTTTTCAATAGCTTCTACACCAAATGACCTTGAGACCTCAAATTTGCTCAGAATGTTTGACTGTATGTGCCGACTAAGATACACCACAATTAATTGCCATTATATGCCCCCTTTAGCTTATAGTAAGGTATAAAGGAAATACCATTGATTTCTATGGGGAAAAGCTTGTTTTTTCAATAGCTTCTACACCAAATGACCTTGGGTTCTCAAATTTGCTCAGAATGTTTGACTGTATGTGCCGACTAAGATACACCACAATTAATTGCCATCATATGCCCCCTTGATGCTTATAGTAAGGTATAAAGGAAATACCATTGATTTCTATGGGAAAAAGCTTGTTTTTTCAATAGCTTCTACACCAAATGACCTTGAGACCTCAAATTTGCTCAGAATGTTTGACTGTATGTGCCGACTAAGATACACCACAATTAATTGCCATCATATGCCCCCTTTAACTTATAGGAAGGTATAAAGGAAATACCATTGATTTCTATGGGAAAAAGCTTGTTTTTTCAATAGCTTCTACACCAAATGACCTTGAGACCTCAAATTTGCTCAGAATGTTTGACTGTATGTGCCGACTAAGATACACCACAATTAATTGCCATCATATGCCCCCTTTAGCTTATAGGAAGGTATAAAGGAAATACCATTGATTTCTATGGGAAAAAGCTTGTTTTTTCAATAGCTTCTACACCAAATGACCTTGAGACCTCAAATTTGCTCAGAATGTTTGACCGTATGTGCCGACTAAGATACACCACAATTAATTGCCATTATATGCCCCCTTTAGCTTATAGTAAGGTATAAAGGAAATACCATTGATTTCTATGGAGAAAAGCTTATTTTTTCAATAGCTTCTACACCAAATGACCTTAGAACCTCAAATTTGCTCAGAACGTTTGACTGTATGTGCCGACTAAGATACACCACAATTATTTGCCATCATATGCCCCCTTTAGCTTATAGGAAGGTATAAAGGAAATACCATTGATTTCTATGGGGAAATGCTTATTTTTTCAATAGCTTCTACACCAAATGACCTTGGGTCCTCAAATTTGCTCAGAATGTTTGACTGTATGTGCCGACTAAGATACACCACAATTAATTGCCATCATATGCCCCCTGTTAGCTTATAGTAAGGTATAAAGGAAATACCATTGATTTCTATGGGGAAATGCTTATTTTTTCAATAGCTTCTACACCAAATGACCTTGGGTCCTCAAATTTGCTCAGAATGTTTGACTGTATGTGCCGACTAAGATACACCACAATTAATTGCCATCATATGCCCCCTTTAGCTTATAGTAAGGTATAAAGGAAATACCATTGATTTCTATGGGGAAATGCTTATTTTTTCAATAGCTTCTACACCAAATGACCTTGGGTCCTCAAATTTGCTCAGAATGTTTGACTGTATGTGCCGACTAAGATACACCACAATTAATTGCCATCATATGCCCCCTTTAGCTTATAGTAATGTATAAAGGAAATACCATTGATTTCTATGGGGAAATGCTTATTTTTTCAATAGCTTCTACACCAAATGACCTTGGTTCCTCAAATTTCCTCAGAATGTTTGACTGTATGTGCCGACTAAGATACACCACAATTAATTGCCATCATATGTCCCCTTTAGCTTATAGTAAGGTATAAAGGAAATACCATTGATTTCTATGGGGAAATGCTTATTTTTTCAATAGCTTCTACACCAAATGACCTTGGGTTCTCAAATTTGCTCAGAATGTTTGACTGTATGTGCCGACTAAGATACACCACAATTAATTGGCATCATATGCCCCATGATTAGCTTATAGTAAGGTATAAAGGAAATACCATTGATTTCTATGGGGAAAAGCTTATTTTTTCAATAGCTTCTACACCAAATGACCTTGGGTCCTCAAATTTGCTCAGAATGTTTGACTGTATGTGCCGACTAAGATACACCACAATTAATTGCCATCATATGCCCCATGATGCTTATAGTAAGGTATAAAGGAAATACCATTGATTTCTATGGGGAAAAGCTTATTTTTTCAATAGCTTCTACACCAAATGACCTTGGGTCCTCAAATTTGCTCAGAATGTTTGACTGTATGTGCCGACTAAGATACACCACAATTAATTGCCATCATATGCCCCCTTTAGCTTATAGTAAGGTATAAAGGAAATACCATTGATTTCTATGGGGAAATGCTTATTTTTTCAATAGCTTCTACACCAAATGACCTTGGGTCCTCAAATTTGCTCAGAATGTTTGACTGTATGTGCCGACTAAGATACACCACAATTAATTGGCATCATATGCCCCCTTTAGCTTATAGTAAGGTATAAAGGAAATACCATTGATTTCTATGGGGAAAAGCTTATTTTTTCAATAGCTTCTACACCAAATGACCTTGGGTTCTCAAATTTGCTCAGAATGTTTGACTGTATGTGCCGACTAAGATACACCACAATTAATTGCCATCATATGCCCCATGATTAGCTTATAGTAAGGTATAAAGGAAATACCATTGATTTCTATGGGGAAAAGCTTATTTTTTCAATAGCTTCTACACCAAATGACCTTGGGTCCTCAAATTTGCTCAGAATGTTTGACTGTATGTGCCGACTAAGATACACCACAATTAATTGCCATCATATGCCCCATTGATGCTTATAGTAAGGTATAAAGGAAATACCATTGATTTCTATGGGGAAATGCTTATTTTTTCAATAGCTTCTACACCAAATGACCTTGGGTCCTCAAATTTGCTCAGAATGTTTGACTGTATGTGCCGACTAAGATACACCACAATTAATTGCCATCATATGCCCCCTTTAGCTTATAGTAAGGTATAAAGGAAATACCATTGATTTCTATGGGGAAATGCTTATTTTTTCAATAGCTTCTACACCAAATGACCTTGGTTCCTCAAATTTGCTCAGAATGTTTGACTGTATGTGCCGACTAAGATACACCACAATTAATTGCCATCATATGCCCCCTTTAGCTTATAGTAAGGTATAAAGGAAATACCATTGATTTCTATGGGGAAATGCTTATTTTTTCAATAGCTTCTACACCAAATGACCTTGGGTTCTCAAATTTGCTCAGAATGTTTGACTGTATGTGCCGACTAAGATACACCACAATTAATTGCCATCATATGCCCCATGTTAGCTTATAGTAAGGTATAAAGGAAATACCATTGATTTCTATGGGGAAAAGCTTATTTTTTCAATAGCTTCTACACCAAATGACCTTGGGTCCTCAAATTTGCTCAGAATGTTTGACTGTATGTGCCGACTAAGATACACCACAATTAATTGCCATCATATGCCCCCTTTAGCTTATAGTAAGGTATAAAGGAAATACCATTGATTTCTATGGGGAAAAGCTTATTTTTTCAATAGCTTCTACACCAAATGACCTTGGGTTCTCAAATTTGCTCAGAATGTTTGACTGTATGTGCCGACTAAGATACACCACAATTAATTGCCATCATATGCCCCATGATGCTTATAGTAAGGTATAAAGGAAATACCATTGATTTCTATGGGGAAATGCTTATTTTTTCAATAGCTTCTACACCAAATGACCTTGGGTCCTCAAATTTGCTCAGAATGTTTGACTGTATGTGCCGACTAAGATACACCACAATTAATTGCCATCATATGCCCCCTTTAGCTTATAGTAATGTATAAAGGAAATACCATTGATTTCTATGGGGAAATGCTTATTTTTTCAATAGCTTCTACACCAAATGACCTTGGTTCCTCAAATTTCCTCAGAATGTTTGACTGTATGTGCCGACTAAGATACACCACAATTAATTGGCATCATATGCCCCCTTTTGCTTATAGTAAGGTATAAAGGAAATACCATTGATTTCTATGGGGAAATGCTTATTTTTTCAATAGCTTCTACACCAAATGACCTTGGGTTCTCAAATTTGCTCAGAATGTTTGACTGTATGTGCCGACTGAGATACACCATAATTAATTGGCATCATATGCCCCATGATTCTTATAGTAAGGTATAAAGGAAATAACATTGATTTCTATGGGGAAAAGCTTATTTTTTCAATAGCTTCTACACCAAATGACCTTGGGTCCTCAAATTTGCTCAGAATGTTTGACTGTATGTGCCGACTAAGATACACCACAATTAATTGCCATCATATGCCCCCTTTAGCTTATAGTAAGGTATAAAGGAAATACCATTGATTTCTATGGGGAAAAGCTTATTTTTTCAATAGCTTCTACACCAAATGATCCTGGGTTCTCAAATTTGCTCAGAATGTTTGACTGTATGTGCCGACTAAGATACACCACAATTAATTGGCATCATATGCCCCATGATGCTTATTGTAAGGAATAAAGGAAATACTAGGGCTGGGCGATATGGCAAAAGAAAAGTTATCACGATTTATTTTCTCAGATTGAACGATCTCGATTTTTAATCACGATCATGTATGATATAACGTCCCCCTCCCCCCCCAAAAAATAAAAAAGTACAAATAAATAAATTTAAATTTTAAACTAATTAAAAAAATAAAAAATACACAATGATATAGGCTTTTCTAATGATCTTGACATTACACTGGCTCATACGCAATTGCAAACGGCTACTGCAATTTATTAATCTAATTTATTGCAATTGTATTGTATTGTATCCCAAATTGCATAAACTTTCATAAACTGTCTTTCAAATGAGTATAGCAGAAACATGATACACACATTAATTTCTACCAGACAAGGTGAAATATGGTGTGATGCATACAATGTATGAGCATACTGTAATAACCTGCAAGTTTGTGTGATAATGATGTTTTGTTATCTGTTAAGTTTCCTAGGTTGCTATGTGTCTTTTTTGGGGGAATTAAGGGGTGGAGTTTAGGTGTGCCTGCCTGTGTGTTTGTGTGTGTGGGTGTGTGCGCGCGCGCGCAGGTGCGAGAGAGAGAGTGTCAGAGAATTGGGAGAGAGACTGTAGCATTGCCGCTGTGTTGGAAGTTCTAAAAGCGGGAGTTGTGGCTAAAACAGCAACTCGTTGTTGTTGTATGTGTCTACAATAAAGAAAGGAAAGTTTACCCTGTTAAACCGTGTCCAGCAGTAGGCTATCACAATACTTTAATTCAGGGTGAAATGCATTTGTTGTTTCCATTCGCTCTGCAGGAAGCTTTCATTTTAATGACGAGTTGATTTCATGTTAGATGTTAGATAGTCTTTGCGTCTGCATAAATACTATAGAGGACGGATGTCCAACACTTCTGGAGTTGAAGATGACAAAACGTCGGAAAAAAACTTTTATGTCTTGCATAAGGGTGAATGGGAACCGTAGATAAACGTTGCAACCGCTGTGCCCCACTATTTCTTCCTTTTACCGTCAACAACACTTTTTAACGATCGCGCAAGACTTTCACTTGTGGCTGTCCGTTTACCAACATCTAACTATGGAATGCTCCCAGAATTTCCTAAAGACAATAGAAATGCATGTGTCTTCATAAATACCCGAAACGACGGCTAAGTTCTCTCTGGTAAAGTTAGGCTTGCTCAAAGCGGTGCAGGGAACTTAGATTGTTAGCAGCAGTCGGCGCGCACCTTTCCAACATATAATGCACGTGATCGAGAAAATATGCGCACTAATCGAGATCGCATAATCGCCCAGCCCTAGGAAATACCATTGATTTCTATGGGGAAAAGCTTATATTTTCAATAGCTTCTACACCAAATGACCTTGGGTTCTCAAATTTGCTCAGAATGTTTGACTGAGCTTATAGTAAGGTATAAAGGTCAATTGGTGTAGGAGCTATTGACAAAATAAGCTTTTCCCCATAGAAATCAATGGTATTTCCTTTACACCTTACTATAAGCTAAAGGGGGCACATGGTGCCAATTAATTGTGGTGTATCTTAGTCAGCACATACAGTCAAACATTCTGAGGAAATTTGAGAACCCAAGGTCATTTGGTGTAGAAGCTATTGAAAAAATAAGCTTTTCCCCATAGAAATCAATGGTATTTCCTTTATACCTTACAATAAGCATCAAGGGGCATATGATGGCAATTAATTGTGGTGTATCTTAGTCGGCACATACAGTCAAACATTCTGAGCAAATTTGAGGACCCAAGGTCATTTGGTGTAGAAGCTATTGAAAAAACAAGCTTTTTCCCATAGAAATCAATGGTATTTCCTTTATACCTTCCTATAAGCTAAAGGGGGCATATGATGGCAAATAATTGTGGTGTATCTTAGTCGGCACATACAGTCAAACGTTCTGAGCAAATTTGAGGTTCTAAGGTCATTTGGTGTAGAAGCTATTGAAAAAATAAGCTTTTCTCCATAGAAATCAATGGTATTTCCTTTATACCTTACTATAAGCCAAAGGGGGCATATAATGGCAATTAATTGTGGTGTATCTTAGTCGGCACATACAGTCAAACATTCTGAGCAAATTTGAGGTCTCAAGGTCATTTGGTGTAGAAGCTATTGAAAAAACAAGCTTTTTCCCATAGAAATCAATGGTATTTCCTTTATACCTTCCTATAAGCTAAAGGGGGCATATGATGGCAATTAATTGTGGTGTATCTTAGTCGGCACATACAGTCAAACGTTCTGAGCAAATTTGAGAACCCAAGGTCATTCGGTGTAGAAGCTATTGAAAAAATAAGCTTTTCCCCATAGAAATCAATGGTATGTCCTTTATACCTTCCTATAAGCTAAAGGGGGCATATGATGGCAATTAATTGTGGTGTATCTTAGTCGGCACATACGGTCAAACGTTCTGAGCAAATTTGAGAACCCAAGGTCATTCGGTGTAGAAGCTATTGAAAAAATAAGCTTTTCCCCATAGAAATCAATGGTATTTCCTTTATACCTTCCTATAAGCTAAAGGGGGCATATGATGGCAATTAATTGTGGTGTATCTTAGTCGGCACATACAGTCAAACATTCTGAGCAAATTTGAGGTCTCAAGGTCATTTGGTGTAGAAGCTATTGAAAAAACAAGCTTTTTCCCATAGAAATCAATGGTATTTCCTTTATACCTTCCTATAAGTTAAAGGGGGCATATGATGGCAATTAATTGTGGTGTATCTTAGTCGGCACATACAGTCAAACATTCTGAGCAAATTTGAGGTCTCAAGGTCATTTGGTGTAGAAGCTATTGAAAAAACAAGCTTTTTCCCATAGAAATCAATGGTATTTCCTTTATACCTTCCTATAAGCTAAAGGGGGCATATGATGGCAATTAATTGTGGTGTATCTTAGTCGGCACATACAGTCAAACGTTCTGAGCAAATTTGAGAACCCAAGGTCATTCGGTGTAGAAGCTATTGAAAAAATAAGCTTTTCCCCATAGAAATCAATGGTATTTCCTTTATACCTTCCTATAAGCTAAAGGGGGCATATGATGGCAATTAATTGTGGTGTATCTTAGTCGGCACATACAGTCAAACATTTTGAGCAAATTTGAGAACCCAAGGTCATTTGGTGTAGAAGCTATTGAAAAAATAAGCTTTTCCCAATAGAAATCAATGGTATTTCCTTTATACCTTACTATAAGCTAAAGGGGGCATATAATGGCAATTAATTGTGGTGTATCTTAGTCGGCACATACAGTCAAACATTCTGAGCAAATTTGAGAACCCAAGGTCATTTGGTGTAGAAGCTATTGAAAAAATAAGCTTTTCCCCATAGAAATCAATGGTATTTCCTTTATACCTTACTATAAGCTAAAGGGGGCATATAATGGCAATTAATTGTGGTGTATCTTAGTCGGCACATACAGTCAAACATTCTGAGCAAATTTGAGGTCTCAAGGTCATTTGGTGTAGAAGCTATTGAAAAAACAAGCTTTTCCCATAGAAATCAATGGTATATGAAAGTTATAATATGGGTGGTTCTGAAGCTTGTAAAACCATGGGGGTGTGCTCACTGCAACACTGAGGGAAAGTGAAATAGAATTCAGCACCATTTAGCGAATATGCGAATATCTGTCGAATATCCAACGTGAAACTGTCTTCACCGCGGTCCCTTTATTCTCAAGCAAGTACATTACAAGTGGGACCAATGCATGCCTCTGGTTAACTACTTTAATTTGATACCAAATACCTCCATTATAGGCGCAGATATACCCATACTAAAGCCTCCGAAAGACAATTAAGCAAATCTGTGTCACCCGCGATTTTGTTTTTCGGCGCTCGAGTCCGTAATAAATAATAATAACCAAAAAAACTTCGGAGTGCCCATGATGGGATCCATCATCTTTTATGTGCCGTCCATGCCAGAGACCTGCTGAACTGAACGCGCATTCGCTTGATGTGCTGGTTGCAGGAACGCATTGCACTGCTCTTGCCAGCATTGCAAGGAGAGGGAAATCGTGATGATGATGGACACCTTTGTAAAAATACATGTTATAATTTAAAACTCCCTTTAGATATAGGATAATAGTGAGTAAAATGTGAGCTGGACTCTTAGGTTAGGTTTTAATATTTCTGAAAATATTTTATAATTATATGCTCAGCTAATGCTGAATGGAAGCTGTGCGCAATGAGTGATCCCTGCATTTGAAATGGCAGTCACGTCAACAGCCTTGTATGTTACATTTGATTTACATTTACAGATTTACAGATTCCACTATGCAAAATGTCATAGATTAGCCTACTTTATCAAAATCTACTCAATACATATGAAAGTTGGTAAGTGCGTTTTCACATTTAGACCCGACCCACCCGCACCCGCAATACTTTTAAAAAGTTCTACCCAAATCCGCCCGACTCGCGGGTTTATCCGCGGTTATCCGCGGGTCACGGGCTGTCCCGCGCATCACTACAAGACACAATGTCAATGTATACAGTTTTGTTCTTTTGTATAACATTTGTTCTTTGTACAACATGCTCATTGGAAAATAATCGAAACAGTTGGAATAGCCTACCTGGGGGCTTCATGTTGTTGTACATCGACGGTGTCCGTGTCCATGATTGATCTACGGTGATAATGAATTAAAACGTTTATCAATTACTGATATAAAAAGTGAATGAACATGTAATTTACAGGCGTTTGCAATTGTGCTTCATGAATTCTGAATGTAAGAGCGGTAAACTAAAGAAGCAAGAAGAAGAAAGGACATAATACCAGCATGACGTTATTTCACAATAGGGTACTATCTGAATAATAGGTGCTTAGACATGAAAATAAATATATATATTCACATTATGATGCTGTTTTCATATCTTTTTTGAAGATTTCTACATGTAAGACACATCTCCTTTAAGAAATGAAAAACTTTTCACTGCATCAGCATGACATATTTCCTCCTATTTATCTTTTGGGCAACTCAAGAAGAGCTGCATTAGGCTGCCTTACCTCTAGATGCTAATTATCGAGATGGAGCTGTATATTAACCGGAAATGCACACATAAATCCTAAAATAAAATCATAGGCTAAACAGTGCATGACCATGGCCATAATGCAGGCCCTGGAAAATGCAAAAAACTGTCTGCGTTAAACCTCCCACTTAGAACCAAGAGTAGGCCTTGAGGCAGCTAGCCTGTGATAAGTCACAAGTGATATTTAGTCTGGAGACCCACTTATTGATTTTTCTCATAGCAGAAGCGCTGTGTACGATTGTCCGGAACCATTTATTGGGTGCTACGAATGTCTATCATAGCGTCTGTACATAGCTCAGAGCCAAAGCCTGAGCCACCACGTGACGTATAATGCAATCGAGCACTGTGCTAGTCCCTTTTTCTGTGATTGGATCTCTTAAGCAGACAAGAAAATCGGCCATGGTCACCATGCACTTTGCAGAGTGAAATGAAACGGAGTGTGCAAAGGAGCATGGGAACTCCCAGGCTAGTGGCAGACCGTTCATGAAAGCACGAAAGAATGTGTTAGTGCACTCGTTAACGGCTTGATTGATGAAGTCAGTCTGTCGACAAGCTTTTTAAAAAATATATTTGATATTGTCCGATTTGATTTTGATTAAAGTGAAGAGTTATCCTACATCAGTTAGCTTTATCTGCCATTACACAATTTGGTATAATGTTGCACCGTATCCTCATTCTTGTGCCTACCTCCTGCACTCAACAGTCACGAACAACAAGGCTCTATGAGAGCATAACATGCAGAGTTCTTATCATGGGTTAGATGCTGATTAGTAAACTAAAGCTGATTGATGCAAAATAGAGATGTCTTCTATGTGGGCCAGTCAAGTTCTGTTTGTGGGCTGACCATGTTTAGGCCATGCATGAAAGAAAACAATCAATGCCCTCATCTAACAACTTTCAGGTCACGTACATTGCAAAACTCCACCTTCAAAAAACTGTATGTAAGCATACCGTTTAAGAGTATTGTCTTCTTTACAGGGTGCTCTGAGCGTCTTTATAACTTTGTTGAAACCGCAAATTCAGTGGACAATTACCTGATATTCCAGGATCCATCTCTTTTCATGAATCACATTCTTTTCACAAATGGCCTTCTGTAACACCATAAAAAAAGGTAATTTCAGACAGCACTCAGACACTCTCTTTCTCTGCCTCATCCATACACACACACAGCTACATAATAGTATGTGCATTTTCATGGGTTTCATTGCACATAAAAATGTCACTTTACTGTTTATCTTTATAATAATTTTGGAATGGTCAGTGCAAGAGTGATAAAATAATTGTGTATGATTTCTCTTAAAAATACACCATTGATTAAATCACTGCAAAATGTGTGCTCTCTGTGTTTTTTCTTTTTTACTTTAACAGATGAGACAATTGTGGGGAAAGACACCATGTCTATGCATACAGTTTTGTTCTTAGATACTGTAACTTTATACAACGGTAGGTTAATGGAAGTGGACTTAATTCAGTCAAGCTCCTCTACCCATAATGACAACCCAGTTTATTCACTTCAGCAGATATTCTTAGATATGCTTAAAGGAATAGTTCACCTCTTGATGAAAAGTTGTTATTCACCCCCTCACCTGGAGTTACACAAGTGGGTAAGAGCATTTTGGTCTCAGTGCATGCGTTGTCTGGCAACCCCAAATTTACCTTTAGCTTATAATAGCCAAAGAATTGCTATCTGGCAACATTACATGACAATCATTGACAAACGATTGCAAGCTGTTTAAAAGTTTAAGTTTAAACTATTAAATCTGATTTCATGCAATCGCTAACATTATGCACCAGCTTGGTTGTGAAGTAGATAAGCTACGGTAATGCTACAACAACAGAAACCCAATTTTATCTCTCACAACAACCATGTAAAAACTATGTTTTTTAGTGCGATCTAGATTTGATCTCTGCAAACGATGCCAATGGCCGGAATGCCAGACGGAGTCGTGGAGTGAAATCATTATTGAGCGGAGCTACGTAGGAGGGCAAAGCCAGGCTAGTAAATACCTGAATAAACTGCAATAAATGCATGGATTTTGTTTGTGATTTGCAGTGTGGTCATACGCTTGTTAACTTAGATGATAAAGATGCACACTTATGAGAAAAATCCTCCAGTGAATTTTTGGGGTGTGTTATATGAATAACTCCTAATGTTATATTGTATTGTATTGGTTTGGTTTTGTGAGATTTGGATTTCTTCATTTTCAAATATATTTGTACAGTATATCGTTTTGTACCATTTTCCATATTCATACACAGATCCTCATCCATTCTAGGATAGATGGATGACATTTTGACAAGCAAACAAACAAAACTCCACAAAGTACAATTCAAATAATTCTATACAAAAACCTTCCACACAACATGCTCATTTGAAAATAATCTAAGCAGTTGGAATAGCCTACCTGGGGTCTTCATGTGTATGGCGACGGGCCATGGTCCATGAGCTCGGCATCATTCTCTTGACCCAAACTCAGATTGTTGGTGTCGCTTGTGAATTTACAGCAATCTGAGCTACAGTGATTATCAATTAAAATGTTTATCAATCACTGATATAAAAAGGGCATGAACATTTATTTTGCAGGCGTTTGCAATTGTGCTTCTGATCGTAATGAAAAACACTATTGTTGTAAACAAAACAAGAGAGGTAAAAAAAAACTTAAGAAGCAAGAACATGGACATATCATCACTGGGCAATATAGATTTTCTATTTCTTGGGTAAAAAAAAAATATATGACACATATGCACACTAAGCAAACCTAGGAGTAAAGCAAACGACTTCTGACACTATCATGCTTTTGACAAAGGTGTCAACTATTTGTCAAAAATGCCATTAGATAGCCTACCATAGTATTCAGACTCAGGTTCCTGTTAAAATATGTTAAAATATGAGTGGTGGCATATCTCCAATGTTTGAATCGACTTTTGTATAAAGTGATTTAAGTTATATAGTTCATGCAATATTTGGTTAGGAAAAAGGGTTTACTATCCTAAACCCGCCTATCTTAGTCAACCTGAATTTTCAGTCAAGTTGTAGCCTAATTTTTGTGCCCTAAGGGCTAAGACTTCACAATTTATTTTCTCTTTTAAGTAAACACCTGCAACACAACTTGTTTATTTCATAATTATCTGAGCTGTTGGAATGGCCTACCTGGGGGCTTCATGTTGGTGCACAGTGACGCTGTCCATATTGCAAGGTCCATCGTCCATTGACTCGGTATCATTCTCTTGCCCCGAACTCAGATTGTTGGAGTCGCTTGTGGTTTCACAGAGCTACAGTGATAAATAAAATGGTTGTTGTTGTTGTTGTATGTCTTTTTTCATAATGAGCAATATCTAACATTAGAACATCCTCACTCACAAAAAAAGTTGTAGCGATGTACTTTGCATTGTGTAGTCAGTTGTGACTCAGCTAGGAGTTGTAAAGGTAATGAGAAACATTGTAAGCAATAAAGAGATGCATTATAAGAGCACCGAACATGAGTAGATGCGTTACAAAAGATGTATGCCTACGTTATAAACAGAAAAGAAAGACATAACGCCATGCGTAAAAATGCTTAAAGTTATTTAAAACATAACCCATTATTGCCAGCCGTTACCTGGGGTTTGTAGGTTGGGGGTTATTTAATAGACCATGGTCGAGCTCGCCATTGAGGTGTTGCTCCGTACTCACTTCGCCTGAGTCGCTTGCTGAGAGGTCGATGCTACAGTGATAATGGAATTCTTTTATTATTTTTTTCACTAACGTTAATGAATAAATCCTTACACAAAAGCACAACACGTAAAAATATGTATTGGAAGAAGAAAGAAAGAAACGGTTTTTCACAATAGTGAACCATATCATATCCCACTATGTAGTGGTAGGCTATAAAATGAGAGGTGGGTAAATAATCAATGCAAAGTGGGATGCAATCTAGGGCACATGCATAGGTTTGATGATGGAAAATATTGCTATGATAGGCTATTTGTCAATTTGCTTATTTGGTGCATAAACTCCTTTAAGAGATTGATCAACTCTATTTCCGAATTTTAAGAGTTGCGTAAACTACGTTTAAGTATTGCGTTTAGCCACCACTATATCCTTACTACGAAAGCATGAGTTACCGGAGTTCTGCAGCATGAGACATTGTAACGTTAAGGCTGTCCTCGCTGAATGAACACTGGTCAAGCGCACCATTGATATCTTTGTTACTTGAGATCTTGGAATGGTCGTCTTTAAGGTTATTTCCCCCTTCATCACCATCCATTTTCCTGTTCAGACCAGACTCTCTGGCTCAGCCTCGAAGCCTGGTTTTAAAAAAAATAACAACCAAGGTGTTTTTTTTTTTTTCCTTGCAGTCGTGGTTGGCTAGGGTTGAGCTACTGCCACCGTTTGAACTGGAGTTTGAATCGTGGTTTCACTACCCACATCTGGTCTAATAATTTTTCTGTCTTGGTTAAAGATCTGTGGACTATAAACAGCTATGCACAGGCTAAGCATAGGATCTACCAATGTGCAACTGAACACATTTAGACACAAACGCACGCTGATTGACTCCTCCCACTTGTGTGCATTAGGAATGACCAGAGCTTGGCAAACATTGTAGTTCTCGCAACAAAACATTACAATGTCATGTTGTCAACTATACCGACAGAACATACAAAAGACTGCTCAAACTCCGGTTAGGTTATGCTTTGCAAATGAGCATGTGTGACCAAGTGTAAAGCCATTGTTGTGCCTCTGTGTATATGATATTCTTGTGGATTCTGCATGAGAAATAGTAGCCTAGTAAGAGAGTAGTAAAACTGTGATTTAACTATTTTAAGTTTTCCTTAGTGTTATGTAGGCTAGGCAATTTGAGTTCTAGGCCATCATAGAGAAGCATTAATTACTCATTCATTAGATAAAAGTAATTAAGCCTACCAAGAGTGCATGTCTATGGGTGATTTATAGTTATGATTATAGTGGAAATGTGTGAGGGCTCAAAACACTTGAGATATCAGTAATGGTATGGGAGTGCTAGCCTGACATAGCCCGACCATAATACTGCTGTTCATCCGTATTCATGGTCTGGAGGTTCTTGAACCTGACGCGATTATACTGCGGAGGGGAGGGCATTCACTTCTGGTTTGAAACGATTGGACAGCTCGTCTAATCAGCTTCGCTTATTGGCCGGTAGACTCTCTACCGATGTAAACACGCCCCAGAGGACCGTTCCCAGACCATGGATACGGATGAACATTCGTATTATGGGCGGGCTATGTCAGGCTATGGGAGTGCAGGGTCTTTTGATCTAGCCTATCTCTTAGTAACACTGTATGTGCCTTTTCTTGTGTCTTCTTTAGACATGATCTGGAGAGCCACACGCCTTCCTGTATTATGCCTTACCACTTGAAAGTGCATGCATGAGACAAGGGAAACTCCCAGAGCTGGCTGCACAGCTAAACTCAGTAGTCCGGGGGAGACAAGCCTTCGTAAGAGAGGTAAACAACCAAGAGCCCAAAGATCACTTTGACTGATCCATAGCAATCCTGTGTGAAGATGGGACACGGTTCCATAATGACAACGGGCACTTCAGTCCTCTGACGATACAGGGTCGATGGCAGAGTAGTGGAGGGCTAAAGTGATGGTTGTTTCTCTGGAGATGTGACCAACTTCCAAAGAGACAACCAATTTTCGTTGAGCCACTCTACCATATACATGTAGCCCTTTTGGGGGGAGGAACGCCCATCTGGGCCTTAAGTCCCTGCCCCCGTGCGATAGGCTATCCCTCTGCACAGTCTTCCAGCATATTTCACTGGGTAACATGAGGCATTGGCAGTGTCATATTTACACCAGTGAGTGTTGAGCCCAAAGATCAAAGAGCAATTTGTGTGCCAATATCCAAAATAAGTTCCTATGTAGAAAAAATATATATATGCTTGAAAATAAGTATTGAATCACAGACAATATACATGCAATACAGATGACTTCATAAATCATAATCAATATTCAGTTTGCACAGTATACAGTACACAGTACACAGCATTTCGAGAAGAAAGGAAGTGTTTCCAGAGCAGGATACTGAGCCGTTATGTGCCCATGCAGTAACCACAAGACTCCATTAACCACGACTCGTATTTCATGACCAGGTGCCAGAAGTCTTTAACAAGAATCACTTTTTCAAAATTCAGTGCACAACATGATGATTCAGTTCACAACATGATGATTTGACTTTTACTGCCAGTAATTATTGGTAATGTAATGTGAATAAAAATTGAACACAAGTACTGACCTAATACTGTATAAGCTGGGCTACATTTTATTCTTTCATTTCAGCCATTTACTTTTTGGCTTCCTAGAGGCTGCAGGGTACTGTAGGGCAGCCACAGAAATGGCACAGACCTACTACATTAAGTATGTGCTAGGCTACAACATCCTTGCACAGTTGCAGCTGTGATTGGCAAATGAATGGAGTTCTCATCCATTTCGAGGTGACAGTTGACAAAAAAATTCCGCAGCAGTGGCTCACACTACCTAGTAATTTGCCAGGTCCATTACGCACCACAATATAAAGACCACAATAGGCCCACCGTTCCACTTTGCCATCCTTTCACTAGGTGGTGCTGGGGCTCCTTCTGTTGAGCATTCATCCATACGCCATAGCTGCCTCCTCCTCGTCCTGTGAGTATATCACATGGTACGGTGACATCACCACCTCCCCACTCCTGTGTGCAGCACACTACTCCAATCACCAGATAGTGGTGCTGCAATGTCATTGGCTGAAAGATTCACATTCATAAAACATGCTGTTTGCAGCACACAAAGCAGTGAGATACAAGGCCTGCCTGGGTATTCAGCATCACTCGGAAAAAATGGAAGACGTGCTAGATGGTTGAAATTCAGTTTTCTTAGTAGATGCCTTTTGGATGTGTATTTGCCGACACTTATTTATATGAATAAACTATATAAATGAATTCAGGTTTTATGTTGGACAGAGATTAAACGTCCTTGTTCTGGTACTGTATGCCATTATCAGTATTGTGATTGTATGTTTACAAATCAGCCACAATATTTTAAAACATATAACCAAACATGTTATTTTATTGTCTTAAAAAGTAACACAATCTCCCGACTGGGTATATCACATACACTACAACAACAGTTAAACACCATTACTACACAAATAGGGACTTTTTTTCTCAAATATTATAGACATTACAAAAGATCCCTCATATCTTTCACTTTTCTTTTTGAAGTTATTGTACTAAGCATGACAGATCAACCTCATTTACAGCATGGTACTGTACACTGTCACCATTTAGAAACAATGTTGTCTGATGCTGTTCTAAAATCCATAATGTTAAGGGAAGACATTTCATGGACTTGTCATTTTATTTCATATGAAATATTTTACAATATAAACAAAGCATCCTTCTTGGATGGACTTTACAGCAACCAGACCAGGCATTTCAGTGCAAACATGTTTATACAAGGCAGGCTTGGCTGCAGTACTCCCTTTTGACGTCCAAAAGCTAAAAATTAAATCAATAAATAATAATAATAATAATAATAATAATAATAATAATAATAATAATAAAGCAAGTAACTAATTACCTAAAGGAATCAATTTTCCTAAATTAACTCCACAAAATGCAACGGGAATTTAGAAATGCATCCTTGGACGGAACCTCCTGACATGTAGTGTATGTGTGTGTGCGCGTGTGTGTGTTTACAGTTTAGCGCATATTGTTAAGCGTATGTGGGATTCCTATTTTGCCTATTTGGCAACATATTTCAGCAAAAAGACAGCAGGTTGTGTGTTTTTAATTTATACAGTCTAGTGCTGTTCATTGATAGTCTGAGGCCTAGAAGTCAAGTTTAAGTAATTGTGGCAGCCATTTTGAAATGTTTGAGGGCAAAAGACAGGCATGGTCAGGGCAAAAGGTGAAACAGCGTGACAAGGCATATCATCAAAACAGAAAGAGAGGTGAAATGCTCACTCAGTATGCAAATGAATGTATGACTAAGGGTGCAACAAATATTGTTTGAGTCACACTTTTATTTATTTCTTTGTCTAGATCTCCTGACAAAATAAAAAAAATTAAAATTAGGATAAAAACGGGACTGTGATTCAATCCCATATTTTCATAAATGAGCACAATCATATGATCACATATGTGTAAACTTACACAATTTTCCACCTAAAAATGACATGGGCCATTTTGAGATTCTAAAAGTGCTAAAGAATAGAGAACAAGCAGAATTTCCAGACTCTCTCTTCCTGAGAGTGCTTAGTTATGTTTTTAGCCTCCGTCAAGATGCATTGTGAGACAGTGGAGTTTCCCCGCAAATACACCCATACTGACAACCCATGATCCAGTTAAATGAACCATCATGCAATAGGCTGCAGAAAAAAAACAAACCAACCCCAAAAAGTCAACAAAACAAAATTTTCCAAATTAAATGGAAACCCTGGTTTTGAAAATGCATGGCCTGATGAGATTATACATAACTTACAATGAAGCAAAAGACACTCCTGTTTGAACAGAGAAAAAAAATGAATGTACTACAGCACTTAATACTGATTCTTTAGGATAAAAGTTCTCTTAGTTACAATGTCCACCGCTCCATGTCAACATTCACAAAGTAGAGGCTGATATCGCCTTGTTCCACAGGCAAAGAACCCAAATCTGTACACGCCTTGATCTCACCGTTACACAGATGGTGGAGGTAGCTACGTATGTGTAGATGTGTATGTCTGTGTGTGCACATCTGTGTGGTAGTCTTGTCTATGTCTGTGTGTGTGTGCGTGTGTGTGTGAGAGAGAGAGAGATAGAGAGAGAAAAAGAGAGAGAGAGAGTGAGAGAGAGACAGATCAAGAGACAGTGAGCAGAAAAGCAGTTGAGTCTTTTTTTTTTTCTTCACCAAATGAAAATCATATAAAAGCCGGCACAGAGACAGAGTTTCTTCAGTGCCATCGTGACCCAGTGCCACTTGACACCTGATGACAGCAACACAAGGCCAACACAGTGGGAAAGCTAGGAATAGCACCAGCGGATGCTGAGCGAGCTCGCTGTCCTCCTGTCCTGTCCTGTCCAGTCCACTACTGTAGGTCCTCCCCACGCCCAGCTCACAAACTCGCAATGACTCTTCCCTTTTCCACACTGTCCACTGCCAAGATGGAGAGGATAAGGCGGCTTATCTTCACTTGAAGGGAACTGTTTCGAGGTAATAATGAGGACTGTATGACATCCAATATGACTGATCTTGGAACATCAGTGCTTTGACAGAGACATGGCACACTAAAGACAGCTTAACACTGCAGTCTAACCCCCTGCACCCATCAAGATTGAAATCGGGGAAGAAGCTATGTCATCCCCTTGACCCGACCTACATGCATCTCTCTTTGCTAAAACAAACCAACCGCTGAGATAGTGTGGGAACTCTCAAGCGGTTTCCACATGAATCTGCTTCTCGTTGATCCTTCCCTCCTGACCAATCAAATTGAATGTGTACATATGTGAACACAGTGGGTTTGACATGGAAACTTGCCCCCTTAAAAACCTGTTCAAATTTTTCATCAAAACATAATTTGAATTGTTCCTTAACACATTGTGATATCCAACCTTCTAAGAAACCTGTCTAGAACGGACAAACTACAGTGTCTGACCAAAGGATGTTAATTTCCTCAGAGCGTGAAAAGAGAGGGGAGAGGAGAAATGTGCCAAATGTGCCAAATCACCAGATTCCCGTGCAAATATTCATTTTCAAATGCCAGCTCATTTGATTGGATTGAACTGAACTAGCAATAATAATAATAATAATAATAATAATAATAATAATAATAATAACAGCACAGCAGCAATAGGAGTCCGATTCTCCAGAGGAGCATCGAGTAAACCTCCTTGGGGAGATTGTTACGACTTTCAACAAGAAACAAAACAAAACAAAACAAGACATTATAGACCATCACCATCCATCGGCCCTCGGACAAGTGCGCTTTTCACGCTTTCTCTGAAATGGCAAAGCAAGAAGACAATACAGGGGAGCCGACATGACTGGACGAGCTTGTCTCCAAACCAACGGTACTTACGGGCCACAGAAACCCACAGTTCATGTGACCAAATTACTGCAAACAGCCACCAAGATGCCAGGTTGGTTTGAATTGTTCATGTGTTTGATTTTCTTTTACTATTCATGACCTGAGATTAAATGTTGGATATAAATCTAATGGTAAAACAGGTAAATTCTGTCAGTAAATGTCACATACAAAGCACTTTTGTGCACTATAGGTGTTAAGTAGTTTGGAATTCAACAAAAAATTACACAGCTTTCCCTTAAATGAAGTCAAATGAGTTTAACGTGATTGCGTTTTCTACTATTTTAATCTATTCTTTTTTGCAAGGATGTGAAAATGAATCCAATATTTACTTTTAGCAATAGAGAGATAACATTGTCATGAAGGAATGCATTTATATTCTGATGTGCAATTCAACAGCTCTGTAAATAATGTCTCTTTTAAAGTTGGTCAAATGAGAATATCACCTTGGTTCTCAGACTTTTGTAAACCTTTAACCATAATTCCATAGCCAGATTGCCTTAATACTTTCAGTGGAACATTTCAACATTCAATCCTTACATCAGCACAAACAGACTCTACCATCAAAAGGATTTCTCTTCCCGAAAGGAGAAAAAACCATTGTGACACTTCGAGAATAACGTGTAAGATTATTGACTGCCATCTCTTTCCTTCTCAAGCTTTGTCAACTTATTTCAAGAAAGAACAATCTTGGAGTAAGAGGAGAAAAAATCCACAATAGGTAATACAGACTGGAGAATTTCCTGATTGATAGTTTGTTAACGTAAGGTAATCTCTAAAATGTGATTTTCTTTCCCCATCTTTTTCTTATTTATTTTTTTCCCATAATTTGTATTTTTTGTTTTCTTTTTTGTTCTTTTTTTTTTTTTTTTTTTTTGCAGTGTACTGTGGGAACAGTCCGTGGAAGCCATGCCTGTGAGTTTAACAGTCCCAAGTGTAGTTGGAGCGATGCCGCTGGGTGACTACACACCCCTGTCCGTCCGTGCCCATGTCTGTCGCATCCCATGCCAATGTCCACCAGCCCAGATACCCTAGACCCCCACCACCACCACCCCCCACTCTCGATCTTCCCCCTCCCCTCTCTACGAGGAGGTCACTATCGTCAGACACTGGTGATGGAGGCCAGGCAGTTGGGGGACTTCTGCAGTTTCTCGGGCTGGGTGGTGGGCGGCTCAGGGATGCTCCGGAACCCGAAGGGCGGCCCGATGCTGGTGGTGCCCATGTGGCCGGGACTCAGGGCCGGGTTCTGCCGCCGGTTACTCTCCACTATGCTGGAGGTGTTGGAGGCCAGGCTCTCACGTGTACTGCAGGAGATGTGGAGATGGGGGGTGGGCGAGAGACCGGGGCAGGAGATGGTAGGGAGACAGAGACGGGGGGTGGGGTGGAGATGGGGACAGGGAGGGCAAGAAAAGGATGAAAGGGAGAGAGAAGTTGGCAGTCAAGAATAAAAGAGCATGTGTGAGAATGCAGGTAAGTTATGGATGAGGATGGTGTAGGAGTTGGGGGTAGGGAAAGAAAATGGAGATGGGTGACATTTGTGTCAGAGAGAGGGAGAGAGATAGAGAGAGAAATCAGAACAGAGCAAAACACAGGAAGGAAGACAAAAGCTCTTAAATTAAATGCAGCCGTAATTAGACTCTGAATCAGGAGAGACACAGGACGCAAAATGTAAAAAAAAAAAAAAACTACACCCACAATGCACACATACACACTCATACATCATAGGTGCAATCGTGGTATGAATGGCATCTCTAGTCCAATCACAAATTCAGGATAGAGTCAATGGTTATGGAATGTCCACTGGATTGGAGGAGTCTTCTACACACAAACAAACACACACACACACACACACACACACACACTACTCTGTGTAATTGCATCACTGAGTCTTTAAAATCAATCAGGGCCCCAATGATGAAGGGGCCAAAGATATAGTAGTACTTTTCCAGAGGCTGCAGTATGACATCATCACTAATGTGATGAGTCACACAGGAAATAATGATTGTGTGTGTGCGTGCGCGCACTTAGGTTGTAGGAGGTGTGTGTGTGTGTGTGTGTAGGGGGGTGGGGTTGTCTCTAAAATTAGAGAACAGCAATGGCCCTTCTCGTAAGCTATTTAGGTCTATTAATTCATGCGCACAGACCAGACGCAAGCTGTGAGATAATAGAGCTGACGAAGCTGGGCTGAGGTGCACTGGGCCACTGCAACGCTGGGGACACACTATAGCCCAATCCCAATTCTACCCCTTACCCCTCCGCTTAGCCCTTCCCCTTGGTTTTTGCAAGTTCCCGCGAGGTGATGGGGCGTTCCAACTTTTTGAATTGTTTTTTATTCTTTTAAATTGACGCATCGTCTCATTTCCTATGTTTCCGTCCCTCTCTCTTGTCACTCGGTTTCAAGGGATAAGGGATAGGCGAAGGGGGAGGGCTAGGGGGAAGGGGCAGGATTAGAAATGGGATTGGGCCTATGTGACTCTCGAGAAGAGAGTTGATGAAGACGTCCCAGTTACTGTAAGAGCCACCCCATAGGGCTGCACCGAGGCACACTATGTATTTTAGACAAATGCTCTAGGTTTTTTTTTTACCCCAAATGTGTAGCCAGTTCTTGTGAAAGCTTATTTTTTATGGCATGCTAAATTTTTGTGGTATACACAGATTACACACTGAGAATGGAGTCCTTCAGATACACATCTGATGTAGCCCTCTCATAACACCAAGGAAACCAGAAGTGGCTCCCAGTTAAAAGAAATTTGAAGAATAGAGGAATTTACACAGAACAGGATGATTTACTGTACAGTACTTAGAGGTCTGTAATCTCTGATGTTAATGAAATGGACAAAGACAAAATCAAAGAGGCTTTCTCATTCATGGCAAAGCAATGGTGGATAGATGGTAATGTGTGCTGATGAACATTCAATACATTTATGAAAACAGGAAGTAGATAATGTGAACCATAAGTAACAGAAATGGGCCACTATTTCAAAACAATGAGGTTTAATGAAAAACTACAAATAAGTACAAATCAGTGGAAACACATTCAGTGTTTTACATCATAATGATATGCACATACCGGTACACATGAACACTCTCGTTCACACAGACACACACACATACCAAAGGATGGCAACATGCTGTGAGAGAGTCACAACCTTGCAAATGCTGTCATGCATCCTTCACACACACACACACACACACACACACACACAGACACACAGACAAACACACACACACACACACACACACACACACACACACACACACACACACAGTGTCTTTGGCTGATATCGGAGGATCTGCAGTCACTGTGGGCTCACATTTCTGTCTTTACCTGGGGAGTGAGTCACAGCAAGCCAACAGACTATTTTTAGCAGCTGTGACACTCTTCACCCTCTTGCTCATCAGGAGCAACTACAACACACACACACACACACACACACACACACACACACACACACACACACACGCACTCTTACTGCCTGGGGATGCCCACTCCTGTGTGTGTCTCCCAGTTCACAATACTGTCATTGTGAGAGGGGAGATTCCGCCAGGCTCAGCCAAGAATGCTTCAGCTCAGCCAGAAAAGGGCTTGGGATCTTAGACTCCCACCATGTTAAACATATTGGCCGATCTCTATTATCTGAACTCCCTGAATGATAACCATATTGAGAGAAATGGGGAAAAATATTTAAGATAGATAGTTATGGCCCTGCTAGCATGTGTACCTTGATAGCTACAGTGCTACACACGTAAGTAACGCCTACCCCAATCGGTAGCACTGGACCTATGTACAGGTGTGTGTGTGCTAGCAGGAGCGTAACTTGTCTATCTTTCTTCCATTTCTTTTTCTTCTGTCCTCATTTGGGAAGCTCAAACAACAGTGGCACAAGTTGAACATGGCTAGAGTTGTTGTTTAAGCAGCTACATTTGAAATCCAAATGTTTTTAGACAGTCCATCTACATAACCTTCACTGATTCTTAAGCCGTGGGAAGGATAAAGGTATTGTACGTAGCTAATTCACCCTGTTTTAGCAATCCTTTTCTCCTGAATGAGCTAGGCTACTTGCTAATACCAAGGTATTGAGTGGATAGTTATTATAAAGTTCCTCCATTCCCATAGGGAACCTAAATTCCCCCCCCCTTCCGAATGGGAGTGAATGAAGAGAAAATAATTATTTTCTGGTCCCAGTTGATATTAACCTGGAATTACTTACATATATGTTTTCCAATAGATCTTTTCATGTACAGAGAGTTGCAATTCGTCTCATAGTTGCTGAATCAAACCATAGTTAAAGATTGTAACTCCAGGGACTACTGCCTGCCAGTCGAGTAAGTGACACCACTGAAGATAATGCTAGTCTTGACTCGAGCATAATATCAGCAACAGGTCTTGTTTCAACTTTGGGCTACAGTTTGTTATGAAAAAATCTACAGTCACAAGACAAAATGTAAGGTGTATCTTTCCATAAATTGATGCTGAGATACCTAGTAAGTAGCAAGCTGAAACCGTTAGCTAGCATAGCAGCTAATCTTATAGTTGCTGGTGATGTTTACTAACCTAGACAAGAGTGTAGTCTGCTGAGTGACCTTACAGAAAACCAAAGATAGCCTATAGTAGTTATATAGTCGTTAAAATTGGCAAACAAAATTATGGTACAGGTCAGAGGGGACCAGAAAATAATTTTTATCTTTTCATATTTTTTTTAGTAAAATGAAACTGAAGTAGATGGACATACTGTAACTTATAGTCTCCCTGACTGCTTTGAGGACTAATTTCAAAATAACTAGGTGGTGACAGCCTCCACATAGCCTCCCTAACTGCTTTGAGGACTGATTTCAAAAGAACCAGGGGGTCGAACGCTTCCCAGAAACAGTTTCATCTGTTGAAGGAACCACTGAGAGAAGGCCAGTCAAACTGCTGAGGGGCCCCTGCTTACCGTGGAGAGTTAAAGCCGCTGTCAACCGTCACGCTGCTGCTGTCCATGCTGTCAAGCCGAGCCGAATGGGCCGACTTCTGGCTACTGCTGTTGTCCGTCTCCTTGGGACTGAGCAGGGTCAGGTTGGTCTCGAACTTCCGCTGCAAGTCACGTTCCTTTTCGCGCTCGAGCAGCCACTGCATGGTACCTCCACCACCTGGACCACCGCAAACACCTCCGCCTCCGCCTGTGCTGCCTACTGGTCCACTCTCGCCTCGTCCTTTCCCATCAGCTGAGCTTGTCTCCTTGCGTGAGGTGTCCTCCGTCTCGTCCTCATCATCCGAGACGTTGTAGTAGTCGAAGCCGGCCTCTGAGGCAGAGGGCACCGCTGTCTGGTCTGAGCCGGGGGGTACGGGCACAGAGGCGGGCGAAGGGGCAGAGTTGGGGGGCAGCGACTGCAGCGACTGGGGTTGATCCAGGCTGTCAAGCACTTCGGCTGACTTGGAGTGGGGCGCCTTCCGTAGCGTACCCGACTTAGAATAACAACCGCTGCCAAGGCTGCCATCCGAGTAACCCACGCTCAGCACGTTGTGAGGGGGCTTGAACAAAGTGTCCTTGCTGAAAATCTCTTTCCGCTTGTCGACCAGGCTGCTGCCTAAGCTCCCCGAGCCGCTTCCGCTGCCCCCGCCAATCCCAACTCCTCCTCCTCCTCCCGTGCCTCCTCCCCCACCACCTCCCCCAGGATCAGCGTTGTGTTGGTGCGGTATCAAACGTCCGTTGGGCAAGGGCTCTGGAGTCTGGCTGGGTGTGGGCTTGCCCGAGCCGGCGTGTCCTTTGGAGGATGTGTCCTCCTTGTATTCGAGCGAGTGGGGAGAAGTGAGGTGCGGTGTCTGTCTGTCTGCCGGTGAGCCTTTCCTGATCCCGTCTGATGAGGTCAGCGTGTCGTGGTCGGCCTTACTGAGGGGCGATGGCGCTGTCAGAATGGTCTCGTTGGACGTGTTGCACTGGAAGTAGTCGTCTGTCAGTGGCTTGGGTGACAGTGCCTTCAGCTCGCTGTAAGCAGGCAGGCTGTCGCGGCTCTTGTTCCTTTCCAGTGGGCTGCAGAGCCGTGACTCGTCGAGGCCACCTTTGCCCACATCGGGCACACACACCTCCGAGCTGAACTTGGCAGCCGAGAACATGATGCGCGAGTAGTGTGGGCCCTGCTGCGATGACGCCCGCAACGTGCCGTCATCTGTGTAGTATCGGCTCCGGTCATCGGGACTGCGATCGTAATCTTCGGGGGTACCCAAGGAGGATGGAGCCCCTCCCAGTGGCCCTTTGGAGTTGTCCATCGAGCGCGAGCGTTCCTTGGCCTTGTCTGTCCGCTCATTGCGTGACTTTCGGTCTTGCGTGTGGCTGTGGCTGCGGTGCACGCGGGAGTGCGAAGTACCGCGTGATGGCTCGGGGAAGGGCATCTCAGTCCGCCGCTTGGCCAGCTCGCCCGATACATCCCACTCCGGTGTGACAGGGAAGTGAGACTCTGCGATATTAGGATTGCTATGCACCAGGTAGGCACCACCGGCACGGCTGCGCTCCACTGTGTACATACCTTCGCGTGGTGAGCGCACAAGCGAGTGGCTGAAGAAGCGGTAGTCACGTTCAGCATTCACTGCCGCAACCAAGTCCAGGTGCGAGCTCTCAGACGGGTCGCCGCGGGATGCCCGTGTCTTGCTGTGTGAGCGTGACTTGCCATGGGGCACACGACGGTGACCACGACTTCGGCGACTGCGGGCGCTGTGCTGTGCCGATGAGCCCGCCTTACTCCGTGCTGCCCTCTCCTCCTCCAGCCGCTTCATGACGGCCGTGTGCCGCGCCACGTTCTCCACAGTCAGGTCCGGGTTGATGCGGCGGATGATCTCCATCTCCACCTCACGGGGGATGTTGGAGGAGGCTGGGGTGTCCTCGTCTCGAAGGGGCCACTCCTCGGGCGGGAACTGAGCAGAGAAGGTGGCCAGCTGCTTGGTCTTGTCCTTTTTGAAACTCAGGCGGAAGAGCTTCAGCCCGAACTTCTTGGACTGCTTCTCGCTGCTGCCCCCTCCTCCACCTCCACTTACTCCGCCACCCCCACTACCCTCTTTCTTCTTGGTAAGGGTGTCCGTCTTGTAGGAGAAGGCTGCTGTGCTCTTGGTCTTGTCGGTGGGCTCGGCCGGGGGCAGGTGCTGGGTTTGGGGAGGAGGGGGTGGGGGCTGGGGGTAGGACGGTGGGTCTCCCTTCGGCTCCTTGGGCAACTTTCTTGGCAGCGTGGACGTGTGGTGGCCCGCCAGCTCGTCACGGTACGAGTTGTATGGCTCGCAGTGGTTCTTGTGGTGTGGCTGGGGGCGCTCACGTTCTCGTTCTCGATCCCGATCCCGATCCCGTTCCCGCACGCAGCCTGACGTCGATGGCGTAATTGTCCCAGATTGTGGAGATGTGCACTGCTGCACCGGAGGCAGCTGCTGCTGTTGCTGCTGCTGCTGTTGTTGGTGCTGCTGCTGATGTTGGTGCTGCTGCTGCTGCTGCTGTTGTTGCTGCTGCTGCTGCTGTTGTTGTTGTTGCTGCTGCTGTTGCCGCTCAGGTAACCGCTCATCCAGGTGGTACCACTTGCTGTTGGTGCGGATGAGGGAGGGCGTGATGAAGTAGGTCTGCGGAGTGACGATGAAGTAGCCCTCCGGGGTGGGATAGATCTTCCTCTCACGCACCAACATGTTCAGAGTATGCCTCAAAATCTCCGGACTAGGCGTTGGTACCCCTAAGATGAGACACAAGAAGGCAGATGTCATATGTCAGATGAGAGGACTGTGTCATCACAAATTAACATTTAATTCTTATAAACATTGTGAGGAAACATTTGTGAAATTGTGAGGTAATTGTCATGTTATGAAGCATGTTATTTAAACTTTAGTGTACATGACATTTTCAGCAATAATGGGAGAGAAATGTGTGCAATTCTCTCTCTCTCTCTCTCTCTTAATGTCAGATGTGTCATCATTCATATTGTGAGTCTGTCTATCAGTCACTCTATTAATGTCTAACACTAGCTTAATTTACCGGGCCAACTATCAACACACAACACTAAAAAATTAAACCACTATTAGGATCCATAACTGCATATTGACATACAGGTTACATGAGGATGTCATGTCAAAAATACATCTGAATGCAAGGGGAATCAGCAGGACATGAGATAAGCAGGTCCAAATGGAGGTTATCTTTACTTGCTACATGTGCCCTGTGCATCACAACACAGGGATAAAGCCGGAGTGGGCGTGATCTCCAGAGAAACCACAGGGCTCCGATCAAAACGACTGGCACGCAAATGCAGACGTTAACCAAACCCTCCCACCAATCACAGCACGCCAGGCATTACCTCACCTTTCATCAGCGCGTCAACAGGCCCTTTGGCCTGGATACAACTCAGAGAGCAGCACCATTTAGCCAGACAGAAAGGTCTACATTCATTAAGCGTAATTCATAAGGCTGGTGGTCAAGCCTTCTGGCAAAACAGCTTTGCAGATTATCGTATTACACCAAAGAATATCAAGTTCCTAAGACAGTGTAAACCAGCAGCTAGCAAAACTCACGGGACTGTAATCCTCCATCCATTCCACTGTGCTAGTGGCTCAAGCATCACTGTTGCCATGGTATTCCTCTGATAGTCATAGGTCACAGGAGTTTCTCGGCTGTGTGCCTGAGACCAGCAAACTTGTGCTTGTGAGATTCTGTGGTGCACGTGTGTGTGTGTGTGTGTGTGTGTGTGTGTGTGTGTGTGTGTGTGTGTGTGAGTGTGTGTGTGCGTGCACACGTGTGTGTGTATGTGTTTGCGCCTGAGTTGAGACAAAATACAAAATCTAAGATGCAGAAGTGGCCACATGTCAGTGCACAAGTGCATTCAGCCCATCATGCCAGCACAGCAGTGGTGTGCTTCGGAGGCAGCCAGACACAGAGGCTGTCTTCCAGACAAGACTGAATGCTGGAGGGTACACCGTGTCCTCACTGCTCCCAAGTCCTGACTTTACCCCAATCAGTCTCTCGCATAAACACACACATACCCTCAGACACACACACACACAAACACACACACACACACACACACACACACACACACACACACACACACATACACACACATGCATTGCATGCACACATACACTTGTTCAGAGAAGCTGGATAAAGCACCAGATAAGCCGTAACTTGTGAGGGTTAAGCGTTGCCTGCCATTACATCATACTGAGTTAGTTGCCATACCAACATGACGCAACCCACAGAGTCTCCACTCTCCATCTCCCACCCCCCATCTGTCTGTGAAGAGTAGCACTGTATGATTCGCAGTGAAGTTGCCCTCACTCACTGATTGGCCAACGCTTCTGACAAAGAGCCGTGCAGAACACACAGGCGGCCTCTTATTGGATAGCTGCATTTACTGTGCATCTGGTTCAGCTTCACAGTCTGCGTGGTTTGGGGGTTGCTTAGAGGCTATGTTACTCTCTTCAAAAGCGTCACA
>JAODXP020000004.1:2030688-2058188 GCA_027497455.2 Sardinella longiceps
AAGGCATGGAGGTTTACACCTCTTTCACACCAGGTTAGCTCTCTGATGTGAACTTCTCGTTTGTGGTCGGAAAACATCATTATACTACTTGTCCATGCCATGACAGAAATACAAGGTATTCAGAAACGTACACCAACACACACGAATACAGACAGTACACGCACACATATACAAACACACAAACATATGCATGCATGCACTCACACACAAGGTATTCAGAAACGTACACCAACACACACGAATACAGACAGTACACGCACACATATACAAACACACAAACATATGCATGCATGCACTCACACACAAGACACATATGCATTGCACACACATTTGTTTAATCAATTTAGTTTAGACTGATGAGACCCACTTCAGTAAACTGCCAAAACAAATACAGTAACAAACGTATGAACAATTTATGAGGCTTATTTTTGATTCTTGGCTCTTGATGGAATGTTGTGGGATGCACTTCAACTATTCAATCTAACTAAGCAAGAAAGGGGGGGGGAACCTCCTATCTCTTTGTGTTCTTGATGCTGGATAATGTGTGTTTTTGTGTGTGTTTGTGAGAGTGTGCGCGCATACTGTATATGCACTGTATGCTGTATGAGAGTAGCAATTCTCTAAATGTCATATTTTATTATTACAATGCTGTTGATTTACTATTGCCCGTCACACTCAGTGTCCTGTCTCATAAATACAATCCCGTCTGGGAATTGGGCTGCAAAAAAAAAAAAAAACAACAAAAAAAAGGAAAGCGAAAGAGTATGAAGAAAAAAGAAAGCTGTTTTCCAAAACTCTCTAAAAACTCCTAGACAAATCTGCTATTGTAGTCAGGCGTCTAGATGGACAGCTTGAGAATGACATCACCGAGACAGAAGCCGTGTCAGCGATTGTGTCCCAGTGAGTAGCAGGCTGCCAACAAGCACTGGCATATTCAACACACACACACACACACACACACACACACACACACACACACAAAGTTGCCAATGAAGTACGCTTTCAAGAATGAAGTAAGAAATCACAGCAGAGCAAGAGAAGCCCAACTATACAAGCACATATCCATAACGTCAATGCTTCTTAGAAACTTAACTTCTGTGTTTGCATATTTGTGTCTGATAGTTCATGTCGCCATGGGTATCTCATATTAAGGTGTATTTGACTTATTTTCTTTTGACAGAACGTTCAAAAATACAGTAAGGTGACCTGGAGAAGGAGCTGATAAATAACACAAACTGGAGAGCTTCTATTGGATGTGCTTTTGTGCGTATTCCATGTGAGAATTTCATATGGATATATTAAATTCTTTTTATTGACTGTACGGTTGTAGCCAAGGGGTTTGACACTTTTCACAACCTAAATCTTCACCCATGACTGTGATTATTTTACATGTCCACACTCAAGGACCTTCATGTTCTATATGACAATCTCCAGGAACGCACACACCTGATCAAGACCATCAGACCATGTGTAAGGAGGCCAGCTAGCTCGGCTAGCTTGGCGGCAGTACTTGTAAATCCTCATCACCCAATTCCATGGGCGCTTCTAATGGCTGAGTTAGAAGCTCGGACTTTTAGCTCAGTTGGTTAAAGCATCCCACTCCCACGACGGGAGTTTGTAGCTTGTGGGGTGGCGGGTTCGAGGCCCGAGTGCGGTGAGGGCCGCCACTGGCTACACGTGCGAGTATCTAGATGCACAGCAGCTCCTACAGAAAGTCGGAGATGCAGATGAAGATGATTTCTCGTTCCAACATGTGCATGCATGTCCGGAGATAACAGTAGAGGCTTTGAAAAGTACCATTACTGCTTCCACCTACAGGCTTTCACACTCTAACCTGCTCTCTGCTCCACAAGCACCACTGCATATTACACACAGTAGATAGTTTGAATCACTGCAGGTACTTTTATTGTCCACCTTCACATAGTGTGGGACGGACTCAAGAGTGGACATATTCCCATCCACGTGTACAGGAATTCTATGTACACTGATGTTAGGTCATGGAAAATAGACTATTCTTTCTATATAACTGAATACAATTTCAAACTGTTTTCTTTTTTTTTAGTTGCAAATAATTTACCAGTTAAGGAGCTATTTTAACCTTTTAGTTAACCCTCAATCTGATTAATGTAACAACTGAATGCTGACACATAAGGAACATAGCATTTTCTTTGTTTGAGCCAAAGTTAGACATTACCTACTGACTTCCATGGCAAATGACATGAAGAGTGTCTGCTAGAAGCCATCAAGATCTGACCCTTTTTAATTAGCATCGACCCAAAATGACCTGCTTCTGAATAAACAGTGTTGTGTTTCACGGTCAGGCCACAAGGGAGAGTAAAGCTGATTACCTGGGAAGCAGGTAGCAAGGTGCTCCATGAGCGCATCCTGAGTGACGGGCTTGCGGGCCGAGTTCATGGCTGAGATGGCCAGACACAGGATCTCCCCCAGCGGGATGAACTGGGACTGGCTGATCGGTGACATACTGATGGGAGATACATCACCTACAAACAAGGAAGATAGATACATAGAGAGAGAAAGAAAGAGAGAGAGAGACAGAGAGAGGGGGGTGGAGAAGTATAAAGGGAGGTTAGCTCTTGCACAGTATTCAAAAATGCTTTAATACAGACTGATGGAATGAGCTTGACTAACTGCACTAAACTTGCCGATGATGCCATAATTTTGAGTGGCTGAAAAGTGATGAGGGCCCTTGGAATATTCCTCAGACATAGAGAAGGCTTGGGGCAAGATGGTTGACAATAATTCTCTCATGACTCTTCTAGTCAGTGGCAGGTAACAGGTTCAACAGACGATTTATCAATGAATATTTACAGTCAGCAAATGTGATACAAAACATCTTTTCAATGCAAATAGTCATTAAGAACATTACTTTGTAGACAGTTTGAAACAAAGGCTTATAGAATGCTATTTATAGTAACATGATCACTGTTTGCACAAAGAGGGATGGAGTCCTCTACACACCAAACTGACTTCAAAAGCACTAGCTGTGACAGTGGAGTCCTGGATTTCCGAACTATTCAGGAGTAACTAGAACTGACTATGCAGCTCTGACCAGCAGCCAGCAACAAGTTAATAGCCCTCACACACACACACACACACACACACACACACACACACACACACACACACACACACACACACACACACACACACAGCAAATGTAGTCTTGATCTTGGTTGTCATACTGACCTAGCATGTACTGAGTTCAAGTCAAAGTGCAAACCTCAGGGTCTTAGTCCTGAGTCCTATAGTAAAAGGCCTATTATTACTGTATAATCAACTGTGTCTCACAGCTCCTCTTAAATCTATTGACATAACAATCAATGTTTTGATTCTTATGGTATCAAGGACCATATAGTATGTCATACAAAAACTTGAGGAGAGCTGTGTCAGTGCTAAGACTAATCCCTGTCTATGTTAAGGGCCGTTTCATAGTCAATGCATACATATGCAAATGCAAAGTGCACTTGTGTGAGTGTGTCACATCCTCTGACTTGATGCAATAACACATGTGATGACATGGAGTCAATGGAAGGAGAGGCTAGTACAGCACATTACGTGTAATCAGGCTGTGATGGTAGTGCACGTGCACGTGAGCTAGCATCCGTAGTGTCATTTGCATACTTGTGCCATCTCTAGGGCTCTGGTGCCGACTATGAATTGGCCCCTAAAAGATGTCAAAGCAAGAAGGACTAGAAGACATTTTGACAGATAATCATTTAATCAGATTAGTTAAATAATTTCATACAGAAGCATGTATATTATACTTTGTATTATATGTGTATATTTCTAACATGAGCGTTACAAGTAAGATGAGGAGGAATAGTAAAGATAATAGGATAACAGTAATAGGAGTAAACACTCTTGTAAAGCTGCTGACGTCACAGTCCATCTCAAAAAGATTAGAATAAAATAAAAAGGGTCCCAGAAATTGTCATGGAATACTGCGATTGCACATACTGTAGACTGGATAACCACATTCACCACATTCAAACTTACAGAAACACCCCCTCCCCTTTCTGTTTGTGTGTGTGTGTGTGTGTGTGTGTGTGTGTGTGTGTGTGTGTGTGTGTGGTAACATGCAGTGTACCTTCCTCCTTCTACAACAGCAAAGGCCCTGACCCTCTTGGCTGTGCGGAGTCAGCATTTGGACCCCCTGCTTTGTAGGCAGCAGCCCCCCATGTCACATTGATCCCATTCACACTCACATACCCCTCACCAAATGCACAGCCTCTTCAAGAGATTGTATTACCCTCTGTACTGTTTTATTGAATCAACCTTCATGCTGATAGATTACAATCACAGCAAAACAACTGGAGTTCGGCCTGATCTTGTCATGAAGGGCAAATATTCTACTCTCTCTCTCTCTCTCTCTCTCTCTCTCCTAAAATACCGTACAGGTTATGTGTAATAACAAGTAGACTCTACTATACCATTACCCTAGTATGGTTCAATGTGTATATGGTTTTCATAATAAAAAATAAAAAATATTGGATTTCTGCTTCAGAAAACAATGACATTGTATCAGCTGATACTTTTCTCAGGCACTGTGATATCAACTGCATGCTGTTCTCTGTGGCATCATAGTAATTCATTACCTAAATCAAGACCAAGATAAAAGCCAAAAGATGGTCTTAGCTATTCACTGAATGTTGTATTTTTGTGAGGTATCAAATAAGAATGCTAAGCTTAAGAAAGATTCACACTTGATTCTACTAAACAACAGACTTTTAATCAGACCGAGCACATCAGTTACAACGTTCGACATAACATACATGCCTTTCAATGATCCTGCATCAAAATCTAGCATTAACCATGCCATCGATAGTCTACACCTCTGTTGTGTCATGCATAAAAATTCAGACAGATCTACATAAAAAGCAGCACTGCAGCTTAATTCTGTGCCATGCTCCAGAAATTTCTGTGGAAAGTGTCTCTTCAGCAGGGAGCTGAAACTCAGGTCCAGCACGCCACTAGCAGCACTGCAGGATGCGGGGAGGGTGACATCATCCACATGGAGCAAGCGAACGAGCGAGTGAGCGAGCGAGTGAGCGAGCAAGCAAGCGCCTGCCCACCCGGCTGGCAGACTGTCAGAGAGCCATTGCTCACCGCTGTCCTCTCAGCCTCCTGCTCCACACCACTGCCTCATCCACACACACACACACACACACACAGACGCACACACACACACACACACACACACACACGCAAACACAGAACACACACACACACACAGAACACATTACCACTGCCTGCACAAACAAAAGACCTCTTTCCCGAAGCGACCAAACACAAAAATAAACACACTACAACTGCACATTCAATCATTCACCCCCAATGGCACTTTGGTTATACAGCTTACAAAAAGCACTTACAAAAGCTCACACGTGTAAACACACCTACATAACCTGGATCTTCCCCCATCAACCACTACGTGAGGAGGCTCAGAAAGTCAAGGTTAGCCTTTATATGCTCTCTATGGGCAGGCAGATGTGCTACGATGGCGCATGAACACAAAACACCAGACAGTCAGACAACCAGTCATTTCTCTGTAGTCTGAATTTGCAATATGTCGATCAAGGAATATAGGCCACTGAAGTGTACAAAACTATATGCAATATATTACCTAAAATAAGCTAATTAGTCATCAAATAAATTAGTAAGGGACAGAAATATGCCATGGCAGCGCCTTCAACTCTCTCAAATGATTCCTTCTGGATTCTGACAGTTGTCCTGAAGATAAACTTTTCTGGGAAGTGACCCGGTTGTCCAGAGATGAATTGCTGTGATACTGTAGCTCGTGTGTACCAGTGCCCTGACTAAGAATTCATGGAAAATTATTGAAACCTTTCTTCATACATATGCCTCAAATAAAACAGAAATTACATAAACAGTATCATTTTTTAAATTAAGATACGAAACGCTGCGTATTACAGCTGTATGCTGGTTTGCGGGGGAAAAAAAAGACATGGGCTCTGGCTCTGCGGTCAGAGAAAGATGACATCAGTCTACCAGTAAAGACTGACGTAACCACTTTCACCAATCTCAGAAACAGACACATTGACATCTCTGTGGCATAGAACTCGAGTCAATCCCAGAGGGAAAAACAATACGAAAGTTTAGCGCGTTGGAAATCTCCCAACGATCGTGTCTTGAGACAAACTAAAGAAAGTAATGTCAGCATTTACAGCAGTCAAAAAGAAAAAAAAAGGAAAAAAAAATGTACTGTCTAGTCCGAAAGGATTCAGAACATACCGCAGACTGTTCCAACAGTTCTCTCACTGGTTGTTTCATCAGACACAGAACTTGTATTACCTCTTTAAACAAACAGTCACACACACACACACACACAGACACACAGGCACACACACACACACACACACACACACATACACAACCAAAGAAGAAAAATGTATATCTCTTGTAAGCTATTCAAACTCTACAGAATGTAGTGAACTGCCAAAAAATCTTCTCATTGGTGTGAGGATATACTGTATGCTCCACATGTCATACACACGCATTTCTGACACTATTGCCTATTAACCGCTAGATGAAATGTCTTAATGCTCACCATCTATCATGAAGAAGAAAGCGGACAAATACATAAACTTGTTTATTCACACAAAAATCACTTGATAGTAATTATACAACTGTGTTTGCCAATCACGTCCCAGTCTGTACTCTTTTTACCACACCACATCACAGTAGTACTTCATCATCCATCACATCATGTGACGACGCATGACGAATGCTCACACCAAAAGTAGCAGCGTGCAAAGATAACCAGAGCAGGAGAGGCTGCATAACAGGGGGAGAAAAAGAGAGAGCCTAAGAGAGAGAGAGAGAGAGAGAGAGAGAGAGAGAGAGAGAGAGAGAGAGAGAGAGAGAGAGAGAGAGAGAGAGAGAAAATAAGATATTCAGTACCTCGGCCCCTCTCTCAGTCTCCCCAGGTCTGAATCCCCAGCAGACTGAGAAGCAGCTCTTCGGCTGCAGCCTTGGAAAAAGCACAGCGTTTCCTCTGGGCTCTTTCCCAGCATGCTCTTGTCCACACAAAGACAAGAGAGGTGTGACCAATCACGTTCAGGCTCTCCATACACCATTTTTCCTAAGCACCCACCCATTATTGCTCGTTGACACACTCACACACACACACACGCACACACACATACACACACACACACACACACACACACACACACACACACACACACACACACACACACACACACACACACACACACACACACACACACACACAAAGAATCTTTCTCACTCTTGCTTCTCTCTCCTACCTCAAACACATTCACACACACATACACACACACAGGCACTCTCTCTCCTTCTTACACACACAAACACACACAAGCAAGCTAGTGGGCGGCCTGCTAAACTTGTTGTCAAGGCAACGCATCCCAGTTGCTCCCTCTTGTTTCTTGCATGCCTGTTACCCCCCCCCCCCCTTTTTTTATTTCACCACTTTTTCCTTCTTACTCAATCGTCTTAATTAAAAATTGAAGATGGCGCATCGGCTGCTAGACTCAGCAAAACCAAAACCTATACACCCACTCCCATCAGCCATCCAACCTGCGCCCCCTAACCACACACACACACACACACACACACACACACACACGCACACACACACACACACAGTTCCCTCTTTCTCTGTCTCCTGGTCTGCATCTCTCTCTGACAGAGTGTTTGAGTCTGTGTGTGTGTGTGTGTGTGTGTGTGTGTGTGTGTGTGTGTGTGTGTGTGTGTTGGGGTGGGGCTGATGGGGTCTCCTTTTGTTATCTAATCAAAGGGGGACAGAGCCAGTAACATCTACGGTGTGATCAACAGCAATGACAGTGCAGGTTCCTCCTAATTACTGAGCCTAGGACACATAAGAGAAGGAACAAGAAGAGAGACACACAGAGATGGGAAGAGGTGAAGGGAGGAGGGAGAGAGAGTGAGGACAGAGGGAAAAACAGGAAGACAGAAGAAATACATAGATCGACAAACGAGCGATGAATCCGAGCTAAGTCTACATGGATGTGGCTAAAAATAGCAAGCACACAGAAGGTATGCCATTTCTGTATGCATCAGGTGTGTTCGGTTGTCAGCGGCGACTGTGCTTATGAGGCGTCCGTCGGCAGCCCTCCACCCGCTAGCGCCTGCCTTTGTGCTAGCTGCTAGCATTGTTAGCACTAGAGGGGTGACGTCATCTAGCAAGCAGAACATGACAGGAGGGGAACAGAAGAACAAGAAAAGAGGAAGGGGAGGGAGGGAGGGAGAGAGAGAGAGAGAGAGAGAGAGAGAGAGAGAGAGAGAGAGAGAGAAAGGAGGACGAGGAGGAGGAGTAGAGTGAAGACAGGAGAGACAGAAAATAAAGGACAATGACCGCAAAGGAGAAAAGATGGAAAGCAAAATACAACAGGGATACAGATGGCCTACAGTGAGAAATGGTGATGAATTTGACAAAAAAATGCAAGACAGGAGGAAGTGAGGGCAATGAAAGAGAAAGAGAGAGAGAGAGAGAGAGAGAAGAGAGAGAGAGACAACGTCTTTGTTGGACAACAGAGGTTGGAATTAGTTGATTTCATTTACCTTATTACCCCCCATAAGGTATAATCCCCCCCACACACACACTCCATACACACACACACACACACACACACACACACACACCTACAGTATATATCCCTTCCCTCCCTTCCCCGTCCTCAAACAGCAACACACTCGTGGTTGGCGCCCGGTCACTGATGCAACAGTTGACAAAGCCTCTGTAAACAGACAGACTGATTCCCAAAGACTGTTCCACTAACGGCTGAGGACACAGCCTCCAAGAATCAGGGACATAGGTTCCCATTGACCTGTGATGGCTGGCTTCACAAATCGCTCGACAGCAACGAATAATGGCTTGTGTAAGAGCTACAAACACCTAGCTGCTCTCTCCGCTTCCTGACATATGTCCCTCCTACAGCAGTCACCATGTTGACACTACACAGAGAGTATCGGGGAAAAAAGCAGATTTACTTAAGACATACATATGACTTGAGTTAGCGTGGGATTCATCGTGACAGCTTTTTCAGCGTGTGTGTATATGTCTGTGTGTGTGTTTGTGAGTGCGCATGGTGGGAAGGATGTGGGGGCAATTTTCGGGCAAGGCGTCCCGCTGTCATTAGCATGAAATGGCACCCCAAATGCAGCAGAGTGCTTTGCTTTAGCAGCCCTGATTCTTGCAAGGCGCTCGCTCTCTCTGTCGTCGCCGTCAACGCCGCCGACGCCGCACTGCTTCTGATTCCTGAACACAATGACTACCTTATCTCTGTCTCTCTCTCTCTCTCCGCCCCGTCTCCTACCCTCCCTCCCTTCCTCCCTCCCTCGTCGCTCTCTTCAAACGTTATCTCTCCTTTTCTCCCGTACTCTGTCCCTCTCTTCTCTTCTCTCTCTCTCTCTCTCTTCTCCGTCTCCTGCCTTGGGTTCACGCTCAGTTCAGTGTGACGCTGAGACTCTGAAGTGCGGCGGCAGCATCGGCGGCGGCAACGTCTGGCTCGCGTTTGTGCCCCTACCCGCCTCATCTAAGCATCCATTCCAAAAACCCAGCCTGCCTGCCTGTCCCACATTCAGCCACCCACCCACCACTGCCAGCCAGCCAGGCGCTTCTCTCTCTCTCTGGGGTGTCAGCTAATCAAAAGGCAACTTAACTAGGATGAGTTCTCTGAGTGTCTCTACTGTTGAAAATGGACACAATCACAGAGGGGTGGGAGGGTGGAAGGGATGGGGGGGTTGGGGGGTTGGGGGGGAGGTCGGACCAAATTCAGAAAGTTTTGGAGGAGACAGTTGAATAAAGAGATTCTGAGGGGTGGGGGTGGTGATGGTAAGAGAGTGGACTTTTCTGCTGGCGTAGGAGAAACAAAAGGCTTTACAGCAGTGCAAAACTTCATTTTTTAATCAACATCCATGTAGGTCAGTTGTGAGTGAGGGAATAGTGTGGATAATCACACTCACACACTCACCCACACACACACACACACACACACACACACACACACACACACACACACACACACACACACACAGGCATAAATGGTCTGCATTTATACAGTACTTTTCCACTCCTTTGAGCACTTAAGGCACTTTACAATCTGCCTCACATTCACCCATTGCTGGTGGAGGCTGTCTCACCAGGTGCCAACCTGCTCACCAAAAGCAGTTTAGGGTTCCCTCTCATTGCCAAATGGCAACTCTACCACCTGAGTCACCGTGGCCCCCATAAGAAGTTCTCATGTCCAATTGGATGGTACATTGAGAAGTGTAATCTGTATGGGGTTGTTGATTATGTGGCTTAGCCCTGTACCTGTCAAGCCTGTTCACTGGGTTATGAGGTTAGTAGTGCTGGCACAGTGCTAGTAGTGCTAGTAAACTTAAAGGCCAAAACCTATGACCAGAAAGGGTTGAAGCAGAATGTGCAGACGTTAAACCATCCAGCAGGTCAGTCACTTATTTGAAAAACATTTGATTTGAAGTTATGGTAAATGACAGCAATATTTCTAGTCAATCACAGAGAGTACAGTCCAGTGGCAATCTCTTCCAGAGTGAACACCCAATCTCTCATTACTTCATTAGACAACCATTGCCATTGTAAAATCACTTGTCTAATGTATTCTGTCCCAGACAGGGACAAAGCAGCAAAGTTAGAACCTGGCGCAAACGAGTATAGCATTGTGAGTAGTAGAGAGTATAGAGAGTATAGTCAATATAGTTATTATGACAGAACAGGGAATAAGGGCCATATGATACATATATTGTGATGACATTTTGAGTATTGATGTTGCATCCACAAACTGACATTCTTGTTCCAGGAACATAAAGAGAGAGTAAAAAATGTACCACTTTGCATCGCATTTGACTTCTAAGGAAAAGTACACAACAGTGAACAGTGTCATTATGATCTTCCGTTGATTAATCAATTAATGTGATTAATTGCAAAGCCCTACATGCATTTCCAAATTTCAGCTTTGTCTTTCAACTCTTAGACAATACCTAAAAAATGTACGGTCAGAGTAGTCAAGCTACTTGTTCAACCATTTTATTTATGCTTGGCCCCCAGTAATTGCCACAACCTCATCCTCATTACCTAGGTCTTGTAGAACATAGCTCTTTACAGGGCATCCTGTGAATCCACAGCTGCCATATCCACAAACAAATATCCTTGTTTATCAAAACCATGGAATTTTTATAAATTCCATTTGATTTCTGTTCATTAACTCACACCATATTGAATCTTTTGTATCTGGTTCTGAGAGGGCCTCTTGTCTTCCATCAAGCAGAAAGCTGCAAGTTGCCCTTTGAACTCATTTGAATCACAAAGGAATAATGACCCTCTGAACTGACACAACAACTAGTAGCACACTGCAGCTTACACGCCCCAAGCACCCAGGCAACAATATGTCTCCTTTGATTGATAGATGGAACTCCAATCTCTTCACTTGTCCCTTGATTGTGTCCTTGGAAAATACCTACCTATCCTGCACAAGACTAACACACCAGAACAACCAATCCAGTCATTTGTTAGCAAATCTAAGTGAGATATGCTAATTACATTGATAAAGAAAGATGAGAGAGTGAGACAACACAAGAGCGACTGAGAGAGGTTTGAGACGAGAGAACAAGAGAGAGAGAGAGATTTGTGCGGAACTGACTTCTACTGGGAAGAGAGGTTCAGAATCAGCACTTATATTTAGCTGGTGCATATGAGTGTGTGAATGATGTCATCCTAATTAAATTCAGGTTGAAGGTGTTGTTTCACGTGCGACGACACTAGGTGGTGGTAGGAAGCAGTCAGACTCACTGCAGACAACACAAAAGGGAGGAGGATGGAACAAACAAAATGAAGTATTAAAAAGTGAAAGACATTTAGGTGTCTTTATCTCTCGATCTCATCCCTCTCTTTCTCTCTCTCTCTCTCTCTTTCTCTCTCTCTCTCCATACCTTCCCTGGTCTCCTCAGCTTGTTCACTCTGTGCCCTGCCATCATGGACGCCTGACTAATTCTGTAAATCTGCAAGCAGGCAAGCGGACACACGCCTCTCTGACAGGGCTAGCACTGGCATCAGCATCTGTGCTATGTAGTTTTCATAAACGGCACATTTCATTTGACAGCGCTTGCATGAGAGCCTAATCACCCAACCAGCCAACCGAACCTGCTTCCTCAGTGCCTCCAGAGCCTCAACCTAACCATAGAACGTGACAGAATAGAGAAGGAACGTGGGCGGGGGGGTAGGGGGACAGGGGGAGGCCCTGCCGGTCACCTTGGTGATGTGAATGGTAAACACACGGTGGCGAAAAAGCGAGTCATTGTGAAGTGTGGCTGGTGCAAACGTAAATTGGTGTGCAGATAAGGTGTCTTGCATCACAACACGAGGGGGTGGTCAGGCAGTGATTTGTTGGTCAGTGGTGCTTTGTCCACTGCTGACGGCCCCCAAGTGTCCATCTACGTGGAAGAGGGGAAGATTTATAGAGGCCTTTTACCCACCATAAACAGCCACCCGGGAGCAGCATCAGCCTCAGTCTCTCCTCTCCTCTTGCCTGTTCTCATGCCCACTGAGGAGAGATGACCTCTTTTTTTTCCTTTTTTTTTATTCTTTTCTTTTTCCCTTTTTTGAGATGGGACACAAAGGATCAGTCTCCATGACAACAACCCAGGAAAAGATGCTACTCTTTCCAGTGGCACTATTTGGGCCAAAGTAGTAGGCTGATTTTGACCCGTCCCATGGCCTCTGCTCTGTATCATTTGTAAATCGCAATGCTGTTTGGTGTGGTGTGAGAAAAGAGTGAATACTACCATCTCATTCAGGGGCAGGAGGAGTTAAAAAAAATGAAATGATGATTCTTCCTCTCAAGCTTATGACCCATGTGTACAATAAAAGCAAGAAATAAAAGCATGTCACAGAGACTGATTCCTCCCCCCTCTCTCTCTCTCTCTCTCTCTCTCTCTCTCTCTCTCTCACACACACACACACACACACACACACACACAAAGGCACACATGTTACGTCATATGTCCCAGATGGCAACCCTGCAGCTTTGTGCATCCTACTCCAGAAAGACCCCACCCCTCTCTATCTATTCATCCATACAGTAGCTCTCTCTCTCTCTCTCTCTCTCTCTCTCTCTCTCTCTCTCTCTCTCTCTCTCTCTCTCTCTCTCTCTCTCTCCCCTTTCTCCCTGTGTATGTGTGTCACTATGTGCATTTTAAGGAAAAATACTAGTTGGAATAAGAAAGAATGTGACTGGATAAAAGTGGTAAAGAGTACTGTCCTGTTGAGCTGAATGGAAAAGTCAATAGTATGGAGGCTAAAGGATGGATCAGCTGAGTTAAACACTGACTCAGGCCCTCCTCCAAACTACCATTTTCCACAACAAACCAAAAAGATGACAACCAGTATGGTCAGAAGTTGAGTAGTGGTCAGTGGAGAAGGGCATGGGGACGCTGGTCCATGTGATGCCCACGGTGGGGCACCTGGCACAACCCCTGCCCACTCTGCTGTGACCTAATAAGAGCTAGAATGAGGCTCACTCTCTGTGCCAGCTCTGCCTGAGCTTGGCAGCGCTGCAAACAAACAAACACAAACATACGCAGAGGTGCACACACGCGTGCACAAGCACACACACACACACACACACACACACACACACACACACACACACACACACACACACACAAACATACACACATAACATAGATGCAGACATGCATGCACGCCCACACACAAACAAACAGACAAACACAGGCTCTTCCAGATCTGGAAAAGCATGGAAACTCTACTCTAGCATTCCAGTAAGCTCTTCTCAATCTACTGTATCTCTCTCCACTTGTCTTACTGAGATGACTGATCACAATGAGTTAGACACAATCCAAGACAATCTCAGCTGTTAGTCTAGTTTAAAATGACTGACCACCACCATAACTGAAAATTCACTAATTGCCACATCTACTGTTATTTTGCAATGTAATAGATTATTTGCAAGTAAATAGCTTATTTGTGAGACATAGACAAGGGCTTAATAAACTGTTAAATTTGAGAAATTGACCCATGCAACTTAAACCATTGTCACTCTGACAAATTACCCCTGCATGTCTATGGGACATGCGCCTATTTCGGGCAGGCCTATAATCATTTTGGTGGAACTTCTTGAATTTTCTTAAGAGATGAATATGTGAGATGAAGTATGATCTAATTTTTTTTTTTTTTTTAGTATCCTCCTTCATAAGACTATTCATATTACATATAAATCCAATGGGGAGAACTGGGTGATTGAAATGGGTAATTCCACAGAAACGGAACGGTTCTGTCCATAAGGCTAATACTGTAAAATGCAACGGTGTGGTGAGATGTAAATGATCACATAAAATTTGTACATTTACTATATTGGGCTTTAGAACTTACAGTGTACAAAACATTTCATATAATCATTTACAGCACATAAATACCAAGGGATTTGAATGGCTATATGGATGTGACAAAAGTCAATCTATGCAGTGGTCACACAAGCAGTGACAAGCAGCTACTTTACAGCAGTACAATGCTGTATGGAACTAGCCCGGCGAACGCCAAACTAAAATCAAAAGTGATATTCAGTCTGGAGACCTACCTATTGCTTTTATCGTAGCGGAAGCATCGTTTACGGTTGTCCAGAACCGTTTATTGGGAGTTACGAATGTCTATCATAGCGTCAGTACATAGCTCAGAGCCAATACCAGAACCAAAACGTGACGCAAAATGCAGTTGAGGGCCGTACTAGTCCCTTTTTGTTCTGTGATTACATACCGAAAGCAGGTGAGAAAATCGGCCATGGTCACCATGCTGCCTTGCAGAGTGAAACAGAATAAGCGCGCAAAGGAGCATGGGAACTCCTAGGTTAGTATGGAACTAGGGATGTTTGAACCAGAAAAGCTGTGATCTGCAATGTGATCTACAATGCTGTTATTTGCAATGTAGCAATGTGTGAGGAAAATGACCCTTCAACCAACATTCACCAAGGTTCAACGAGAACTCCTCCATCCCCCATGTCAGCCAGTCACAGACAAATTGGTGAGTGCCTCCCACACTGGCTGCTGGACACTTGCTTTGTTTCACATGTGTAAACACAAAGAAGAATCAATAACTTAACCAGTTAGCCAGACAGTCAGGCTAATCCCTGTGATAAGGCCTTTATACCAGAGTGGGTAGACAGCAATCCCAGAGGAACTTAAAAGTTTACAGTACACTCAGTTAAATAAAAGCTCTCAATTATTATTGTTGGAAGAGGTGAATCTGGGTAGTGATCTGGTTAGGCTTGGATTATGTGTTTGTGTGGAAAATCTACAACATTAGCACCGGCAGCCACTATGCTATATAGGTACTGTATATAGAAGATTTGAAACCTGATCACAATAAACTACACAGTGAATAGTGTGGGAGACAACGACAGGAACAGGAGAAACAAACTTAATTAGAGTCTGCTGATGACATCCCATGGCTCATGATGCATGTGCACAAGACAACTGTAGCTCAGCTAGTGTAGGCTATGCCAGAGGCCCACCTCCACAATCCCAGTTTACTCTCAACCTCCCCCCACCCCTTCTCTAGTCAGCAGCCAAGGTCACCACACAATAAAAATCAATCTGCAGTCTGTGTTTGAGTATTGACTGGTCTGTCCTCCTAACTCTGTCCAGTGTCCAGTTCAGGGGGTGCAAGTCACACATATCACCAATATAGAGCCACATCTATGGAGTGGCACCATGTAAAAGACTCAATTGTTCATTAAGTGCTTGTGTCTCACTTTCCGTACTGTAAACATTTCTTCCAGCTTATGGGCAATGGCTGATAGACCAGAGGCGGCTCATTACTGTTGTACAAATACATAAGTATTGCAGCTGTACTGAAACTGACAAAGGTAAACTGATAGATACACTGGTTGGATGGCTGGATGGATACACCAGCTGATATGATGTGATATACTGTATATATATATACATATATGTGTGTGTGTGTGTGTGTGTGTGTGTGTGTGTGTGTGTGTGTGTGTGTGTGTGTGTATGACTTTGGCATTGAGGTTATGATCTAACGGTCCCTACAAAGTGACAAGAATGCCAGCCCTACAGTAGGGCCAGAGCAAAGGCCAAGGAAAGAGGGGTGGGAGAGGGGAGGTCAACAGGGATACTGGGTGTTGAAGAGGGTGGATGGATTCAGCATTCTGTGCTGCGCCTGAATCAAACTTTTTGAATAGATTTGACATGGCTGACAAGAGGAGATGAATAATTAAAAACACCAAATAGGAATAAGACTAACACCATGGTAGTAAGAGGATAGAGAGAGGGAGAGAGGGTGTGTGTGTGTGTGTGTGTGTGTGTGTGTATTTGTGTGTGTGTGTGTGTGCGTGTGTGAGTGTTTTAAGGTGGACCACAGTGAACACAATGGCCAAGGCCAAATGCTCGACCCAAACACAGACACACTAACACACACACACACACACACACACACACACACACACACACACACACACACACACACACACACTCACACACACACACACAAACACACACAGTATTAAGTACAAACACACACTTGCTTTCCAACTACGCCCTGTGCAAACCCACACATTCACATCATATGCCTCTCTTCTACAACACACACACACACACACACACACACACACACACACACACACACACACACACACACACACACAGCACAGCATAGCACAGTTGCAGTAGATAATGAGGGCAGACAGTGAGCCTGCTGATAACACAATTAATAAAACATCTACTGCTGCAGATCCAGCCTAGCCTCAAACACCCCTCACTCAAACTCCGACATAGCCAGAACCTCTCGCTAATAGACAGCTTCACCAGAACAGACACACACACAGACACATCCAAACACACACACACACACACACACACACACACACACACACACACACACACGCCAAAACAATCTGTATTCCCTCATGCAGCCCACATAACACACATGACACATACCAGTATGCATAGATTCAGAGATATCATATTGTACAGAACACACACACACACACACACACACACACACACACACACACACACACACACACACACACACACACAAATAAACAAATAATAAAGAAAATGAATAAATAATATGAATTCTGGGAAACCCTGAGTTGAATTTCAAGAAAAAAAGGGTCCAGGAGAGTGTGCATGACAGAGAGGGTGATAGAGGTGGTGTGACAGGTTAAGTGAGAGAGCGAAGTCTGAGGCGGCCGGCCAGGAAAGGAAGGCAAGAAGAAGTGCCTGTGAGATAAAATGAAAGTATTCCCAGGTTGCAGACGCAAGGGCGGGCTATCCAAATTTAGCACGGATCAGGGGATGCTCCTGGCACAACCAGAGCTGTAGGCGAGAGGCATGAGGAGAGGAGGAGAGGTAAAGAATGGAGGAGGAGGAGAAGAGTGGAGGAAGGAGGGGAGGAGAGAGGAAAGGGGGAAAGAAGAGGACGGGAGTCTGGAGAGCCTTGTGACCTCTATGAAACCAAGGTCGTGGATAGACCCAGGTGAATGTGAGGGGTGACAGCCGGCTTTCAGTTTCCAGCAGACAAAACAAAGCTTAAATATGATCAGTGCGGATGGGTAGTAGAGTTAAGACAGTTAAGTTAATAGCAACTCAACAAGCTTTTAGGGGATATATGAAAGCAGAAAGCTGTGGATCATCATGCCAGAAGATTCTTTTTCTTTTTTTTTGGCCTCTCCAGCAACACAAGGAAAAAGTTAGAGCATGCAAGAATGTTTTCTCATGGACTAGTTCTGTTCAGCAAGCCCTATGCAACACTGACAAAAAAAAAACCCTGAAACAACCCATAAACGTTGACTGCTGCACATATAAGCTCCACAGCACTCTAAAGGAAAGTGACGTGCAGAATGGGTGCAAAGCGGAAAATAAGGCCACAGAAACCACAACGCCTGTCATGGAGCATCAGAACCCATCAAGGGTCCTTTTTTCCCCATCTTTAGCCATGGTGACACTTGAGAATCCATATTGAAACATTGAAATGAACGTGAACTATGTGAATGTGAACCAAGATGCTGTGATTGGAAAAGTGATTAAGGCAGTGGAGGGGATGCCACCATCATGTCCTGGTGTCAAGAATGAGCACCAAAGGTGTTTGATCACAGAATTAATTCTCAATATTCACATTACCTTGACTTTCTTGCTTACTCACAAGAAACAGAATGTAAACTTAAATGTTTGTATCGGTTGACAATGCAGAGTCTATATATGCATTACAGAATATATACTGTACATGAAGAGCTGTATATGACGAGCTCTTTTCCAAAACGCTATATATCCATTTTTAGAAAAATTCTAAAATAATTTTAGTTTAATAAATAGTTTTTTCTTGTGCCTCTGACTTAATATCAATAAGATTACAGTTAGAAAGACTTAACTGCTGCAACCTCAACATTTGGCTGTCCAAAGGAGTAGCACCTCACATGTTCTACTACAGGAAAACTTTAGGATGCACAAAAATGATAAAATTCTTCCTGGCTTACATGACAACTGCAGGACAACTGAAATATTTTGTGTGATTAACACTTACCAGTGCAAAGAACAGTGCAATGCTACAAGTTATAGCTACAGATCAGGGTTTTCTGAAAGCATTCTTAGTCTGAATAACTTGTGAGTCCCTCATACATCTTATGTTTTCCAGACAATTTCTATTGTCGCCTAAGAACATCTTAAAAATACTCACATATTAACATGTGATCAAAGTCCTTCTAAGGCAAGTCACATCAATCGGCCGCCATATTGGATACGCCTTTGGGCAGTTATTTGGGCTTAACAAGACCAGGCCTTATGAAAATGAATGGGGAGATATTCAAACGTCCAGATTGGATCATTGTATGGACTTAAAAAGTATATTGTGTGAATCCTCGTTTAAATCTGAGTTGAACAGTGTCAAAATCTACCAGACACGCCAAAAAAAAGCTAAAAAAGACGTTATTTAAAACGGCACTTTGCTTACTGCACCTGCGCTAACAATCGCGGCATGGCTATCACCATAGTGACGGAGGTAGTAAACAAAAAAGCTAACCATCAGTCATACAGTCATTCAGAAACGTGATTGGCCATTTCCACCAAGGCCGGACTTCCATCCTTGCGTTACGAACGGCCGTAATGCATTTCAATGGGAGGACTTCTGAAGTGATTTGTCTCCTCCTATATAAGTGTCTCTGATGCGATCCATAGAGTGGAACTATTTAGGCTAGCAATACTTTTAGGGAAACCGGTCCTGTTCTGTAGCTAACTAGCTGTACTGTACCGTACACTGTTAATAAGTACATTTATTTCTTCCTCAGGGCAGGTTTCTATTATAAAAAATCATGGAGAGAACAGACCCTCTACAAATCAATTGTAGATAACATGCATAAGGGCATGACCTATTGCTATCAAGACATCCAACCATGTAGAAAGAAAAAATATCATTAATAAACTGATTGATAAGAATTTCCAGGTGCTTGTATGACTGGCCAGCTGATGTGGGTGTGTAGTGTGTGTGAGTCACAGACATGAGTGGCCAGGGATGCTGACTGCTGATAAGTTTGGCTCTGAGTGCGACACAGCGGCAGGAGGGGACTGAATCTGGGTTCCCCCAGCCAGCAGAGGAAAGGTGGACTTACTCTGCAGCTCACAGGCTGACCTAAATACAGCAGCAATGGCAGTAGCAGGGACAGAGAGGGAACGCGCCAGAGACAGAGAGAGAGAGAGAGAGAGAGAGAGAGAGAGAGAGAGAGAGAGAGAGAGAGGCAAAGAGAGACAGATTGAACACAAAAACACCACCTTTAAAGACCTCGCTGAGGAAAAAAGAATAAGAGCATGTGTGTGACTTAAATAGTGCTACCTGACGTTGTGTTGTTGGAACCTATCCCAACTGTGATACAGCAATGACCGCTGTCATTGGGAGCTCCGGAATGGGAACAACAACTCTGAGCCTCACGTCTCGCTGCAGCCTGGACAGATTGTGTGCAGTGTTCAAAGATGGCCGTCTGGGTAGTCAGAGGAGTGGGCTATTAGGTCTTTCTGTTACCATACCCAGCCAAGCAGGGCTGTTTACAGCCCTATCTCTCTGGCACTCCTCCTCTCTCTCTCTCTCTCTCTCTCTCTCTCTCTCTCTCTCTCTCTTTTCAATCATCCGCTTTAAATCCTGAATCGAGAGAGGTTAGTGATGTCAGCATCTGGGATGTCCAGAACGTAGATAGATATTTTTAGCATTAGTGTGTGTGTGTGTGTGTGTGTGTGTGTCTGTGCCTGAGAGTGTGTGGGAGAGGGGGTGAGAGTGTATGTTGAGTGAACAGATGAAAGATAGAGAGGCACCATGTGGGAGAGATTGTGTGCGCATGGATGAGAGTGTGTGTAAGTTGCATGTGTTTGCAAATTGTGTGTGTGTGTGAGTGCATATGTACATGTGTGACTATGTGAGCATGTGTGAGTGTGTGTTTGTTCATGGACAGGGGAAGCAGGGAAAGAGAGAGAGAGAAAGAGCTATCCCACTTCCAAAGGCTTACAGGCTTCATCATAGCGGCTGGCTGATTTCTACAACTCTAACAGCTGACTGGAGGCGGGGACTGTGGTTTTACTCACGCACAGCCTCCCTCCCTTCCCACCCCTCCCTCCCTCTCTCTCTCTCTCTCTCCTTCCCTCTCCCTCCCTCTCTCCTCTGTGCATGTTACTACAGAGGCCTTGGCTATGACTGCACCATCCCGCCATGGCCTCATTTCTCTCTCCTCCAAGCCTGTGCCTGCATTGCTCTGCTGCAGCCGCCGTCCGGACGAGCACTGAGCTCACTTGCCATCACCAGTGGCCTGATCCACATCAACCCACATCCATGTGGTCTGATATCTCACACCACATTAGAATAGAGCAGAGTAAAGCATTGCCCTGCAGACTACTGTACACCCGGCCACATCACTCCAATGTCATGGTTACACAGCTGTGCAATCCGTACCATGCTGCTGCACCGTGCCATGTGACAAAAGGCCACTGCAGCCGCTATCTATGTGTCTAGAACACCGTACATTGTTAAACTTGCAAAGCTTTTATGTGGACCTACATATGTCTATTAGTATATCAAAGCCATCAGCATTTCTTGAGAAATGACATATGGTGGAGCCACTATTTGCAGATTCGGGGGCTACGGGGGTACATTTCTACCTGCCAAGATAGTATTCCTCTGTGAGGAAAATTTGAGGATGTATCTAAAGTATCATTAGAAGGCTTACAATTTATATCAGCATAAAAAGGGCAGCTTATTTAACTAGCAGTCGTGTTAACAACTGGTGCTGTAGGCAAACAAGGCAGAACTAAAATTGCACTCATGAGCACTCATGAGTGTGTACTAGTGTCAATCACATAACTGGCTTGCATTCTTGTCGATGTTGCACAAGAGGCCAATGATAAAACCATTAATTATGGTAGCCTACTGATCTGACTGAGGAGAGGACTCGATGACTAGTAGCTGTGTCACTGTAAACAAAATATTGAGAAGTAAATGGGAGCTACATGTATGCGTCTGAGCAGTTTACAACAGAGTCCAGGGCATGGAGATGTTTGGAGTTGCTTCTGTAGCGGTATCACCTGAGCAGTGGATCAAGGAAATTGCAGCAAGATTAAAAGTAAAACTAAAAAGTATGGTGAAGAAATACTGTAAACAGTTCAGTCACTCACAAAAGAAGCAGCCTAGTTTACACAACATTGCACTGGTATTGTGAAAAGTGATTTTTCAAATTTTCAAATGTCATTACAAACCAATTACATAGTCCTAATGAGTGAACTGAATGATTCTGTCTCTGTTTCATTGTTATTGTCATACAAGCATTAGGTCATTCAGACACGGTCTACTTTGCTGTACTGGTAGGTCAGTTCTAGTATAATGAAGACTTTAGCTATTAAAAATATAAGTGTTTGGCCATTTAATCAAAGTAGGATATAAGCCTTCAGGTGGTCATGTGAGTAGAAATTCCTTCAAAATATAAAGCATTTGTCCTAAGCCAATGCTACATATTTACATGGAATTTAATAAAATCAGGCCAGTTGCTCTAATGTGATTAGGCAAAAATACGGCATATTGCAGTTTTATATAAATATTGCAGTAAAAACTTCAAATAAGAAAGGTTTGTTAGATGATGTATCATATACACAAAACTATGCAGTGAGCAGCCTGGATGACCAATGGAAAGGACAGTTCTGTCCCTGAATACCATCATAATGAATTTACAGGCATACCAGGCAATATTTTCAGTTTAAATGGACAGCTTCGTAGTCATTTCAGTGGTTAAATTTCTTATTATGGAGTGAATGAAAGCTCTTTCAGCAGCACCTTCAGTTCTATCGTTAATTGTGAAGTTACATGCATTTTCAATTTGGAAATGTGGATCGTGTTAAAAGAAACCTAAACTGAATTACACTGAAATCCTGTTTATTACCTTGTAAGGCAACACAAGTAAGCAAACATGATCATCGCTGATTCCTATGCTTTAGTTCACAAACAAAACCACATGGATTGGTGAAAATGTACAATGCTCTTTTTAAAAGGTGCCTATACAGGCAGCTCCAAAGGTAAAAAAAAACAAAGAAAAAAATAGGCTTGTCTGGTACCGCTTTAAGTAGCTATGCTAACTAGCTTGCAAAAATCATGAAAATGCTTGAGCTATGTTTTTTACTAAAAAAAGGGATATAAATCTTGTGGAGAGCAGATCTTGTGGTACACCAAATCAGACCACATTCCCAATGGCCCAGCAGCAGCATCCTTTAGCTGGCATCCATAGCACTGGCTAATTCTGACCTGTTTCTCCCAAAGTACTCTTCCCTCTCACAACGTTTTCACTGCCCAAAGAGAAATCAAGGTTAGCGATCAATGATCAGTCCTAACAATTCTCTCCATCCCTGATGTTGACGAGGAAACAAATTTAAAGGAAAATACCGGTGTGAATTCAAACATAGCCCCATTGAAAGAGCTTGCTAAATGCGCTAGTTAGCGAGTGGAACAAAATAATTTGGTACAGCACAGACCGAACGCGAACGCAGAAGCGAACAGGCACTTTACACTGAATCAATGGGACCTGACTGTTGGAAACCGAAAGTAAGATCTGAGGTTACATTAACTCAATGTAAAGTGTTTCTTGTTCGCGTTAGGTCTATGCTGTTCGTAATTCTCTCATTTCATGCTAAATATATTGCTGTTAGAAGGCTCGTGCAGCAGGGCTTTGCTTAAACTTACTCCGGACTTTAACTCTACTCAGTTGGACCTACTGTAATGTCTGAGTGCCTTATTAACACAGCTTTGTTCATGGATCACATAACTTCTCAATACACCATTACTTATTCAGTGGCCTCATGGAGAGCAGTGCTGAGCTTCCTGAGTAACTCCTTCCCGCCTTGCCAGAACCTGCCCAGCACAACCTCTGATCTAAAGACAAAGCAGCTTCTATTCAGTTTCAAGCAACAAAGTTCTTGTTCACATGGGAACATATATAGGAGGCCAGCATCTCTCATCTGTGTTTCTGATGAGCAGGACACTGGAGAGTTACTGTGAGCCAGATCCCCAGCCTCATTTGGGCCTATTGAGGGCAGACAATGAGACTGGGCCCAGTAGCTTTCCACTTCAACATCACACCTGACATTGGGACTGGAGACAAAACACTGTTCTTGGCCATCTCTATCAGCCTACAGTCAGTCAAATAGGATGTGTGTGTGTGTGTGTGTGTGTGTGTGTGTGTGTGTGTGTGTGTGTGTGTGTGTGTGTGTGTGTGTGTGTGTGTGTGTGTGAGAAAGGCAGAGTTGGTGAGTGTGTGTATGTCAGGCTTGGGTAATGAGATGGCCCAAACTGGCCTATTCTCCCAGCAGGCTAATCACATAGTAGCTGCCCTGTGAATTTGTGTGAAAAAATGGATCCTCTTGAGGTCGTATTAAAAGCAGAACAAAAACAATTACTATTGCAAAGGGTCATGAAAACGTTCCAGTATCACTCACTGTATTACCTGCTACATTCATTACAATCAGCGCTGTTTAGAATGATTTCCATATATGACTGACAAATAGCCTTAGTGTGTAATATGTTCTTACACCATAAAACACAATACAATGTAATGCAATATACCATATAATAACAATGAGTTTGCTGCAATTCCACATCATGTAAGACTGAAGAACATCTTAAGGTAAGTAGCCTATAGTTTAGCTTAAGAAGGTGCCTAACTGCTGCCAAACTGCATGGTATCAGGTATTAAGCACCATTTAAAAACAATCAAACTTTTTATGGTAAAAATCTTTTCCTGATTAAATTTGATACTTAGATCCCCCTACAAAAATGAAATAACTAAATAAATATAGACTCAGATAGTCAGCTTTCTATAGATAGCATCCACCATTTTATGGCATCTAAAAACCAATCACACATCAAAAAGCTTCCAGCGATTACAAAACAAATGTGTGTTGTACCGATGTTTAAAGATGTGCGACAATACCTCTTACCGGTAGTAGTTAAATTCATCTTTCCACTATGTAGCTATAATGTAAAGAAAACATCTTTGAACATTTACATGGACCAGCTAGCTTGGTTGTACTAAAACAGGGTCTTGATATTGGGGTTCATTGATGACTATTTTTTCATTGGGACCTTGCTACACATCCTTTATGGGTGAGAATGCGCCAATGGAATCATCGCCCCAAAAAGCCTGGCTGACACTACATCAAGCTAGCAGACGTCTTTTAATATTGGCCACACTTCGCAAACCTCTCAGATTTGGTTCAAAGACATTCAAAGGCCTCCAACATTGGGCAGTGTATGTTTACATCAGGGGTTCTCAAAGTTTTGATAGGCGTGGGCCGATTTAGGGACCCAGCATTAAACCGAGGGCCGCCAAAGGGGCAGGGGGTGAAAAAGAAAAAATCCCATTTGTGATCATTTGTGACCAGATTGCATTTCTGTAGTTTACATTGCAATAAGTAAGTGCTCACTCTATCAGAGCAATGTACAGTTTTATCAGTTTTACACATATTATCAGATGTTATTGCGGGCCGCCAGAAATGTTTCCATGGGCCGGCATTGGCCCCTGGGCCGCACTTTGAGAACCTATGCTCTACATTAAGTGCTTGCTTCTGCCCATGCTTTCACAAGCAAGCCAGTTAGGTTCCACACTGTTGGGCAATCTTAAATGTCTATGACTTTGGGTGTATACCCTGTATTTACTGCTTCTGTTGATATGCCATATCATACTGTAGCACACAGGACACCCACCAAATGAAGGAAATCTCTGTCCAATTCCTGAGGCACATCGTTGTTCCATGAAGAAACCATCGCAAAATAGTAGCAGCACACGGATTAGCCTCAATATCTATGGCTGAATTAGCTACATGTGAATCAGCAAATCAATAAAGTTGTGATGTGATTAGCCCACTAACTTAGATGAGCTAGTTTATGTGCTTGATGCAGACTAAGGTCATAGTGTTGTCAATAGCGTGGAATTTTAAACCACCCAGATAGCAAAATTCTGACGGTTGCTGGTGGGCTGTTGCACTTGTTTGTCGCCTATATGGCATGTGGCTGGCATGCCATAAAATATATTTCACAGATACCGCATTTACCATATGGTAAAAGAGTACCAGGTTGACAGTGGACTACCAGAGAACCTACGAGCAAAGAACTGGTGAACAACCAGCGGCTTGCTATCTGGTCATTGACGATAAAGACATACAGTATTCACTCAAACATGTATTCTGAGACACCTCTGTACCATGGCAGTAGGGCAGAAAAGCAGACAAATAATAACTATGAAAAAGACATGTCTCAACCTCCAAGTCCGGAGGAAAATTAAACGTGAAGTGTAAGAAGAGACAAAAAAAAAAATCTTTTCTTCAGAAATATAATGCTTTGTATCCAGCCATCCTCAATCCCACAGAGACAACAGAAAATAGTAAATAGTTCAACTCAAGATCTCTACCTTTCCCCCTTTTATTGCTCTTTATTTTCTCCTAATGGGGGTTTGAGAGAAACATGTCAGATCTTATTTCAAATTTTGCAAACAAGAATACAAGAATCCTAATGCCACCAACTAGCCTACTTCTCCAGTCTTTCAACAACTCACTTTCAGCAATTTTCTTCACTGGGAGTTTACTCGTTTTGTGTGCGTGAGTGAGTGAGAGACACCGTCAGAGGGAGAGAGAGAGAACAAGAGAGAAAGAGAGAGAGAGAGAGAGAGAGAGAGAGAGAGAGAGAGAGAAAGATATTCATCATCACAGCTCAACACCTCGCCATTTAAACATCCGCAGATCCTTATCAACCGTGCCAGCCTTGGCCTCCATCTCTGTCATGACTGTTCTCACTAAAAGCCAAGGCCAGATAAACACACTGTTACACTAATTTGCAATTCTCTAGCATGTCCCATCTTCTCCCCGTTTCTTGCATGTACGATCCTCTGAAGAATTCGACTGTCTACATTCACATTTAAAATGTTGCAACTGCTGTTCTGTGATACCCTTGCTGGGGACCAAAATGGAGGATGCCTGCCTGCCTGCCTGCCTGCCTGGCTGGCTCTTCCCTCATCTTTTTTTCCCTCCTGTCTCGTTGTACTTTGCATTGCTCAGAATGTGGTCACGTGCATCACACATACTGTATATCATCTACAAGGGACCAAGATGGCAGATGATGTCACCTCTTACCTTTTTTTCACTACATCTGCCCATCACGAAACGAGCTGAAACAAATGAAGTCCAATGACACCTAAACAACTACCCTTAACTAGTGCCTGAGACCACTGCGGCTCATAAGACTGGTCTCTTGGGAGTACGCAAGAGGAGGAAAAGACCCACCTGGTGTCATGTAGCCCCGTGGCGAGGGAGATATGTGTGGGGGGGGAGGCGGCGGGGGAAAGTGCTTGTGGAGGCGGTAGTCCTTCTCGCTGCGCGAGCGCGTCCTCTCAGTGGATCGCTCGGCGAACTCGGCACTGGGCCAGGCCCGGCGCAGGTTGGTGCTCCGGGTTTTCTTCATGGCGAAGCCAGAGAGGTGGGTAGTGGATGGGAGGGGGGTGGGTGGGTGGGAGGTTCCGGGCTGGGGCTGGGCAGATGTGGGATAGGGGCAGGAGGGAGGTGGGAGAGGGAGGGAGGGGGAAGGAAAGGTAAAGGGAGGAGGAGGGGGAGGGGGGCTACCTCAGGCTCAGTCCCTCCCGCACATTGGCAGGGGGTGCCCCGGGTGAGGGATCAGCAGGCCAGATACATGGCGTGAGCCAGGCGCGACACACGCACACACACTCACACTCACCTGCGCACACACACACACGCACACACACACGCACGCACGCACACACGCACGTACACACAAACTCTCTTTCTCCTTTTTCTCTCTCACACACACACTAACACAAAGTGTGAACACAACAGACACACGCACACACACACACACACACACTCACACACTCACTCACTCACAC
>JAODXP020000004.1:2063188-2105688 GCA_027497455.2 Sardinella longiceps
TTTCAATGGAAAATGTATGGAATTATACAAGGAACTTTCTGCCTCTTTGCCACTCTACTCATTCATTTGTAGAATGATGGCCTCAGCTTCTTTCATTCTTCCCACACCAAAATTAACCCTGAGGAACTTCACAATATTGACAGAAAATCACTCACAGCATCCTTAAGCCTCAGAGCAACTGAAATCCAGTGTTTTCTCTGAATCTGCATGTATGGTTTGATAGTAGAAACAAAGAAACTTGTCTCAGTCCAATTGCTTTCTGACTCTAGACCTACAAAAAGGCATTTAGATGAATCTAGAGATCTAGGATCCTCCATCTGTGAGGGTGACACAGCAGATAGCAGCTTGCTCTGGACCTAGCAAAAGATGTGGAGAATCCGGGTCAACTTGGTGCCTCTAGTGGAGAGCTCCAGTAGGATCAGTAAGGGTAGGCTGGGTGGGGGTAGAAGCTTAAAGGGTTAGAGGTCATAGAAGGGGGGCGGGTTGCTGTGACAAAGCTTTCTATCCCCCCCCACACCACTACACCACCACACACTCAAACCCTTCAGTTTGTGCAAGAACAGCTTTTCTGACAGGAATGTGACTTTGATTTCAGAGGCACACCAAGGGGCATAACAATAAGGGTGTTACGGTACAAGGACCCCTGAACCCACTGGCCCTTCACACTTACAGACATGCAGACACACACAATAAAAACAGGGTGTGACCAATGCACCAATAGTGCATTAACAAGGCTTCTTTAGATGTTTCTACATTCCATCAGATGAAATTAAAAGGACACCAATTGTGCTTTCTGTTATGATCCAAGGCCAAGTAGGTCTCTGCCTGTGGAGGATTTCACATTGACATTCTAAGTATTTTAACGGCAACAACTATGGCCAATAAAGCCTTACCAATGAAAAATATAGGAGAGTCCATGTTTTGCAGGTCCTGACTCTCCTTAAATGTCTGTCCACACAATAGCATGTCCTGATTTTTTTCAACAACCACTGTAAAATTGCCCTGTCAATTTATTCTGGTTTTCCATGCTATGTCAACATGATTATGATCATATTTAGCCAGCCTAAATCCATTCAGTGAACATTTATACAACGTATAATATGTCTGGATTCTACTACTTTGTATGGTTGTTAATCCTTCTGAAATAACTGTTTTCTGTTATCTGCTAGCAATATAAGCAACCATACAATAGGCCATGCAATAATCAATCTGATATGGAAATTCAAGGTACAGTAAATACACTCAATTCCTCTTTTACATGTTGATGTACTGTAACAGTGATGTCATACAGTGATGCAGGGGAAATTAAGTAACATTGGACTGAAGCGCAAAGATAAAAGTACTTGTATAAAAAAAAAACTATTGCCACTATTACCACTATTAAATCCACTAGTCACAATTAAGTGTGCTGTTTATATTCAATATTCAATCCAATCCAATTCAGTTATATTTGTACAGCGCCAGATACAATACAGCTGGCTTATGGCACTTTACAGACAGGTTGTTTTTCTATACTTTTTGTGAATGGGAGGGATAGTGCAAAAATGTAGAGGATTACCAGCCATGTTTTTCCCCCCAAACAAGATGTGATTCAAGTTTGCTTCTTCTCTGTCTCATAAGACTCATCCAGGAAACAGAGACACATACAACTAAAACATTTTAAAAAGCAAATGTAGATCACAGCCATCAGACCATGGACCCTAGCCTGATGGTGTGGTATCATTATCAAAAACACAATTTTGTGTGTTCCACAAAGTCAAAAATGTCCATAATACACACAGGTTTGCTTGAGGATTTTCCCCCAGACTGGCAACTAAACCTAAAGCTTCAGGCCACATGTTAAAGCTTGTATAACTGACTGTTACTGGCCTATGCTAAATTTACATGGCTGCTACTGATATTTCCAACTGCATCATTCCACACACAAAACACTGCCAACATTCTGAGTGAAAACTCAACCTGTCGCTACAGACAGAGCAGCAACACGCAATAACAACACTGCAGATGAGTAGAGAATGTAGGGTGATAGAGTAGAACATTTTCCGTATGACATGGTGTTGGACAATATTTTAGAATTATTATGATACTTATAGTCAAAGTCATGGACACACTGTGGTCTATCCCTTATGATTACTGACTACACTTGTTCTGCATGGCCACTGGCAGTTGCGTTGACCCCATGGGCCATGGATTCTGCCCAAGGTTTCATCCTGTATAACTACCACAAGGCAGTTTCTCCTTGCCCCTGTTGCTCCTGGGTGTTCCTTGTACTGTATATAAAGTGTTGTGCGACAATTGTATTGTAACTGGCGCTGCCAAAAACAAAAATCCCAAAGCAGTGATAGTGTGCTGCAGTGACAGTCAAACCATTTAAAATGTGAGGTACCTTTCTATATCTGCATGCTGCGTGGCATCACATTAGAAAAGGAATATGTGTAGCCGGTGGCGGACCGCACCGCACACAGGTCTCGAACCCGCCACCCCGCAAGCTACAAACTCCCGGCGTGGGAGTGGAACGCTCTAACCAACTGAGCTAAAAGCCCGAGCTTCTAACTCGTGTGTTAGAAGCGCCCATGGAATTGGGTGATGAGGATTTACACACTACCACCGAGCTAGCCGCGCTAGCTGGCCTCCGTTACATATGCTCCACCCATGTAATGGTAGATCTTTTTAGAAATGAAGTGGTGCCTGCTCTGACACATATTGCCGAGGTATCCATTCTACCTCTGATGAATGATGCAAAAAGAAGCCTGCATATGTGGTCCTGGTGGATTTGAGAGAGGCAATTTGGGCCAAAAATGACTAATCTCTTCTCCTATCCCACTGAAGGGCCTGTAAGGAGGCCTTTGCCGATGAGCTGCATCTGAAGTCAGTGCTATACCTATTGTACATGCAAGTGATGTGGTCTTGGTTTGTTTCTCTTTAAGAGAGAGTACCAGTAACCGGCACTACCAATTCCAAGTACAGAGGTGTGTCGAGATGCAAAATCCACTGAAGCTGCAAAGGCACATGCTGTGAGTGGCCACAGTGCGCCACCCTGTGGGTGGACATGGAAGTGCACCCACTCCTGCTGCTGTAATAGAAACACGGCACACGTGACTCCGGCTCACATGTTGGTGTGGACTGGAGGGATGACTGCATGCATACAGTTAAACATTTAGAATGTTCCAGCAGCCCTATGGGAGGTCATACATGTTAATCTTTCATCAGAAAATTGTCAGAGCTGCCATACTGTGAGATGATCACAATAACACTACGCTTCAAAAATAGGTGAGGTCGGTGGGGAGGGGGCATGGCCAAAAAAAAGTGGCGTCACCTGTATCCCCAAGTCCAAAGTCAAGTCAAGTACAGAGACACTGTACACAATCCTATGTCATTTTCTATTTTCTTTGATGACACCACACACAACATGGGCTTCACCCTTGTGAGTGAGGGGCCTTCCAAAAGAGTGCCGTTTATTTGGGATGATCCCTCATAATGGGATTTGCAGTGGGAGAGCGAGCTAGCTCACAATGGAGCCACAGGGATCCCTGCTAATGTCCTAACCCGCATTGTCTCTTAGTGCAGCCTGTGATGCTTGCTAGAGCCAGCCGGGGGAGGTGGGAGCGCAGGGGGTGGTGGCTGGAGAGGAGCTGGGGTGCTCACCGATTGGATGGGGCGAGAAAGAGGAGGGGTTCAGCTGTGTCAAAGCTGCTCTACTTCATTCATACAAAAAAAGAAGGAAAAAAGGGGAGAGAGGTGAGGTGTGCATGTGTGTGTATCTGTGTGTGTGTGTGTGTGTGTGTGTGTGTGTGTGTGAGAGAGAGTGAGTGTCTGTGTGTGTTGGGGAGGGGAGGAGGGGGGGGGGGTCGCGTTTTACACCAGCCCTCGTATTTCTCTGCCGAGCCGCCACAGTGCTCGTAGCCATGGCGACGCCATCTGATGAGCTCACAGGCGCTGCAGTGTGGCATCTCTTAAAGGAGAAAGAGCACAGGAAGAGGAAGCGAGGGCTGGACCAGCGTGAGAGATGGGGAAAGACGGGGAGTGTCACCGGTAAGGAGATGGTTACTCTTGTATGGGGATGGATTCCTCTCTTCATTCCCCAATCATACATCCAACCAACCTCATATCACTATATGGGGCCATTTTCTATAAGCAGTTTATCATGACAGAGATATATAAACCTCCTGTGATCTGAGAGTGAGTCAAACGACAAGTCAACCTTATCCACCAAATGTTTTCATAGGACTTTAATCAGTTGGCAGAATATTTACTGTACACATGCCCTGCTGGTTAAATAATAAGAATTGTGCATCCATCTTTTTTTCTATTTATCTATTCATCTATTGATACATAAACAGGGCTGTCTGTAAGATAGGAGCCAATACCACAGTGTCAATTTAACTCTTTAGTTTTCTAAAATTGTAACGGTAAAATCAACTTAAATTGAAAAATTAACGATGTGAGTTTAACATCTGATTTTGATGAGATTTTGTATTGCAAATGCACAGCAGATCTACGCGGATTCACTTTTGTCCACATTTTGCTTCACATGCCAAACCTCTAGATGGCAGCACTTTATTGTGTTCACCTGGTTCATTTAATCCAGTCTTCCAGGACCTATTCTTTTGACTTCTGGTGACATAAACCACATCTGACAAAATTGGTAAAAGTGCATCACTATCACCAACAGCCAAACTCCAAGAATTTTGCTTAAGAAGACTGTAGCTGAAGCAAATTTGAAATTGTGCTGAACTGAAGGAGTGTCACGTGAGAGGTAGTCTACCTAGGGTAATAATAATAATAAAAAAAAAATCCAATATTCTTTTCTCTGATGTCACAAGGCTCAGATTCTCCAAAGTTTAGGCTTCATAGGAGAAGAAGGGGCAACCTTTTTTACGAACACATCACAGTTGGCCAGAAACAACAGTTTCCTCCGTTCTTTCACAAGGTCATATGTGGGACTATTTAAGTGGAGCATATGGGTGCGGGAGGCCACTGGCAAGAGCAGAGGGCCAGAGTGCATCATTGTCCAACTCCACAGGTGTGCAGTTGGTCATCTGGAGAGAGTGCTATGGTTGTGGGCAGACGACTCCAGCCTTGTGCCCTGTAGACAGCACAAAGCCCCTACGCCGGCTGGAATTCTCCAAGCTCAAAGTGCCCTCATTCAGTATTGGTGCTTCAGAGAGCCTGAAAAGAAACATTGTGTGCCAAAGTAGTCTTCCCCCCCTCCCTCTCTCTCTCTCTCTCTCTCTCTCTCTCTCTCTCTCTCTCTCTCTCTCTCTCTCTCACTCTACAATACATACACTACACACCCACACACCTGCACCCTAGAATTGATGAACAAGCTGCTACACTCTCCAACTCATCTTGTGGGCCAGTTCACAATAAAGCCTCTTGAACTTTTCCCTGTCTTTCAATCTCTCCATTTGAAAGACCGTTTTGTTTTCATTGCAAGTGGGGCGCAAGGTCCTTGCAAAGGCAAAAGGCCACAGTTTGATTTCAATTCATTAAAAGCAAACAAAAAAATCATAGCAAGATGAAATTCTGCTCAGTTTAACAGTAGTAGCAGACATACTGTAACATTGCAAGACATGGTGAAAGAACCAGGTAGAATCAATAATCTAATGCTTCAATCTTAGTATCATTATTATCAAATATTCTTATCAATTCTGGCATGGCTTTTACGGTCATGGGCAGTTGAGGTCATGGCCAAGTTGGTCTTTATGAAAATATTATTTGAATAAACAACACAGTTATATGTACGGTTTACCTCATTGTACCCCACGTTGCTTTGGCCAACATAGCATTATAAGCTATATTATAGGCTTATATGGTGATTGCTTGCTTGTTTGCTTACTTACTTACTAACTTACACATTAATTACTTACTTGTTTTGAACTGGAGTAGTTCCAGGACTCAGGTGTTTTGTCCTCCCAAGTTATAACTGTATAATTAATCTCAGCCCATAGACAGTGCTATGTCTCTCTCACTAGCTTCCTGTCACTGTCCTTCACTGTCCTGTCTGACCGAATTCAGAATACCTAAAAATTATAACATAGAAAATTCTGAAGTCTGGTGTTGATTCCAATCACATTTATAGAAGGGATGCTCGTTGCCTGAGTTAGCCTGAAACCACAGAGTTGTTGTTGGTGATTGTGGTGTTCTGTGTGTGTGTGTGTGTGTGTGTGTGTGTGTGTGTGTGTGTGTGTGTGTGTGTGTGTGTGTGTGTGTGTGTGTGTGTGTGTGCGTGTGTGTGGTGGGATGGGCAGGAGGGGGGGGTCCACTTCACCTAACACCTCATAAATCATGCACTGCCAAAAACGGCATTAGCAAATAGTGTTGAAATACAGACATTTTTTAGGGAGACATGTGTGACTGACAGGTAGGCAAGTGGGAGGTCAATGCACCCACCCCCCTCTACACACACACACACACACACACACACACACACACACACACACACACACACACACACCACCACCACCACCATCACAGACACATCCAGGAATACCTGAGACCTAGTAGGGCTGAGTCATACTTCTTAAAGTTGCACATAAGTACATTTTAAAGTGCCTTATTCATGCATGGAAATAAAACTAAATAAGTGTGTCTTTCATTCGTACAGTACTTTGGGCCACTTCAAGCACCTTGTAACTTCATGCAGATACATAAATGTACTGCTGCTGTGTCTGCTAAGAACCTTGCTACAAATTTCCACTTAATAAGCAGATCCTGAACTTTAGCACAATAATGTTCTGTTTTATATGTAGTTCCTGAGCTCTTAAGGAGACTCAAAGGTGAAAAGTGCAGTTTTGTCCTCAGGCTCAGGGACAAGAAGCCCACCTCAATGGATCACAGAGAGATCACTTTCCCATCTCCGCTCAGGACACACATCAAACAGCAGAGCTGGAATATCCATGGAAGTCATAAATCAACCCTTGCATAGGATGCCTTACACAGGAAGACACCATTACAGTATACTGTATACATCTTCTTTTTCAAAAACTACCTAAAGAGTGTCTGATTTTTTTTTTTTTTTTTTGTATGGTGCACATTGAGTTCTGCAATTTATTAATAAGAAGAAAATTACATATAAAAAACTGGAATAAACACAAAGCTCTGCATCAGTAATTACAGTAAATACTTCAGAGACAAACTTTGGCTCAGATTCACTGACCACAGTCTATTCAAAGGCAGATTCCTTTGTCTTTCTGAAAGAGAGAGAGAGAGAGAGAGAGAGAGAGAGAGAGAGAGAGAGAGAGAGAGAGAGAGAGAACTTTTAATAGGCACAGCAAACAAAGAAACAAGTGTGGGTGTGAGAAAAACAGAGTAAGAGAGAGAGAGAGAGAGAGAGTGTGTGTGTGTGTGTGTGTGTGACAGACAGAAAGACAGACAGAGCAAGCGAGAGAGAGAAAGAAAGAGAGTGTGTCCGTGTTTGCATGCCAGCGAAGGAGAGAAACAAAAAGATTAGCCCACAAGAATTCAGTGGGACAGTTCCATGCCCTGGGTGATGGCGGCGGCGGCCATGCTCCGGGGAAAAGCATCATCATCCACAGGACCCCTGTAGCCCTGAGTGGCTCTCAGGAGCACGGCCACATCCTGCCAGCCTAGCCACATTCCTCATGTGCACTGGCCCTGACCAAATGAACTAAAGGACCCTGTGGTGGTCATGGACACCTTCCAGTGGGACCAAAAGTACACACTGTGGCCACACTGTAACCTAAACTCACATCATCTCCACACCAATGGCTTCCCCAGTGCGCGCGATACACAAACTGCCCATCCCGAGATTATGAACTAGAAATGCACTCGGAGAGTGCAGACTTCTGCCAAGGCAATATTGTCTTGACTTGTGGCGTTTACAGATGGACGTGTTAACTGTCAGTAGTGTGGAATTCATCAAAAAATTCCTGTATCCAGATCCTGATCTGGATCATCACCAAAATGACCAGGGGTGTGTCTTCGTTGGGCAAAGACACACCCCTGGTTAAAAAAAAATAAAAAATCAGGCAAATTGACGCAAAATGCAACGTTTGCCGTAAAGTTGCTAACAAACAGACAAACAAGCGGACAAACAAAATTATCCTAGGTGGAGGTTAATAATAATGAGACTGAATTGGGAACTGTGAGGAGGGGATAAGGACCAAGAATATAATAATTACTTTATCAGGAGTGTGAGACAAGTATGTAGAAAGAAATTATACTATTATGAGGTTTATGTTGATTCACCTCAAAGATCTGTGTGAGTGTCTGTCTGAGGTGCAGCAATGATACTGTACTCTCTGTTAATAAACTGATTATAAACCATGAGTGTATGTAAGTATTTAAGAATGTAAAATTGTGTAAAAAGTGTGTGTGTGTGTGTGTGTGTGTGTGTGTATATGTTTGTGTGTGTCTTTGCATGGGTGTGTGTGTGGTTGTGAGTAAGTGAACATGGGTAAGGACGAGGACCCCTTGATAGCAGCAGCAGATTTATGGGCTGGCCCTGACAAAGAGTGAATCTCTACGACCTGCACAGGCAACATCCGCCCGGACACGACATCAGCCAAGTATGCAGCTGAAATTGGACTGAGAGAGCCACGCCAGGAGGCCCTCACACTTATAGGCATGACACAGACATAACCCGGATGGCTCAATCACATTAACTGATGTGAGGTTGTGTGTGTGTGTGTGTGTGTGTGTGTGTGTGTGTGTGTGTGTGTGTGTGTGTGTGTGTGTGCGCGTGTGCGTGTGCGTGTGTGTGATCAACATACTTTTATGAAAACTGTATGTTTCATAAAACTGAATTGTTTAGATGGATTTCTATAATTTTTAGGATTTCTATTTACGGATGACTGATGAAGACATAATTATACAGCAATTCAGACAAATTAACCCAATTTACTTCACTCAAATGACACAACCTTACAATGAGTGCCGGTTTAAAGCTATGTGAAATCTAAGATGTGTACATGGAGCACATGCATAAACATGTACGCAAAAGTCATTTTAAGAACACACGCATGATGAAATTGCAGCAATCGCAGTAGCGATGACCGCGGGGCATTCTTTCTCAAAGACTCATCCCTCTGAAATCTCCGCTCACCTCCAAGGCCAACGCTAACCAAAGACAGCCGACACACCTGTGGTCTATTTTCAACAAGGAGAAGCCAGAATAGTCATGGATATATAGCCTATATACAAGATATACACTCATATACAGTACATAGAATTATATAGGAGACTTATATATTATTCTATGTATATGAGTGTATATCTTGTGTATTGGCTATATATCCATGACCATCCTGGCTTCTCCTAGCTGAAAATGAACTTCATATCTATGCTCATTTACACATACTTCTAAATACAATATACAGTAAATCTCACACATTTTTTATTTGCTTTGAATAAGTTGAAATTCAAATGAAACTCAACCAATGATGGAAGATATGGCTAAAACTAGAGGTTGTCTTTTAAATGATGGATTTATATCATGTCACACCCAAGAAAACTTTACGAGATGAAGCAGTGACACAAAGAATTTGCACAACACAAACGCGATTGCTTTCTCAGACTCTAAACAACAGTACTAGTTTGGTTGATTATCAGACTTTTTTTCCATCTCTAATCTTTGTTGTCTTCTGCTAGGCTATATGGTCATTCAGGCAGGGGAGGAGTTACCTTCAGGCATGGTTTTGTCTTTATGAGGCACTTTTTGGGCTAGCCACACACAGACATGCTTCCTGTGAACTGTAAACCAAGGTCTCTGCATGAAGGCAAACAACTATAAACTTATGAACTCTTGCTCTAAAGATGAGTCTTAATGTCATAAATCAGTCTCGACTGTGGCACAAAACACTGCATTTTAGCCTCTGCAATTGGGGGCTGTATGAAAGCTGTATTTTAGGTGCATCACATGAGCTGACAACTTCTACAGGCCCAGTCAAGTCTTAAGTGAGAATACAAAGGCCCTTACTGAAGACAAGGTACTTCTCCTCGACAGACTGAGTGTGTGTGTGTGTGTGTGTGTGTGTGTGTGTGTGTGTGTGTGTGTGTGTGTGTGTGTGTGAGTGTGTAAGTAAGTGTAAGTGTGAGTCTGCATGTGTCATTAAGATGCCTTCCTATCCATTTCAAAGACATTACTGCAGTGTGGTTGGTAGCAAAACTTTCCAACTCCCGAAGGCACTAAAACCGAAGAATGTCCGTTGTGAGGAAAGTGACATGACTAAGAGGTATAGCTATGGGGCTAATCTGATCCAGCGACAGAGACAAAAAGCATTGAGGTGTCTTGCATTCCTATGGTGTCCTTCTACTTTACAAGAAAATACAAATTATTCACTCTGTCTGTCAGCAAGGGGACGACTGTAACTAATCAGATCTGACAAATTCTTTCTGATACAGAGCCGCCATGTTGGTATCTCTGGTCATGCACAGCCCAGTTTTGTTTGCTGCGCTGACGTCTCCCATTAAATCCTACATCTCCTGATATCCCACCCCACTGCTTCCCTCAATTCTCTAACTCCTGCTCTCTCCTCCCCTTCCTTCCACAGAGGAGAAAGCAACTGGGCAGGGTGGCTAGTTCTCTTCCCGAGCAGGCCCAGAATTTCCTTCCTGACTCCCACACACACACACACACACACACACACACACCAATCCCCATCAATTTGTTTGGTTGGGGCCATGCAACAAGAGGAAACGCCAATGTCGTTGTTCCTGTGATTTTTTGTGTACAGGTTCTGAGTGGCCCTCTCGGGGAGCAGGTGATGTCAGGGACCTTGTCTTTTCACTTCCGGGGGCAGGATGTGCTGCCTGACCCCTACAGAGCCGGCTCCAGTCTCCCTTCCAGCTGCAGCAGGCCACATACTGAGCGCTAGCACATAACACACATATTGGACATGTGGCTTGAGTCCAGATCTGGGTCATAAATTTCTGACATGCGGAAAAAGCACTACCAAATACTATGCTATGGAACAATATATTATTTCTCACTGCCTAAAACATTCCAAAATCATATCATATTTTGGAACCATATCACTGTGTATGTATACACTGTGTATGAAATGAAATAACTTTATTTTCTTTGAAGAGACATGTTTTAATAATTGCTATTTATATGCCTTTGCTATGACAAGACGCCATTGGTGGAGAGGGACATGCTGTGACAAGTATTGTTTTGGACACATAACAATATTTTGACCAAAAAGTAAACACAACGTGGCACAAACAAAAAAATACAAATAAAACAAGAGGACTGCTTCCTACCACACATGAGCACAAACCAACCTAGTGTATAGCAAATATGATCAATCCCAGATCAAGCCTTCCTCTTAATTAGTAGCTGAAGTCTGAGGCAAGACCATCCTTGTCCTAAACTGAGACAGGACACTTTGAGCTCATGCCAGACCCAGCTCAATGTGAGATGAAAACCCCAGTGCCAGCCAAGCCTTTCTGTCTGGGCCTTCTATTATACAGAGCACAAGGCCCTGCTGGCCACCCTGAAGCAGGCTGACTAAGGTAGTTGTGATGAGGAACTTGTTATTACTTGCTTATTAAGTATAAATCTGTAAGAGTGTTGGTTGTTAAGGGTTGAAATTTCAAAGACCAAGTTTTAGGGTGGGTGAAAAGTATATATTTAGTGGTGAAATCATTCATTACAATTTCTGTTTTGCCAGGAAATCAGGGGGCTATGTCCTAAAAATTAAAGGCATACAAAAGCAAGTATACAATTTCCTGTTGGAGCTCCCCTATACTCACCCATTTTTTGTAACTAACATCAACATTCTAAATTATCACCAATACAGTACATACTATACCACCCAAAAATAGGAACAATATGATATTCTTCAAAGGGTTCTGTTGACTTACTGTATGGAAATTAACATGATTTCATAAGTCATATAAGTAAGACAGTGGGTTTCGTTTTGCTTTGGGGCTAAATCTATACCTGGCCTGGTCATTGCCCTCGTACAAAGCGAAGCAGAGACTGAGGGGCTGGTGATGACCAGGCTATTACTATCCTGCAAGTGCTGTAAATAGAAAGAAGCCATAGGGGGAACTGACAATGCCTTCATTCAACTTGTTTTAAAATATATGGAAAAGCAAGACTCTCAATCTGAATATGGACCCTAAGGGGGAGAGAGAGAGAGAGAGAGAGAGAGAGAGAGAGAGAGAGAGAGAGAGAGAGAGAGGAATGTGAGTGACAATAAAAGAAACTGAAGGAGGACTGCTCAGTAAAAGCTTTTCAAAAGCTGTGATTAGCACACAGTGGGTGCAGGGGGCTTCAGATTTTAATCCCGGGCCAATTCTCTAATCCCTCTGCTTTTTTCGGGGATGTTTCACGGTTGCACATGTTCTTGAAATGGGTCCGTTTTTACAGGAGGTGTTTAATCCAGGTACTTAATAACCTTGAACCTTAATCGGGCGTAGATCAGGAGCTTTTTTGGAGTTTGGGCCAAGCATACTAAAGGCATAAGAGAATTAAGAGTGGAAGCTGAGGGGAAGAGGATTTGGAAATCAGTTCAGAGCAGTGGCACTGTGACACATGGGGCAGGCCTAGTGAGGGGGACACATGAAGACATCAACCCAGACGATGACACTCGAAATAGCACACAGGGTGATGCGAGATGAAAGACTCCAAGCAGATTCACACACATCAATGAGGAAAGCCCCACAGTTTCCTGACTAATACCATTCCACACAAGTTCCACAAAAGTTAATTTAATTAAAGGGAAAAAATCACTTTCCTCATTTTCCTCATTAACGCAACAAGGGTAGGACAGTGAAACAGACATGAATGGTCTCTGTGCACACAGAGCATTAATTCTGTAAAAAACATACAGTAGTTAATTAAAGCTGAATTCGGCAAGTCTACGTAATTCTGAGACTTTGTCAGCGGCTTGTTCACAGCTGTGATCGACAGGCAGCTATCCCTCCCTCCAAACCTGATTGGTGAAAGGCTACAGGTAGCGCTGGATTTTTACAACCACAAGAACAGGGCTCACTCTTAGTGCACTTAGAAGACTCTAAAAATATATCTTTGTTGTTGTTTACTTCTCAGAGTGTGTTCCCCAAACTATCCCTTAGCGTCTTCTTTACTACGTTGTTCTCTTAAGATGCCAAATCCATGTTTCTGACATTGATTGTTGTCAATTGCACTTCTTTTGTAGCCTGACAAGCCAGACTATCACATAAAATGTATAGTCTGGCAATGAGTAATAGACCCTCGGGTAAGACGGCTACAAACAATCAGCGTAAACAAGCCGACTCAAACAACGCTAAGCCCGCCCAATGATTCCCTGTCCAGATAGAACGTTGTGTTTGGCTAAACACCATGATGTCTGAATACAACCTAGAGCATTGTGAGTGGATATACAGCTCAGACACCACTGATTTCTGAGTACAACCTATGGCTGATAGACGTACTTGCTGAGTAAATTCAATTTGCTACCACTAGAATGCGTCTAGAGTTCTAAGCTACTTCTTTTGGGCATGCGTGAAAATGTCATTTTGGGGGTAAAGGTGCCGCTATTAACAAGAATATGCCAGTAAAAATATATAATTTGTATGTCAATATGAGGTGTATAAGTGACATGTTTGCATTTTAGAAGGGTTGAAAAGCAAAGCTTTTAATTTTATGCAAAATAAAACACAAAATGCAAGGAAACCAATTCAGATGTTCCTTGGCAGTAAGTGCGCAAGCATTGAGATCAACACAACACTTTTTAAAGCTGTAAAGCTTGTGTTTAAGCCAAAATCTGCTTTAAGGTAAAGGATAAGAAAGGTCCACACCACCCTTGTGAGCGTGCGACTTAGAAAAGATACACTTAGTGTACGAATGTTTCCGGAATCATGTCATAACATTAAGAGAGAGGTTAAGGAATATGTTAACAAATACATAGCCATAAGAATGTTTTGGGGAACTGGGCCATGGACAGTCTCTGTGCACACAGCAAAAAAAGGTTAATTAAGTAAATTAAACATGGTTAATTAAGTAAATAAAGTTAAAGCTGGGCTACCCACCGCATCCTGTAACATGCCGATACCCTAACATGAAGTAGGCCTAGATGATTGTTTTTCGAGCGAGTTGCAAGTCCAAATCAACAACTCATTCACTTCTACCCACACAACTGTGGGAAAAAAATAGAAAATCCCAAAGATCTCTACACAGAAAAGTACAACTTGTATGGGGGAACTCGTAAGCAACCTTAAGAGCCCTGCTCTAGTGCATGTTTTTCACACCACTATAGCGCTGTGTAAGGTAGCCTACACTTCAGTGGCACTGGGCGTTCAAGTGTCACAGGACATTTCAGGGCCATGTTCTGGAACATTTTGATTGAAACTTTGTCCTTCACTAAAAGAGAAAAGAATTTATGATCTCTACAGTGTAGAGTGTGCAGTCTTGGACGAGGCTTTATCTCTGTCAAGGAAAAATTGTTTATAAGAAATTCTCCTTATTGCTCTGAGTCGCCAACCAAAAAAAGAGAATTAATTTCACCTCCTTAGAATGTTAAGGGGCATGCCATTTTTTTTTCACCCTCATGACAAAAGAAGGAGGGGCACTGCAATTCCAAAGATAACTCAATGGCCTATAGTTAAAAGAGGAAAAAACATTTCCCGGGACATCAGTGTCACTGTGGCAAAGTGCGTGAAGTGTGTGTGTGTGTGTGTGTGTGTGTGTGGTGGTGGTGATGGGGTGGGAAGGGGCATAAAAAGAAGGCATAATACAATATCCCAGATAAAGTTAAAAATGTTCACATGGCAATGAATAGATCTAAATACTCTCTATGCAAAAACACAGACACACTGGTGTGCTTGATATACAGGGTGGATGTCAGTGCATTAGGGCAAAATTATGCAGGTGCACGTCACCAGGTGATGCATTAAAACAAGGCACAGTCACCTAAGATAACAGAAAAATGTGCTCTAGTTTCATCTATGACAAGCATGTAGGGAATTCCGGACTTTGCCATCAGGAATGGGCAACTCCCAGTGCTATACTGAAGGTGCAGGGGATTGCCCTGCAAAGACCACACACAAATAAATAACAGACAAATGCATAAAACACGTGCACACACACACGCAAACACAAACACACAAGGAAAATAGTACCTCTCCAACCACAGCTTTAGAAGCTTGAATCCATTCACAGTGGAGGAGAAAGCGTCTATTTTCACTCCAGCCCTGCCAGCAGGACTCTATTCAGAGAGACAGAGTAATACCGTAGAAAGGAGCTGCCAGAGGACTTAACACTTATTTCCTTTAATATATTAAACTATTAAGCACTGAGACATCACCAAGGAAACAAGTGGAGAGTGAGTCTAGAGTCTAGAGTCTTAGTGGCCATGAACCTGCCAAATCCCAAGTAACTTCAGTCTAACAACATATATGCGCAGCAGCAACAACATACATCTCACCAAAAGTTACTGAACTTGTTTTTAATGTTTGATGGAGCACATACGGTATGGAGTCAGTGAAGTTATCGAAGTTATCCCATCTTTTGGTTAGGATTGGTAATAGCCTAGCGCAGTCAAACATCTCCAGGTAGATTAGAGATTGCTGCATTCTGTCATTGTTCCACATTCCACAGGTTATCACTTCACCCTGTTATCAGTGGTGCCAGGTGCCTCCCGGTCAACCCTAAGCCAGCCGACACATTGCCTGACATTCTCCCCATTAACCAGTGGGAATTCATAGCTGTGTGCACTAAAGCAGCTGAGATCTGTATGTTACAGTCAAGACTTCCTGTGCAAGGTCCCCCTGCCACTTCTGTTTGAGTATACTGAGGCCTATCACACAAGCTAAGCCTTTGTTTTACACTGCTTATCTGCACAAAGAAATATATTTCTCAACACTCTCATAGGCTTGCTGTTGCCCCAGCTCGTGTGAAAGCCTTCTGTTTACATAACCCTCAACTTCTACACAGACTACACAGAGCTGGATTCTTTTCAACCCCCTCAACGTCACCAGGCATCTGAACTGGCAACAGTAGGAAGGGGCTGATCCTATTTAAAATGGAGGGTGTTAGTTGGTGTAACAAACAGCTAAAAAACAAAAGTCTATTTGAATTGTGAGTGTGTGAATGTAAGCATTACTTGGACAAGGGGAAAGCAGAAATGGCAACACTTGGTCACTAAAACAGAAGTGTGTTTAAACATACACACACACACACACACACACACACACACACACACACACACACACACACACACACACACACACTGTAGGCCCATATAAAAAAAATGTCATACTAGATCAATCTTTGTATTGAATTTGTAGATGAAGTAGGCTAACAATTTCAAACATGGTCTCCAAGTCAGCACAGAGGCATCCAGGTGAGTAAGCAGGAGTCAAAGGGGATAGACCAAATGTTTAAGTAAATCAGTTACATTACATTTTATAAAGAAGAAACCATGCTCATGAGAAACTAAGTTAGGCCTATAGTTCTTGTCATTGTAGGAGCTATGAAGAGACACTCTACAGGCCGGTCAATGTTTGTGGGCCCACTGTCATGAGAGTGAGGGCAACATGTAAGCGCTCCAAGGGATTTCTAGTTGTCAAGGTGTGTTCATAAAGCAAGGTACAACGCAGACAACGACATTTAAGTTGTGTGGAACGGTGCCACTGGCCCAACCTACCTATACATTTAATCTCGAACCCGCGGGGTGGTTTCAGAGCTCTTCGGGTCCAGCCCTCCCGTAGCACCTCCAGGTGATCTTCTTTCCCCTGGATGAGGAGTACGTGCTCGTCTATCCAGCCAAGGAAGAACGTCTCTGATATGGCGTCAGTGACTTTCTTGTTCCAAAAGTGCTGCATATTCTCGGCTTTGAAGTCCGCGAATATCTCATAGCCGGTATGGTGATGCTGGAGCTTTTCGGTGACTACTGGCGTATCCTCGGTGCCGACCCGCGACAGCACTATGGCCAGTGAATGCGGGGCGATTTGCAAAAACTTATCCATTCCTTTGAACCACGTCAACAAACTGCTGCACCATGAATTAGAACAGAGTCAGTGTTATTATAAAAGTCTGCATTTCAAGGCGTTTTATTGCGAACTTTGTTGAATTTCCAAAATGAGCACATTTTGTCAAGAATTCAACCCACGTTGATTTCTGGAATTCTATACGGTCCGCGTGACAGCCAACGTTGCATCTGCATCTCACGTGTGCAAACGACAAATAAGATCTATTGACATAACAACTGAATGAATTCGTTTTAGCATATATTATAGACGGATGTCATCGCAGCAATGATGTTTAACAGGCACAGCACGCGTTGAACAGACGGTTAGGTGATTGGTAATATGGTCAAATTGCTTACGAGCTACCTCCTCTCACCTCTCTCTTGAGAGCATAGGTAGCCTACTACATCAAAGAATCGTGCATTCTATGACCTCGTTCTTAACATACGACTGGAAGAACGAGGCCTCTGCAGGCGAGAGCATATCGATCACTGCATTGACAGTGTTTGGTGGGCGAGAAGCGCAGGCGATGACTTCATCCGTCCTTATTCATGTCTTCGTATGGCACGCAGCGCGAAACCTCCCTCCCATTCAGATCAATGTGCCGTTCAGCTTCAGTCCAGGGTGTACAGCCAAGGTACAGCAGGTTTGGCACTGATCGGCTTGCGTCCAGTTAACACATGTATGGGTATTAGGTGGTCAGAAATGTACCGTTCACCGAAACCTTGCGGCAGAGGGTCCGGTCCGGAGACTACGAATTCATGCAGGTTGAAATGCTCTGTAGGGTAAAACGCGACAGGAGACCGGAGCACCAGATGTTTGTCATGACTCCACCTACAGGCGGTCTTCAAAACATCGCGAGTTCAGAACGTCTTGGGTCGCAACAGGTGAGGCGGCTAGTGTGAAAGATGTCCGAACTGATACTGGCTACTGGTTCAGGGCTTCAGGCTTCGCACAGGTGAGGTGATAAATATGATGAATCACAAATTCAAGCCTATGTTCATTCCGCCCACTTTATACCTCTTTTTATATCCTTTTCATCCTTATAATTAGACACAACAGGGAAATTTTCAAATATTTTACTTTCAAAAAGCACTGCAATTTAACATCTTTGGTCTCACTCTGTCAGGGAGAAGCCAGTTCCTTTCTGTTGTCTCTCCTCCTCACTGTTAAAAAGAAAAAGAGAGCCTGCATGGGAACAGAAAGGAAACACCTTGCTTTGGCACTACACTACTTCAGTCTTCTTTCAGAATAGAAAAGACATTCGATCAAGGTACTTTGAAAAGTGAAAAGAACCCTCACAATACGAGACAAGGCATGCCACCACACCTGATATAAACCAACCAGTGTGCACCCATCTGTGCCTTTTAGGGCTAGTGGCATTATCTGTATGGTGATTTAAATCAGACTTGTTTAGTATTTTTCTTTCTTAAGGAAGACAGGAACAGAAAACAACAACAAAAACAAACAAACAAAAAGATTATTAACGTTTTATCAAAATTACAATGATACTTCCAGTTTCAGCCATACTGTACATTTGACACATAATTAATTTTCATGAATTTGCACTTCTGACAACATTTTTTTTGATGTAACAGACAAAGGTGGGGAAAGAAGAAACTTGTTGAAAGAAGAAACTTGTAGCCACATGTAAACACACCTGGGGTCCACGGGGGCAGGCCAGGGTTTCTTTCTCATTATGTAAGGCCAATTGCACTGAATAGCTTTGCTGTTCCAATCACAAGCATGGTCCTTTCTAATCAGTTTGACACAGTTTTACTCCTGCATTGTGTTATTCTACTTTAAATGATATTACATTTCAAGAAATCACAATAATTAAAGGCTGAGGTAGTTCACTTGGTGAATCATGAAGTCTTAATACTTAATACTTTTTTGCCCCAGAAAATTGATTGATTGATATAGGGTCTGACTCTGAATTTTTAAATGACATGATACTGATTGGTAAAATGCAAGACATCACTGTGCCAGAAAAAACAGAGTTTTCTGGCCATAGCTCTCACCCAGCTCTCCCAAGTCTCTATTTCTCAGATTTCGTCTTGGATAAAGAAAGCCCCTATGGAATGTGTCTGACTTGTTACCCATTTGTTTGAGACACGGGAGGAAGCATTGTGTTTCACACCCACAAGGAATAGGAATGTGCCCTCTCTCTCTCTCTCTCTCTCTCTCTCTCTCTCTCTCTCTCTCCACACACACACACACACACACACACACACAGACACACACTACGCACACACACACACTCCCTTCACGCTCACATCCACATAGCATGAAGTGTGTATGTGATTTCACATATAATACGATGGTTCTGAAGGTGAGTAGTAGAATGCATCACTGATAACAACTTGCAGAAAATTGAGCATGCAAGATGGGGGTGGGTGAGATTCCTGACTTCTTTGCTCTCCAATCCATTTAACATAGGCCAGACTGACAGCCTTGGAATTCCTCTGAGGTTCCTGGTGAAGATTCCATAGGGATTACAAACTCAGAATCACTAGCAAGCAACAGATAAGAGTTGTTCCAAACCTAGTTATAATCTGTTGGAAAAGTAATGGTACTCTACTGACACCTGACTGAAGGGGTGTGTTTTCAGTATTGTTCATATACAGTATCCAGCAGGTAGACATCTACTTGGCATTAATGTTCTTATACCACTGAGTTTCTCACCATCATTCATCTTATCCTACTGTAGATGTCCCCATTCACTTCCAGTGATAAGCCTGTGTTAAGTTCAGCCAGTGGTGTCACTGTGGGTATTCATTTTGAAGAGAAAGATAAGTATCCCTGTGGATAGATATGAATGAGATATGATGTTCTCCCTAAAAAAGTTGTTGAATCCATTTAAATTACCAGCACTTTGGCCTGTCTATGATATCTTATTCACTGATTAAATTATTTTTTACCTTTGATTGTCATGTATGTTTTCTTTACTTGGTTAAAAAAAAATAGCATCTGAACTATACCCAACTTAGTCACAGAGCATTTGACTTGGCAGTTAGCACACATACTCACATCATGTATATAATGGAAACTTGTAAAATAGTGACATCTGTTGGTTAGAATAGCATCAGCATTGTAAGCAGTATACAACAGTCTGTTTGGATTTACTGTTCATCATTGTTGGAGGGTTACTTTTAAAATGTATTCCGTTACAGATTACAGAATGCATGCCCCAAAATGTATTTTGTAACGTATCCCAAGATGTTACTCAATATGAGTAACATATTCTGAATACCAGAGGTGGAAAGTAACTATAATTACATTTACTCAAATTACTGTAATTAAGTAGCTTTTTTGAGTAATTCGTAATTTTGTAAGTATTTTTTTAAATAGGTAATTTTACTTTTACTTGAGTATATTTTTAGGCAAGTATTGTACTTTGTAATTCACTACTTTTTTGAAACCTCCCTGATTACTGAGTAAAAAAATCATTGTGAGGAAAAAATATTTGGCTTGAACCGAAAGTTAATACAGACTATTTACTGCGTAGAGCTGACCCTGCTTCTTGTAAATGTTGACAATAGCCAAGCAACCTGTGGAAGTGATTAATTCAAAAGCAAAGGAAATCCTTGGCTATGGAATGTTGTCATCCATTATAACCATTGCTTCAGTCCAGGTCAATTTGAGTCTAGCCAGGGTTAGGGTAGCCCCGAATACCATCAATATGTAAAATCTCAAAGCTAGTCGGCTACCTTATTCTAGCACTCTCAAGATGCCAAAATTAACAGCCACTACCCTTTGGTTACTGTAATGTCATTGACTAAACATTCATTCATTCATTCATTCATTCATTCATTCATAACAACGAGTTTGCTAAAGCAACCAAGCAACACCCTAGCATTGCTTTTGATTATGATTTTTTAATATATATCAAATAATTGAAAGTAACTAAGTAACTTGTACTTTAAGTACATTTTAAATGAAGTAATTTTTACTTTTACTTGAGTAGATTTTTTGTTGGTTACTTGTACTTTTACTTGAGTAGAATTTAAGCAAAGTAAAGATACTTTTACTTAGTTACAATTTTTCTGTACTTTTTCCACCTCTGCTGAATACTTTGGATTACTTGAATTGTCATGCTTTTTACAACTATAGGCCTACATGAATGTAACAATCTCATCGTGAAAATTCTTGTTTGTTTTCTACAACAAATTGGCTGTTCAGCCGCAGTCTCCAACTCATACATTTGCAGATGAGATAATATTAGGGTTTGTTAACGTAAGCAAGGACGAGTCATCCTAATCATCATGTTTGTTTCATACTACTACTACTACTACTAATAATATCCATACATCTTCACCCCCTCCCTCCCTCTCACAATTTTGTTAGAAAACTTATGTGAACTAAGCCCTGTAACACTTTAACAAAACCATAGCATTAACCTGACTGGACAGCAGCCAAATTGGGTTACAGCAATTTATAGAGCATGTAGTGTTTCACAAAACGTCGTTGGGTAATACAACTTTGCTGAAACTCATCAAAATTACTGTACACTGAACACTTTTTAGTGTCTTACCAAGTTGTTTGCACATTTTCCTTTAGCCATAATAAACTGTTTGTAACCATGTGGTGATGATGTTTCAGAGTGTCAAGCATAATTTTACATTGCATGTGCTTGTTATTTTCCCACTTTTGGATTCCTTTTCTTGTTAGCTCACTAAGGCCCTCCCGAGGATGGGCATAGGTGAAGGGTGGTGGTTATGTTATGTAGTTCATGTTGTTTGATCTGTTTACATCCTGGTTCATTCGTGATTCATGAATCATTACAATAAGCCTATGTGTGGACAGGTAATGCATTTGGAGGGGGTGGGGGTGATACAACATAGATACTAGTATAACGAACCAGCCCAAAGTTTACTTTTGAGCAAAAGAAAATGAAACTGAAAGCACAATTCTTTACCCCATTCAGTTAGTTTTGGTGGCTGTTCACTTTGTGCTCTGTCGTATCAGATTTTCAGATTATTTTTCCGACCAACACCACTTCACCTTAAACAACAGGGCTATGGATTTTACTGAAAATGGACCCAAAAAAGGATCCAAAAACTATATTTTAAAAGGAATTCAGGCTTTAAACAGGTTGATTTTTAGTGGGCAGCCATTCATAGTGCTTTGAGTTTCCCATGTTATCAACATTCAAGTCCACATTCAGCATGGCAAGAGGTTTCTAAAAATGTTGGTTTTGTTGAGTGGTGTGGTCAGGGGTATAGTTGCACTATGACCCTCTTTGGCTCACAGCCCAAGTAAGGTTAGATGGTTAACAAAAATGCTTTGGGGCGAACAACTATACAAGACATCCACAGATTTACATCCACTGTACAATTGTCAGTCTAAGCAAGTATAGAGTAATATACCATCTTTAGTATTACCTCTACTTCTCTAATTGAGGGATCTAGAACTACTTTTACTTACTAACCCATCTCGGTCATTGCAGAGCTCAGGCCTGATAGTGTGCAGGCGCTGTGCCTGATTTCGGGCATATCAACATGACTGTGGACAAAATGCTTGCTTTGAGATATAAAAAGGTGGTAATAAAGTAGGAGTAAACTAACATTTAACTGTTTTCTTCTCATTGTACCTTTGTAGCGTTGATGAGTATTGATAAATGATGTTCTGAATTTGCTTACAACCTAGTATCTGTAGTGTTCTAAAAGTGTGACGCAAAATTAGCACCCCACTTGTGCCCACCTCCCTGCGGTGGAAGAAAAGTTCAGGCTCAGGATTTTTCTTCACCATCAGCCCTGAGAGCTGCATACAAAACCAGCTGACTGCACTTTGGCTATGGAGGGAGGAGGTGAACATTGCTATTGCATATGATCCCAGTTCTTAATCCAATCTATATACATCTCCAATAAGGGGGTAGAAAGAACAAACTCCCCCTCCAGCCAGGTACTCATCATTCATTGGCTTCAGTACAAGATGAACAGTACAACTCTTTCGACACCTTTTCATACCCAAAGTGACCTACTGTATGTAATGCTATTCATATGGCCATTTCAAAGAGCAAATCAAAGTACAAGCAGCATAGACCAGACTTTAGGGACAATACAAGCACAGGTTTATTAAATACACCAAATTTAAAAAAAAAAGAAAGAAAAGAAATCTTATAAACAATCACACAAAATATGTAATAGTGGAACTGAATTGTCCGGAAGACATGGAGAGTGTGAAAATAATTCCACTCGCTAAATGAGATGAAAAGACACTAAAGAGCTGGGACCTAGTGTAAATCTCTACTTAAACCTTGTGCATAATTTCAAAAAGGTTTGTCAATACCTGAACCATCATTTTAACACTGTAGATTGCCTTTCGTTAGGGGGCCCCTATGTGATGGTGAACACGTAAGGACATTCTACAAATCTGTGCCAAGTTGAAGGAAAAATCTGGTCTGAATCCATCAACATTTCTGTTCGATGTTGCTGACAGCTGTTGGTAGGTATTACAATGAGAGAATTTTATACAATGCAGACAGAATTTGAAAAAGCGGAAGCTAAGGCTGACAGACACAACTATAAATCTTTGCGTTAGCTGCCATTTTTACAAATTTGGTCGATCCAGCACCAAATTCCCTTGTGATGATGCCTACCAACAGCTCCCAGCAATGTGAATTATTGACTGATTCACAGAGGAGTTCCCCATTAAGTAAGGAGGGTGGGGAGCATTATACCCTCACATAATCTCAAATAGAATCTTGGTGGCAGTATTTATAGCTTCGGCTTCCTCTTGGTCCTTCTGGCGGTTAAATAGGAGGCCACCTGGTTTACCAGCTCCTCTGTACATCCCAAAGTGTTTTGTGTCAGCACCTGTTTGAAAACCTTTGGCGAAACACAGCAGCAGAGCCCTCAAAGGTCAAGGCTCAGCTTTTGTGCGATAGGTCCATGTCAGTGGCACAGTCCACTTCAGTGCTCTCTCACATGTGATTGTGTGAACTGTGATACTGTTACACACCGTAACTCACACTATTCGAAACCCTCCCCACCCCACTCATAACTAAACATACACACCTCCTCCATCGAAGGCACTACCTTGACCGTCTGTCTTTTTTAGGCTTGTCAGTGCTTTTGTCCATGGTCTTTTCACTGTCGCCTCTGCACCTGGGACAGTACCACTTGCCCTTGGGTTTGTAAGTGAGTCCAACACAGGTGAAATGGAACCACTCAATTGGACACTGCTCGTTGTCGCAGCCAATCATCTCGCCATAGGACACTTGCTCGCAGAGACAATAGGTGGGCTCGTTGGGGTCGATGGCAAACTCAACAGGCGAGGCTTCGCGCTCCTGCTTGGCCTTGGAGCGTTTCTTCTTCTTGGCCGACTTTGACTTCTTCTCTCTAGGCGGAGCGGGCACTTCCTCAGCAGGGTCTTCCAAAGCCCCGTTGGCACCGTGGCATGAGTCGCGGCTCTCGCTGTTGCGCTGGCGGCGTGGCCTGCGGGCTGAACGCTCTGGAAGGGAGCCTGCTGATGATGTCCCACCACCACTGCCACCACCTCCTCCGCCTCCACCACCTCCTCCACCGCTGCTACCAACTTCATGACGCATCTTCTCAGATGGAGACCGCTCGTCGATTGAATCGGTGAAGCAGTGCGTGTGAGAGTCCATTTGACGTGAGCGGTTCTCTACTAGCTCCAGCATTTGGGTGACAACGTGGATCTTCTCGTCACCAAGCTCCTGGCTGCTGATGAGGGCACGCTGCAGCTGCATCTGGAGCCGTTTGCGTTGACCTGCATCTGTCTCACGCTTGTAACGTTCGTACACATCATCCACCTCTTTCAAGACCTCTGCACACAAAGGAGGAGAGAAGGCAGCAGGTTGTCATTCTATTTTAGCAGAAAGACTTAGTAACAGTGCAACATAAAGCAGACTGACTAAGGTGTTGCTATGTTAGGGGCTTCACTGACAAAGACATCATCTCTTTTTAAATGCTAAATGCACAGAGAACAACGTATGCCAACTGTCGTTTTCATTAGGCTAAGGAGCAGCAGCAGTCTAAAATAACAAAATACTAGAATTGTGGTTCTTTTCACCGACCAAGCGAATGGGCTGCTTGTTAAATGATAAGTATACGTGTTACTCAAACATTTCTTCCAACAATCTAACGAGGTCGACTGCATAATCCTTCCACAGCCTACTCTACAAGAGGACAACTGTATCCTAAACTTCCTACGACACAGCCATACCCTTCCCTTTTCTCTATGCCCGCTGACGTCATGAGGAAGCCACTGTGATATATACGGGCGCATTGCATGCTTTCCTTGTCAGACTGAGAGCCTTGCTAGTCGAACAGCACTCAAGAAAGCCTGCCTGCGCATTCGCAAAACAAGATGAGCGCCGAAGGCTGGACTATTCTCGTGACCGCTGCACTAGCAGAAGTTCAAATTCAAAACACCAGGCTATGGATATCTAATGTTCCAAAAGAGCCTAGGTAAACAACGTTTCCTCATAAAGTCATGCGTATGTGGCCCTACATAATCCTACTCGTAGTTTCTCAAATACTAGAACTAGCTTGACTGTCAGTCGGGTAGCCTAAAAGCAGGGCAAGGTAAACGCCTATGGTAAAATCCTGAGTATTTACTTCGAAAGCTATCCGAGCTGGGGGGACAAGACGAGTTCAGTCAAAATGGCTGATCACCCGGCGTGAATATAGAGTGAAAATACCCAACATTTGTAAAAGGGCTAGTCTAGGTCTTACTCGATAAGACGACGCATTCAAACTTGTTTTTAGGCTACTTCGCACCGCTGCATTGTTTAGTTGTTTCTGAAACGTCGATGGCTAAATAAATAAGTTTGCAAACGGCAAGGAAAAGCATCTAATCAATGACATAATGCAATCTGGTCGAAAGACGTGGATGCAAGACCTCATGATCAAATAATACCAGCGAAATCGATACATTGTGGCAAAAAGAAGCACAAACGTTCGCCGTTACATACCTTGATACTTTGTGTCGATTTCCCAAAGCAATGAAACATTCCGCTGTATGTCCAAAGGCAGAGACTCTACACATTCAAGGTAATCTTCAACATAGCTGACCAACTGGGATTTCTCAACATTTGGGTAATGAGCTAACATCGTGATAGAAATGCATCAAGTAGACGACCGATGCCTAAAGAAGTAAACAGGCTATATCTCGAAGAAAATAGTACATTCAGAGATTTCGTGTAGTGTTGCAGTGGTCTTTCCGGGCTGGTCAGTCCAACCCTCTCTATGGTTGTAATTCCTTCAAACAAAACTGAATCAAGTACGCATGCGTAAATTAATGCCTTAAAAGGCCGCGATTTTGCATTTCGCGCAGCTTCCTTGAAACGGGGTTGGGCCAAAGAAACATCAAACCACTCTGTAGTGATGGCGTCACCATGATCCCTCCTTCTTTCTTTGGCGCCGGGAAATGAATTTTGTTTCAACATATGTTACAGTGTAAAGCCAGGTTCGAATGTTTAATTATCTATCATGAGTTTTGCTCAAATTTAATCCAGTGTGGTATACAGTTAATTAACATGAACAAATTCAAAGTTTGGTTCAAAAGAAAACTAATAAATTCATAATTCTTAATTTCAATTAAGAAGCCACATTCAGTTCCTTTTATCAAGGAAAGAAGAGTATTTCTGGTTTATCTTTTTCTTAGCAATAATCCCCCTCATAGTCAGATGCCCGACAATCTCCAACACTTGTGAATTTTATGTGTATATCTGTTTCAGTCACCAAAGACAAAGCAATAACCCTAAGTACCATGTTTTTATAATAGTAAAGTTATTCAAAGTCTGAACTGAAAAAACAAACACATAAACAAACAAAACAATTCATGTCCTTATGTTCAGATCACAGTTCATAGCAAATCCCATGAATGCACTACATATCAGAATAAAGTTTAAATGACATGAACAACCAGGCTTTTCAACTGAATTGATTTATTTTTAATACAAATGTTCGAGTGTCTTGCTGTGAACAGTAGATTATATGCAGGCATGCATATCACCACATTTTCCTTATCCCTTCACTTTGACAAGAATAAATAATAAACACCCAGTGTTTTTGTTTGCAGTGAAAAAGTACATAGTAATGTTGTGAGTGACTCTCCGACACAAAATATCACTATGGCCTACGCATTTAGCTGAAGAAGCCGAATATCTGAAATGATCTACGACACCAAAGATGATATACTTGGTTTGTATTGAAGCAGGCAGCTAACAAACACTGCATTACAAGCAGGTACACAGGTCAGTTACTCTAGGTTGATTCTCAAGCAGTATGCTTTGACTGTGTTAAAACACTTCCAATATGCTTCTTTTTTTTTAACCATTTCAAAGTCCCAACATGTTTTCACAAAATAACTAGCACAATTCTTCACTGTTGAATAGGGTCTGTCATCAAGTTTTAGTGTTCTAGTCTTCTGCTACTAGTTTCCTTCATATACTTTGGTAGACAATGATTATTTTTGTGTGTATTCTGTAAGTAATAAGCAGTTTGTCTACATTACCCACCAAAATAGCAGCCTAATGATCAGATTAGGTGACATCACATACATCTACGGCAAGAGCCGTGATTTAACTCTCCCATGTAAAACGTTCAATCAGGCACACTCTGGTAACAATCATCCATTCAGCCATTTACGGAGAGTTTAGTCAGGCTACTTACAGCTATTTCACTGTAGCCTACATTCTTGGTCCTTTTGAGTCAAAATCATGCCATTGCTAAACTGTTCACAATTCACACACCATGGCATCAGAGTGTTGAGACTAACAAAACTCCTTTAAGTTCAGAACAAAAGACTTAACAGCTCAGTGATGTGGACCATGCAAAAGTCGGTGGCAGGGTATGTAGTGTGTTTTAATGTTTTGAGGAACCGTGCTCAGCAATCCATGATTACTACTGAGACTAATGATGCCTGCTGTTAGGCATATACATTTCTGAGACACCTGTCCATCCTACTACCTCTGTTTAATGCATTGCACACCCACACTGGACACAAGTCTTTTTTGCTGTTGTTATCGGACAAGTGCTCTTCCTATTCTGGTGTAGCCAGTTCTTCATCAGCTTCATCACTCTCATCTACGAGTCTCTTTTTAATTGTTTGTTCAACACTAACGTTAACCTCTTCTTCAACAGGAGCCGTGTTCATAGATGACTCTTTGTCTGACACAGTTACGAAACTTGGTGGGGGGGTTACCTCAGCAGTGCTGTCCTGTGGGTTTGGGTCCACTGTTTGTTTATACTGTGCTTCAGCTTCTGTGCCCGATGATGAGGTGGGCAAACTGAGTTCGTCTGGACTGCAGAGCACGGGGATCGCAACAGGGTCCCCCTCGTCTGCCGGCTCCTCAGACAGGTCACTGAACACACACTCGTCTGCTTCCTGCGCACACTCCGGCTGGTCGCTTGGCGACTCACCGTCGCCGTCCCTGTCGGCAGAGTCCGTGCAGCTGTGTAACACCTCCACATCGACCTGCAGGTGTCCGTTGTTGCGGGCACACAGCGAGCCCAGCAGCCGGCCGCTCTGGCCTGTCTCCATACACACATCAGAGCCATCTCCCTGTGTGGACACACCAGCAGGCAGCTCCTCTCTTCCTCTCAAGACTTCTGCTGAAAGACAAATAGAGGAAACAGCTGATATTATATGACTCATAGCCTGACTCCAGGAGATCTTAAAAATAAACTGCACCATTGCATATTGTTTGACAACCTGCAAAATGGCTTATTTAATGGTCAAATTCAGTTTTTAGAACGTGGTATTAGGGCATCTTAAAAGCAGCAGAAAAGTGTGAAAGCTGGGCTGTATTGTCGCTTTGTTATGTGACCTCAGAGCTATGGAAGATTATATTATGTGGGTCTTGTGCTAGTTTCAGGCTGAGGTTCACAGGATTTCACAGAATTTTTCAGAAGGTTTCTCACAGGATTTTACAGGACTCCTCTTCCTTCAAATTCAACAGACCCTCAAGTGGCTTCAGTGCTCACTTTTGTATGAACAATATAACAACACTGGCAAGTGTCAAGCAACAGTTTTCATTAGTATCCTTTTCTATTGTTCAGAAGAATAATGGTTAGTACCACAGTGGTACGCTAACAGCAAATAATATGAGCGTTGAACTTGGTTCAAGTTGATTTAACTGGTCAGGGCTAGCTAGGCAATAATTTGCTATCCAGCTGAACATATTAACTAACCAGGTGGGTAAGGTTTGAACTATTTCAGGATGATAATGTCACAAGTTTACAAAGTGCACAAAGCTGCTACCACTTCAATCATGGTGTGTTGTACAATGCCTACAGTGATTCTCACAACAGCTTCAAAATTATTCTTCCTATGGAAAAAATAAATAAATAAATAATAGTTTTGGTCTCACTCATAACCCTAAAGAAAACATTTGGGTACATGATTTGACTCTGATCAAAAGAGTGGAGAAAAATTAACTGATATGGTAATATTACATAAGGTTTTCAAAACAAATATGCTAATGCATGAAGTTGTAATTTAAAGCTAGAAGTAGTTCAACTAAATATTAAGACATTTTTGACAGGCAGACTCATGACAGAGAAGGTACTTCTTTCAAAGACTGGGCAAGATGTTGCGATGAATACTCATGAACCCATGACAGCATGCTAAAAACAATGACCCCGGTTAAAGAGTATTAACTAAGCAGTCTTGTGGCATGTCATACAAAAAGTATTTACTAGGCAAAAGATTAACAGTGGAAACAATCCGTATGTGTGTTTCACGGTATACATGCCCAAATAATCAAGAATACAGAACCTTAAGGAACTCTTAAACTTGAAATTATTCACTTTTCTTTTACTTTATAGCAATATTTTACAGAACAGGCCATAAGTTTGGACACAAAATCAATGTGATTCCTTTAGGTTATTCTCACATAATGTGGTGCAGTCTACTCAAAACACATACCTGTGACAGGTTGCAGAGTGAGTGCACCCTCAAGCAGACACATTGAATAAGAAGGTGTGTCCAAACTTTCGGCTTGTACTGTATATATTTTAGCACTAAAGAGATGCAGTATATTTAATGAACCTTTCCGAGAGGACCTTGCAAGTTGCTACACATGACTACCCACTGACCTGTGGAGGGTCTCCCTCTTTCAATAAGAACAGGGTGCTCTGTAGGGGACTGCAATGGCTGAGCGTCACTCAGGATAATAGCATCCCTTGCTCCTGACAGGACAAATCAAAGTGGTTACATTACACTTTTCCAGTGACAAAACACAACAGTGTACAGTTACTCTTAAAGAAATATACCGGAGTGAATTCAAGGATAGCCCTGATGAAAGAGCTTGCTAAATGCGCTAGTTAGCGAGTGGAACAAAATAATTTGGTACAGCACAGACCGAACGTGAACGCAGAAGCGAACAGGCACTTTACACTGAATCAATGGGACTTGACTGTTGGAAACCGAAAGTAAGATCTGAGGTTACATTGACTCAATGTTAAGTGTTTCGCGTTCGTGTTAGGTCTAACGCTGTTCGAAATTCTTTCATTTCATGCAAAATATATTACTGTTATAAGGCTCGTGCAGCAGTGCTATGCTTAAACTTACTCCGGCATATTCCTTTAAGGTTATAGTTTTACAATACAAGACAAGAGGCAATACTATAACGATACACACATATAATGTGGTTAGGATTTGTACTGCTGTTGTTATGAATTAAAATAAGGTGAGGTGATTCAGTCACAGGGACAATTACAGAAGGTGGAAAAATGAGGGTGAATTTATACATTTATACACCAACGCTCTATTGTTATACAATTGCAAATACTGTTCAAATGGAAATGACCACTGATATTACTGGGGTAAACAAAGCACAAGGCGTTAAGCAAACACAGAGGGATGAGCTGTAGGGAGTGGGGAAGGGACAGGTGGTAAAGAACAAACATACTCCCGAGTCCTATCGACACATTGTATGTGAGTCCTTTTGGGCAGCATAGGGGGAGAAAGAGATAAAGTCACTGCTTTATGAGAATAGCACAGTAGGGTTGTCACAATCAAAACCAGTATCAGATAAGAGCTGTGAGAATGATATTTAAAGGACACAGATGTCCACAGAGATTTAGAAAAGATAAACATATTTACTTTAGAAGGAATACTGAAGTCTAACGTTTCAGGTAATGGATGCAGGGCGGCACATACAGTATGGGTATATTCCCCCCTGAACACGAATCATTATATGGTCTACAAGTGAATTATTTTATAGGGCTGCATACCTGGCAGGCTCCACAGACCAGACACCTCCAGAGTCTTCAGTTTCTTCTCTAGTTCAGCCACTCTGTTTCCAAGAATTCTGATAAAATGGAGGAAGCCATAATTTAGGATTTAGAAGAGAGTCTCTCTCTATTCTCATATTTGTGTGATGTAAATCCTGATGAATTGTGTGAGTTTGCCTATATTACAGAGTTTGCACAATAAAATAAAAAAAATTATGAAATACAGCTAAGCTTGCTAAAGTTGCGTGGCATTTTGTTCAGAGTGCAATGTAACGTCCATAATGTTGGAATTGGAATTGCCCATATATGTTTATAAACACACAGCATGTTCAAAGCATGATTACTGGATTAATTTCCACCGTGGTTCATTTAATTCATCAAGAACTGGTTAACCATCCATACTAGTGAAAAATACAACAAAAAAATAAATAAATAAATAAAACAAAAATAACAACTCATTTCATGTATATCAGTCCTGTCTTACTGGAGCTCACTATGTTCACAGATGCTTACTTGTTAGTTTGTCGCTGGTGCTGGATGACCATGTTCTTTTCATGGATGGTTTCCAGGAGTGCTGTGGCCAGAGACTTCAGGTCAGCAATGGACTGGGGAGTGACTGGCAGGCTACATCCATTGTCCTCAGACAGCAACAGCTCTTGCACTAGTTGAACAGAACAAAAACCCAGTATGCTTGAATAACTTGAAACTCAATTAAATCTGCATTTTATGGAACACTATGGTAATATGGGATTAGTTGAACTACCTTCCTTAGCGGAGAGTACTCCTGTGAGGGCACTGCTGCTGTGGTTTCTGCCATACATTTTACAGTTCTTCCTGCTTTCTAAAGCACTCTGAAATACAACCATACTCTAGTGTAAATACACATCATCTAGAACGGCATATTGCTGAGCATAAATGGATAATGGTAAGAATTCATCACTCCTCTAAAACTCGCCTGACTACTACATTTCCTCTGTATTAATATTCAAAATTTAACACGAACATGAGTATTTCAAAATATTCATACATACTGTATACACATACCTTATATTTCATTATGTTACTTTTGAGCAAGTTGACCTCATCTTGTAGTTGCTTGAAGCGTTCATGTAAATACCTTAGTTAAAAAATTAAGATGATACATCATGTTGTTACTGGGAGGGTATTGCTGCCACAATAAAGGTATTGATCAATTAGTTGCCGAACATTAAATCTAATTGCCAATTTTTTTTTTTTTGAAAAGCACCTCAAATTCTCATAAATTTCAAAGTAATTGATTAATCTGCTATCATTATAACCATCAGTTGCAGTACTCAGTTATGTTTGAGTTAGGTTAAGAGGGTATAGTTCAGGCCTTTACCGGTTTTCCATACAGAGGGCGTCTACATCAATGATGCGTGTTTCGTGGCTGCCCAGAATGTGGTTGATCTCCAAGTTGAGGCGATGGGCCTTGTCCTGGAAAACATCTCTCTCAGCTCGCACATCCTGCAGCTCGTCTGTGGCTGCCTTCAGACTGTGCTCCAGCTCTTCATTCTGAACATACAAGCCTCGTATCAGTTATATACAGTAGCACATCACACATCCACCCATGACCTGCCTTTTGAATGACACTCCAAATACGAATGTCAAAGCAAGTAAAATGTCAGCAAAGTGTTGACAGCACTTATTTTTCTAAATATTAACCCATTTGACCAAATCCTTAGCCCACCTGTTCTCGAGCTTTCTCTAGCTGCAGAACAAGGTCCTCTCGCTCATGTGCTGGAAAGTGACGTGCTCCCACCTCCTCATCCCCTAGTCTCTGTTTGGCAATGGTCATTCTCAGCAGCTTTCAGAGAAGAAACACAGCTCAAATCATTTATGAAACACAGACACATAACCAACTGCACTGGTAACCACTTTTCCATACCACTATAGAAACAGACTTGATTGAGTGATTAATATATTACACTATGAATATCTCATGGTATGTCTCACTTCACTCTAGACATCTTCATAAACAAATAGGCTGGACTACACTTCCATACAATCCAAAAGCACACTGAGGAATACAAGTACCTTGTTGTCTCCCTGCACCTCGGCCAACCGCTGCTGAAGCTCCTTCACCTCCTCAGATAGCTTAGTGCTCCGGTCTCTAGAGTCCCTCAGCAGCTGGGCCAGGTTCACCTGGAGAACAATGTGAATAAGATAAAGTCAGTCCAATTGGAAAACGATGACAGCAAAGCTATCAGGAATGGCTAAATCTAAAGGCTTGACATATGTGCTCAATTCCATAAAGGACTCAATATCTAACAAGTGTCTGCACCTGATTGCGTTTCTCAGGTGGGAGAGTAGGGTCACCGTCCTAAAAGGAAGAAAGAAAATCAACTGATTAAATGGCTGGTCAGATGATCCTGTATACATTTGATCTGGACATTTTGTTGGTGTCATTGCAGACCATCTTTCACACACTCACTCAGACTGTATTGCTGTAGTGTAGTCAGATACTTACTATGAGCTCACGGTATTTCTTTTTCAGGCCCTGGTGCCTTTCTCGAAGCTGGTTGGCCATCAATTTGTATTGGTCCCTCTCCTGCTGACAAGTGTCCAGCTCTTTAGATAAAATCAGTAATGCCTCCTTTTTGCTCTCCAGCTTTCGCTTGCATACCAGGAACTAAGGAAAGGAGCAAGTGATGAGATTCATGTCAATGGGAAGAGAGTCCAGTGGCTCCACAAAAACAGCTGTCACTGAACAAGATCTTACTGTTGTATTCCCACATATTCACTCACAGTGAGAATAGCCTACATCACCCCCATCTATGACATAAGGAATCATGATAAAAAGTACTGCAGAAAACCTGCATTTGTTTTGCGTATTCAGTTTTAATCCTGACTGACACCATGACAGCAGCTTTCAGACAAACTGTAACGTTAATCTTTCCACTCGACCCGCCCACTTTCCTTTCCTGTAGCGTCTGGCTACGCTTTCACATCCAAAGAATGCGCAACTTGTCTTCAGACATCGACTTTTCGCTTAAGACCCTTAGTGAATCTGCCTGAGCATTGATGAAATAAATGACCAGACTGAATATAATGTTATGCATTCCCCAAATACCAGCTTGCACGTCAGCGAAAAAAAAAATCTGTAACGTTAGCCAGTGTAGCATCACAAACCCAAATGGTGACTCACTTCGTTTACCAGTCCTTGCCAGTCACTTTCGCTTCTTCTTGAGGTGTTCATCTTTGATCCGGTTCAATATCAAACAAGTTGAAACTGCCGATACTGAAAGTAGGCTATCAAATATAATTGTAAAGCATCCTTCTGCGTAGTGGCTGCAGTCACGAAGTGAGCGTCCTGTGCACCTACGATTTAAAGCTCTCGGTTGACCTGAAGAATCGTCATTTCCGATTGAGGGTTTGTCCCCACGCTCTCTCCGTAGACAACGACTGACATCTGTAGAAGTGAGCAGACCGACGAAGCATGATGACACAAGTTTCTGGCACATTCACGTTTGAGTCAATATATTACTAACGTTAGAGTGTTTACACACAAGCTGCACCCGTGGAGTGGCTGTTTATTTACTTCAATTAATTAACTAATTGCTGAGTATTTAGAAAGCTAACGTTAGTAAAAAGTAGATTAGGTTAGTTAGCCATGGCAGCCGCCGAAGCACAGAGAGTCATAGTTTACGGAGGTAAAGGAGCGTTGGGTTCCAAGTGCGTGGAGTATTTCAGGTCCAAAAACTGGGTATGGAATGAGTTGTGTTTTCTCATGAAGAGGTTGACGTTTGGGCTGACTAGCATAACAACTGACATTAACGTTTTTCATTGTAAACATCTTGACATAAGGCTTTGCCATTGTTCTATTATCTGTCTTCATTTACCAACGTTTGGCATTCTCACTTTTCTTTTCAATTTGGACTGCGAAGTGGGTAGCTTGCGTTGACATAGCTGCAAATGACCAAGCAGATGCCAATGTGGTCGTAAACATGACCGAATCCTTCACGGAGCAAGCGAGCCAGGTTGTGATTCATCGTGTGTGAAGATTAATCAGATAATTAATTAATCAATCTGCAAAACGGCCTCATCCTAAATAAACTGTCTATGTTTGTAGGTTACTACTGATGTATCGCAGTTGTTGGGTGAGCAGAAGGTGGACGCGATCCTGTGCGTGGCTGGAGGCTGGGCCGGTGGCAGTGCAAAGGCCAAAGGTTTAGGAAGTTTGACTTAAAGCCGACATGCCCTTTGATGTCTATAGTTATAAACAAATAGAAAGGTCTGCCATGCAATAGCCTATTTGACATTTGCAAATGGTTAACATTGATGTAGGCTACTGCATGGTTGTCAGCTTTTTCTTTTTTCTTTTTCAATTTTGTCATAGTATTGTACAAGAATGCTGATCTGATGTGGAAGCAGAGTGTATGGACATCGACCATCTCCAGTCATCTAGCAACCAAACATCTGAAAGAGGGGGGACTGCTCACTCTCGCAGGGGCAAAGGCTGCTCTAGCTGGAACCCCAGGTAGGCTAACTCCACTTTATCTCCTGGAATTCAGTGGAAGTAATGGTCCTGGAAGTCTTTCTGTCAAGTTTGTCTCTTAAAGTGTGGAAGTCAATTTGCATGCACATGCTGATTAAAATAAACTGAACTCATATTAAAAGTGATGTGGATGTAAGGAAACTGCTCTCCCTCTTTCAGGTATGCTGGGCTATGGTATGGCAAAGGCAGCAGTGCATCAGCTGTGCCAGAGTCTGGCAGGGTCAAACAGTGGTCTTCCTCCTGGTTCTGCCGCCGTCGCTATTCTGCCGTGAGTATAGTCAGAACGAGAGGAAACACTGTCTCTAATGAATGAGTGTTTGGGGCCATACTTGTCTTGAATGGAAGCGAGTGTAACGGAGGCCAGCTAGCTTGGCTAGCTTGGCAGCAGTATGTGTAAATCCTCATCACCCAATTCCTTGGGCGCTTCTAATGGCTGAGTTAGAAGCTCAGGCTTTTAGCTCAGTGGTTAGAGCGTCCCACTCCCACGCCGGGAGTTTGTAGCTTGCGGGGTGGCGGGTCCGAGACCTGTGTGAGGTGCGGAACGCCCCCAGCTACATGAGCACTGCATATTTTCAATGAAGATGACCAACACTCTGTTAGAGATGCTCTGTAGGAATTGTGCTGTTTGTCATTTTTTGTTTATTGCAAAACAGCCTGTATTAGTGCATCTGTGTTCTGACATGGGAACCTCTTGTAGAGTGACCTTGGATACTCCAATGAACAGAAAATTTATGCCTGATGCAGATGTCAGCACCTGGACTCCACTTGAATACATCGCAGAGTAAGTATGGCATCACACACCCACTTGATCGGTGGTGAAGCGGACATGCTGACGTAAACCTTCAGTTCTATCTACAGTACCTTTTAAAGGAGGCTCAGGTTGCGTTACATGTGACGGTAACATTTATGCATTTAGAATACGCTTTCATCCAAAGCCACTTACAAAAAGAGGATAAATAAACTTATACTTATAATTATAACTACTAATTATACTTATAAAATAATAAAAAAATAAACTTAGACTTATAAACTAAAAGTAAGTAGTCTGAGAGACTGGATCAGGACTTTGGAGCAATCAGGATTCAGGTTTTATTGTCTTAAGGTTACATTGCCTATGGAAAGGCAACGGAGTGACAGGGTTCCATGAAGAGTACCCCATCTCTGATTTACTTCAGTCTGAAGCTAGTTTAAATACATTACTGGACGGAGGGGGTAAGTGGGGGTGTAACCCCTTACATGTTAATGACTCTAGATGGATACCTTGAAATGACCAGGTATTGCAGACCTCAGATAAACATGTCAGGACTAACCTATTTCTATATGAGACTGAGACCATGAAAATACTTAGATTAAGACCATCAAAATGAGACCAAACATGACATACAATGACATACATTACATTTCTGTACATTCAAACAGTACTATAATATGTAGTCACCATTGTTCTCTCTGTCTTCACTGTGAGGGGACAGAGTGTTAACAGGGGGGATGGGAGGCAGGCTTCAGAGAGGCCTGGATACTTAGCATACTAAAAGAGCAGCCATTGACACACACTCAAGGTTGGGGGAGGCTAGCTCAACTATTTCACATTTCAACATAATGTTACCTTAGAAATAACTTCTTACAGGGTGACAATAATATCATACAAACAGTATGAGAACATAGTTCAATGTTCGCTACCATCAAAACATTCAAGCCTAAACAGTGCAGTACAGTGCAAGTATATGATTTTGAAAGTGCATAATCATAGTTGAGTGTTCTGGGACAACAGGTATTCTCAGAATAGATGGGTCTTTTGAAGGTTTTTTTGAAGACCCATGATATAATTTGACATTGACATTGCAGTACAGTGCAAGTATATGATTTTGAAAGTGCATAATCCTAGTTGAGTGTTCTGGGACAACAGGTATTCTCAGAATAGATGGGTCTTTTGAAGGGTTTTTTGAAGACCCATGATATAATTTGACATTAAATATCTTAATCATGCATATAATATTGAGTAATGTTGAGTTATTTGTGTTGATGATATCAATTTTTTTTCTCTAACATACAATGTATTTATATATAAAACAGGCAGCTTCTTATACTACTTACTTACCAGTTATTGTTGCACAGTGCAGTGTTCACTTGACGATTCTTGCATGTGCTGTAGACCATTTGCCACCAGGTGGCAATGTTACACAATTCTTCTTGTCTCTAGCATCCTTTTTAATCAGTCTATGCTAGCGTCAGTGTATTGGCAGGAAGGAATGCAGTCAGTATTTCTCTTCATAGCTTGTTGATGTTCCATAGGTTATTCTATAAGTGGACAACTGGAGAAAGCAGACCTGCCTCAGGCAGTTTGGTGCAGCTCACCACAGAAGCTGGCAAAACAGAGGCCACACCTGTCTGAATGAGAGTATATACTGTATGTATGTGTGTGTTTGTGTGTGTATGTGAGAGAGAGGGAATGAGAGCATATGTATATGTGTGTGTTTTTGGTCTCTGTGTCTGTGACATACAATATGTCTCTGGAGGTGATTTTTTTTTTTTTAAGTTTGTCCAATCCTGTCCTCCATTGATTGGAGAGTGTGATGGCACATTCTTAGCCCCCCTTGTGAGGCTACCACATACTTAATAAAACCTCGAGCTTTAAATGATATTTCGGCATCATTCAATTATCATGTTGTATGAGCTTGCTGACTACTGCAAATACTAAATAACTGAACTAAATAATTTGGAATAACATAGACCGAACCTGAACACAAATGCGATGAGCAATTGACAACTGCACCAAAATCCTTTGAAATCAAAAGTAAGATTAGTGGTGCCGTTGACTCAATGCAAATTGTTTGTTCAATTTTGCAATCAGTCTATGTTATTCCAAATTCTTTCGTTGTCCTCACTATCTACATCAGTCAGCAAGCTCATACAACAGGGCTATGATTGAATGAGGTCGAACTATCACTTAAACATCACACAATATCTTAACTTACCATAATCAAACGTCAGGACCATGATTTTAAGACAAGACTATGTGACTGATACATGAACTGAACACCATCTATGGAATCTGCTGACAGTTGAAATGGCCTTTCTGCTAATAACATATGGCATAGCAGAGCTATCACTTTGTGTTCTTCCACAATTTGTTTTCTTCTGTGCTTTCAAATCGTGTTTTATGTGTAATTTGCCTTTTCAATGATGGTACCGGTTCACTGTTTTTCTGTTTTGTTGTTTACTGTTGCCATTGGTACGTACAGTGCATGCTTGATCTTTGTCAAGTAGAATAAAATAGCTATTACTCTGCCGCTGTCTTCATGTTTTTACCTTATAGGCTTTTATAATATATAATAATATTATAAAGAATAAAATTATTTTAATGCTGTACACATATTAATTAAAAAAATAACATGTTTCCTCTAATCAGAAATCCTTGAACAGTTTGACCTAACTGTTGTATCATAGCCCTTATTTGAGCCTCCTGAAGTTACTGAAGGCCAGCTTTTTGAAAATCTTTTTTATTTATTTATTTATTTATTTATTTTTCTAATCAAACTTTTTTTCACGATTTCCCATGGGAGTTGAATTTCAACATTTAAACACACACCTTTGCAAAAATATAGGTCAAGGAATTGTTATGTTATGTTTTCCTTACTATTAATAAATGTTAGAAGGTCACCATTTCTTATCTGTACCTGACACAAGGGAGTTGGATTCTTTCCTCGACAATTGATTGGTCTTGCCATACTGTCAAATTACCAGAAGGGGGCAATGTTGTTCTTTCCACTCTAATTTCCCATGAAGCAGCTCATTTGATGAAAATAGTCAGAAAGCAGCATGTTAGCTGCACACATTTTTATATGACTTACACATTTATACATAGTTTACACTATAAGACAGAATAGAGGCAAATTATTGTGCTTTGATTAGTTAAGATCACCTGTCAATAATTGACAATAATTAGGGAAGAAACCTGCTAATGAATATTGTATTAAAACCATAAAAAATCCTTTGGAGAAGTGGCATACCATTACATAAAATGTGATGTTCTAAGGCCATGATGTATACAGTGTACATGCGTGTGCATGCGTGTATGTGCTGGTCCTCTTAGTATGCTGCATGCGTGTAGAGTGAGTTGTCCAACATGATTTATGGCCCTGCGCTCCTGCCCTGGCTTTGCTGCACGTGTGTGTGGGTGTGCCTGTTTGTATTTGTCCGTGTGGGTGTGTGCTTGTATGGGTGCTTGCATCTATGTGTTGACAGTATATGTATGACAGTATGCTCATACATGTATGTCACTCGGTGTGTGTGTGTGTGTGTGTGTGTGTGTGTGTGTGTGAGTGAGTGTTTGCTGAGGGTCATGGGGACTCCAAACGCCTGAGGACAAGCTCAGTGATTAGAGGGTCTCCTCATGCTTTAATTCCATTGGTTGAGGAAGGACTATGGGGTGGGGTGGTTGAGGTCATTGGTCCAACATGTGGAAGTGATTGAGATTAAGCAATGCATGCACACATACACACACACACACACACACACACACACACACACACACACACACACACACACACACATAGAGAGAGAGAGAGAGAAAAATTTAAAGGTACACATGGCAGAAGCAAACATAGAAAGCCATCAATGAAAAAAAATCTATGGCTCTTCAATGTACTTAAATATTACATGCCATCTAATCACCTCCATATGGAAACAGTTACAACTACTATTGTCAAGTGAGCAAACAAGGTGTGATGCATATGTCTGCTTGAGCATCTCTCTCTCTCTCTCTCTCTCTCTCTCTCTCTCTCTCACACACACACACACACACACAAACACACACACCTTCTGCTTGTGTACGATGAACCACATTTTTTTATTGAGCAAGCTTTAAACTGTTTTTTTATTCAGTAGCTCTAGATGGCACTGTGGTTCTGAGGTGAAGTTAGTTAGGTTATTCTCTAATTATGAAACATTGGCAGCATTGAATAAGTAATGCTTTGGGCTGTCTCACTTCAAAATGCCCGTTTGGCTTGTGGGGAGCATGGAGGAATGTCTCCCAAACAGTCACAAAAAGTGAAGAAATTCAATCAGTACAGCTCAGTGTAGTCAGCCAACACAAAGAGCGCTGTTTGGTATGCAGTGCCTGCCGTGCTTATTTCAGCTTTGCTCATGAGGAAATGGAGTTTTAAATGAGCGCCAGTCCAACTCACCACAGAGAGAGAGAGAGAGAACAAAGCAGAAATGAGGACAGCTAGGTTTTGGACATGAAATTGTGTATCTCTTTTTCTTTTGCTGCTTGCTTGCTTCCCTCTCTCTCTCTCTCTCTCTCTCTCTCTCTCTCTCTCTCTCTCTCTCTCTCTCTCTCTGTCTCTGCTCTCTAAAACCCTCTCTCCTTTTGCCATTTGTCTTTTGGCATGATGCAGTGTCCATTTGAAAGAATGGAATTGGGCAACTTGCAGTTTTGATTTAATAGACATTTTAAAACATAAATTAACGAGCCATAATGAAGGCTTTCCCATTTTAAAATTTAAACGACATACTAAATATAGAAACTATGGAATAACATAAGATCAAGAGTGCTCGGCAGGGACTGTTGTGAACGATATGCAATTTGTGCAAGATTTTCAATATATTTTCTGGTGTATTACTGCTATTTTTTCCTGTTTGCAGAGAGGATGGAGGGAGAGAGAAAGACGGAAGGAGGACTGTAAACCATCCCTCTGTTTCTACCCTCCCTCCATCTCCCTCCACAGCGATGGCGTTATCAGGCCAGGCAGGCAAACGGGCAGGGCAGCCCATAATTTCAGCTCGGGATTAGGTTGAAATAACGAGGTCACCAAGTTGAGGTTGCCATGGCGACGCCACATCTAAAGAACAGTGGATGGTAGGAGCTGGGAGAGAGGGAGGCAGCTTCAGCGCAGGGCTTATTTATTTATTTCATTCTCTATTTTATTTATTTTTTTATTTTTTTATTTATTTTCCTTTTTTCACTCCTCCATTTTTGAAATTCTCCTGCCTGCTTATACGTCTCCACCCTTCTTTTTCAATGTTCCGTCCGTAGTGTATGGGTAGCACAGAGGAGGGCAACAATGGTACACAAAAGCTTGCCGACGTGTTTCAGAGCAAAGCTGGGAGAAGTGCCTGTCTGAGCCTGAGTTGTTAGCAGAGCTCGGTGGAGGAGAAAGCGTCCTTTATGCTAATGCCACGCGCACTCTGGAGGAGACAACATCATCAGAACTATATCATTGTGAGGCCTGTTTGTGCGGAGGAGCCTTTAATTTGAATGTAAATAGCTGCCTCCATGTTAATTAGGCATATGCTTACAAAAGAGGTGTAATATTCCCAAATAGTGAGAAAGCAAAGATGGGCAACAAAACCTAGCCTACTACACATCTGTTCACTAGTGTTATCTAAATCATCGCTCAATCCAATCATTTTGGTATCAGTAAGGTTGTGATGATTTTCTTTCTGTTTTTGGAGGACATGATCCTCATTCTCCTTAAGGCATCATTGTTATGAAGTTCAATAGACAGTTTACCTTGGATAAGATAGCTATGGTTATCTGTTTGAAATTAAGATACAAGCATGGCCCCAATATCTTGCAGGCCAAACTGAATCATGATCATTTATGCAGACATATGATGCAATGCCCTCATCTTGTCTGCCTCACAGACAATTTGAAATACGCTAAGGCTTTCACAAGGGAGGGGAGTTTGAAACTGGTATAACAACACAGTACGTGCCTGGTGACATAAAAGACTGTAATTCAGCTCAAGTAGTTGTTTTTTTTGCCATGAAGTTTTTTTTTTTTTTTTTTTTTTAACACAACTCTGAACACTAGTCTGTAATTTAAAGTAGATTTGAGCAACACCTTCCTA
>JAODXP020000004.1:2108188-2115688 GCA_027497455.2 Sardinella longiceps
TCAGTGAAATGGTGAGGGTCATCTGCTGACGTTCAGTGAAGAGAGCAGGCAGACTGAAGCTTACCAATTGCACTGCTATAGCAGGCAATTAAAAAGTCCTGTGCAGTCTCTCAAGTCTCATCCACCCATCCCATCCTTCTCTGTGTCTGTTTGTGTGTTCATCTGACCAGCTCAGAGGAGTCATTCATGCCGAACTCAGAAGGAAGAGTCTGCTGTTGGGGATGCGGCTCTGATTTGTCAGGAGGTTTGCTATCCCTTTAATATCTAGTTTACAGTATGTACTGTACACATATATAGTATGCAAGAAGATCTTTGCCAACATTACAGCTTGCAAACACTAATCTTCCCTATACACACTTGTTATATTTTCAAGTTAGGAGTGAGAGTATATATATCCAATACCCTTACTGTAGGTACAGTGTTTAGGTACAGAACTGAATAAGTTGTAACACACCCCAAAATCTTAATTGTTGGTTTGCAAATACTTGTATTATGAATCTTAACATGTCATTACTATCATGGGTATCATAAAACCAGATGGTTAATATGTTTAACTTTTAACATTTTTAACACACAAATGTGTGTGTGTGTGTGTGTGTGTGTGTGTGTGTGTGTGTGTGTGTGTGTGTGTGTGTGTGTGTGTGTGTGTGTGTGTGTGTGTGTGTTTGTTTAGCCATTTAGAGAATGTTTGTAGAATAGTCCGGGAGCCAAAGGGCAAAATTTGGCTGAACCTGGCTTCGTCGGTTAAAGTTTTTTTTTTCGCTGTTTCTTGTTGTCCAAGGTCTACTTATTAAGAAAAGAGAGGGTGCCCGGTGATATCCCTTGAGCAATTTTGTATATTAACCCTTTCTTATAGGGATGTCCTGCAGTCTTAATGAATATAAATTTTTTGACATTATGCATGATGTGTACATTTAGGGGTCTACAGCATACTTATTTTTGTGTTTGTTTAGATAGTACAATGTGTAAAAGGCCTAGGGTGGAGGTGGGGTCATTGTTGGGGGCGTGACTTGTGGTTGGGGGCGGGGCTTTGTCCAAAAATCCTATTTTTACGCATAGTTTGGGAGCCAAAGCACAAAATTTGGCCAAACCTGGCTTCATCGGTTAAAGTTTTCTTTTTTGCTGTTTCTTGTTGTTCAAGGTCTACTAGTTAAGATAAGAGAGTGTACCTGGTGCTATCACGGATTTCGGATATTAGCAATTTCGGATATTAATCATATCTTATTGGAATGTCCTGCAGTCTTGATGTGTAGAGCATTTCTCACTATGTTTTCATATCAAGGGTCTACAGCATACTTGTTTTGTGTACAAGGCCTTTATAAGGCCTAGGACGGGGGTGTGGTCATCATTTAGGGGCGTGGCCATGTGATTGGGGGCGGGCTTAAAATAGCCTATTTCTCATGTTGTTAAGGCTAAAACCTTAGATAATCAGGCATATGCTGTATTTTATTCATGTTTTTACTTCTGTAGGGATGTGTGGATGACAAAACTAGCAAGCTATGTATAGCCAACAAGTTTAGCTAGCATACTAGCTCTGGCAATCACACACGCCTAGGCCTGAATCCATAACCCACAGGAGTGAAGTCTGCAAAGTCAAAATGGTTTTGAAAGTAGCAGAGTTGATGATGCTTGGTTAACGCAAATATTCCACAATATAACGCAAATATTCCTATGGTCTGAATGGTTTGTAACCCCAATTGCATACAATAGTATACAAAGCTAATGCCTGCACAATTGATAGACAGCAGCTTCTGAGAACACTGTTTCCAGACCACTAAAATTTCACGTCATTATTTGTCATGATAACCTGGCTAGCCAAAAGCAGCTTGATATTTCTGTACATTGTCTACTCTATGTATACTGTATGTAGAAATGTTCAAGTCCATCAAGTAAAATGATTATGGGGACAGTAAGGACATAATACTGTGTGGCATAATACAGCTGGATGGGCCTTGGGATAAAAATTTCTGCAATCTGTCTGAGCATAACCAAGATAACCTGCTGCTGAACGTGCTTCTCTGCTACTGTGTAGTGGATGACTCATTGTCTATTATTGATAGGAGCCTATTCAGGGGTCATTTTCTCCTGTACCTCGGGTTAGTGCCTCTAGCTCACTGCTGACTACAAAGCCAGCCTTCCATACCAGCTTGTCCAAACGTCCAGCATCCCTTAGTGCTATCGCCCCAACACACCACTGCAAAGAACAAGACACTGGCCATTACAAACTGGTCAACTGAAGGACCTCATTCACCTCAGGAAATAGACCCTTTCCTGCCCCTTCTTGTACAGTATATCAGTGTTAGCAGACCTGTCCAGTTAATTGTCAAGATTCAGGATAAGGTATTTGTATGTGTTCACATTCTCCACATCAAGTCCGTCAATGAAGACAACAGGCTTCATTTCATTTGTTTTGGTGGCATCCAGCTGCAGATGGTTGGCTCTGCACCATCCCACTAAGTCCTCCATCAGGCACCTGTACACCTACTCCTGTCCATTCCTAATGCACTCCACCATGGCAGTGTCATCAGAAAACCTGCATGTGGCATGATGTAGAGTTGCATCTGAAGTCAGCGGTATAGAAGTTGAACAGCACAGGAGAGAGCACAGTCCCTTGTGGCACACCAGTGCTGCAGACCACAGCCTCGCAAACTAGGGTCTATCAGTGAGGTACCGGTAGTCTGTAATCCAGGTCACCAGTGGGGTATCAACCTTCATCAGCAGCAGTTTGTCTTTCAGGGGCTGGATGGCGTCAAAAGCACTGGACAAGTAAAAAACAACTACATAATTTTCACAGCACTGCCGCCATTGTCCAGATAAGAGTACACCCTGGGCAGCAGAGTATAGCGTCCTCCACTCTCATTTCATGGGCAAACTGCAGAGGGTCCACTGCATGGTGCACCTGAATCCTTAATAGATGGAGCAACAGCTTTTCAAAGGTCTTCTATGAGTGAAGTGAGGGACATGGATCTGAAGTCATTCAGTTAGGGTGTGCCTTCTTAGGAACTGGAATTATATACAGACTATATCATCACTGACATTCATCCCCCCATGCTTGCCTATTTAAGTTCCCTCAACTTACACACGGCACACTGCCCGTCTCCCTCATGACACACACTCACCTACTACACCACACCTGCAGTACACTACTACTCCTGTCATTGTCATTATATGTCACCTTCATAAGCCCACATACAAAACACAGGAAGATCCCTTGACCCTTGAACATACAGCACAATCTGCCAACACCACCACTTCCATCACTCCATCTCTCTTCCATCAAATGCCCACCCCCTTCCCATCACACACACACACACACACACACACACACACACACAGTCAGACAGCTTCTAAAGGCCAATTCAGACTGAAGATCCGCAACAACATGAGATGAGACAGTTTTAATCCTCCCATAGTAACTCTCAGACAACATTCAGTTTTCATGCTGTTACTCTGTGTAAACCATGGTCAATCTATGTATCAGACTACCGACTGTATGAATATTCCATTAGACCTTTGGCAGGTTTGTTGGCGTGGATCTGCCCAAGGTTTCTGTCTATAAATGAATTATTAGTGATAATTAAGCGAAGGGAGTTTTTCCTTGCCCCTGTTACTCATGTGTACTCCCCGCACTGTCTGTAAAGCACTGAGAGAATAATGTATTGTAATTGAATTTTAAAGAGGAGTTGCAGCAGTGTGAATCAATCGTCGAATGAAGTTGCAAGCCATCGCATGATTCAAAATGTCAAATAGCACTTTTGGAGTTTTAGAACATGGCTGATTTTATAACGTTGCAGGCTGTCTTGTAGCGGACATTTGGTCTATAGCCACCTAAACATATTTTCAGCACACTGCTCACCCTACCACCATACCTCTCCCCACATACAAGAACACACCTTCACCATGCCCTTTTCCTCACATGCAATGTCACACTGTCCCATCTTACTTGCCATCCCCCACTCCCCCACCATGACCCCTGGCAGTTGGGTTAGCCCCTTCAGCTGTGGATCTGCCCAAGCTTCCTTAGGTGAGAGGCCCTAAGTTGCCCCAGTTGCTCTTGGGGGATCCTTGTTTCCCCCACAGTAGAAGATAACCGGTTGGCCAGTGGTAGAGGGAAGGAGGAGTGGCACAGGCTGTCAATGGCAGCAAAGGTGGTGAGGGGGAGAGCGAAGTGTGCTGAAGTGGATGGTATAGGCACATTAGCAGCGGATCCATTAAAACAGTTGCAGAAATGGTTAAGATGGTTTGCTCTGTCCACATCACCCTCTGCCTTGGCACTACTTCTCCCACAGCTGGTGATCTGCTTAATCCCCCTCCACAACACCTTGATGTTGTTCATCTCCAGCTTCATTTCCCTTGTGTTGTTGTGTCTCCTTCGCCTCTTTCATACAGACTTTAAGTTTCCACTGAACGCGTTTCAGCTCTGTCAAGTCACCATTCCTAAATGCCCGCTGCTTCTTATCAAGGAGGTTTTTGACTTCACTGTTTGTAAATGATCCGATGTGGCTGCAAGACTAAAAACCCAGCAACTTCACTAAATTCAGCTGTTCTGTCAACAGTATGTACATTTTCGTGTGCATACTTTCAGGTAGGAGAGCTGCAGAAGAGATTTAGCAGTTCAATCCAGGGGTGGATAAAACAATAGTCAAACCTACGATTTTTGCTCATTTTCGATTTAGAGAGGTTTTGCAAACAAATCGAGGGGGTTTCACATCTGAAGTCTGTATATAGTCCTTTCTTATGCTAGATAAATTGTGCATTTAGTGTGTTTGCATATTGCACATACAAAGCCTATCCAGTTATTTTGCATGCTACTGTATATAGTTATTGTACTACATATGAACATTATGTGTGTGTGTGTGTGTGTGTGTGTGTGTGTGTGTGTGTGTGTGTGATTGCATGCTGAATATAGTTATTTTACACAATGTATATAATTATTGTGTGTGTGCACATGCTATATACAGTAGTTATTTTGCATGCTGTACATAGTTGAGAAGCGGAATGGATGGGATGGATGGGTGGGTGGGTGTGTGTGTGTGTGTGGGGGGGGGGTGGAGTTGGGTGCTGGTCACTTGGTTTCCTCCCTGAGTGCATCTAATTATGCTCAATGATATTTGTAGTAAGCTAAATTACAAATTGCAATTGCAAATTGACGCAAAACTGCAATTAATATAAAATAAACGTGTAAATTGTTAATTTTGGAAAGTTATGAAAGGGTTAAATATACACCATTTGATTGATTTGAATAACCATTGAGTAAAGAGTGAATACTAATTAGATACAGCCAACTAGATGCATTTAATATCAGTACTAAAACTGATGTAAAGGGTTTTTTTGCGATTTTTTTCATTATTTCCGCATATAGGACATTCAAGGGTTAATATATGAAAATGCTCAAGGGATATCACCGGGCACCCTCTTAAATCTTAAAGAGCTACCTAAAATCTATAAGATAAAGCAAAAAAAAAAACTTTAACCAAAAAATCCGGGTTCGACCCCATGGCTCCCGGACTAGAATACAACTTCCAAGAAATGGGTGACACTCACAACTGAGAAATGATGTTGATGGTAGGGAGATTTTAGTTTTTTTGAGACCCAGGGACAGCATGTTGTTATAGTTGTTTTTTGTTTAGTTTTTTTGAAAAGTGAATCAACATATTGTTATTAGTGCCATATTACTGTGTACTGTTTGTTCTCACCTCACATTGGCCTGATATAACTGCTGTGGTCTGTCAGCCACATCTCTTGTCTTTGGCTGGCTTTAGTCTGTGAATCTAGGTGAACAATCAATATTCAAATGTGAGATGTGAGATGCCCCATATTTGCCCTCCTTGTCTACCTCTGTATTTCCATGCTTTGTCTTCCCCATACCCCCCTATCCCAGCATAAACCCCTCTTCCCTTTGCCTTGGTGCATTTGTTGGGCTGAGGTGCTCTGGGCTTCAGGTGAGCCTGGTGGGATCAGCGGTGGCTAAGCTGTGGGGCTGAGCGGGGATCAGTGGGGCTCTGTTTCTGTCGACGGGGCAGAGAGGCGCAGAGAGGCGCAGAGGCTGGGACTGAGTTGGGGATCCGGGCGTCCGGGTCGCACTGCTGACACCTCAGCTCAGCTCAGCTCGCAGCGCCGCTGGAGGGAAGCCAAGCTGCTCCCAGGCCCAGACTTAGCACTGTGCTCTGCAAGGAGACGCAGAGAGAGAGAGAGAGAGAGAGAGAGAGAGAGAGAGAGAGAGAGAGAGAGAGAGAGAGAGAGAGAGAGAGAGAGAGAGAGAGAGAGAGAGAGAGTTTACCAAGGAAAGAGTGTGATCTTTGGGTTGTCTGTGGATGAGTGTGTTTGTGACTGTATGTGTACTCATATCAGTGTGTCTGTGTGTGGGAGAGTGTTTGCCATGATGGTGTGTGTTATTACTTTTTTCAAAATGCTGTGTTCATAACTGAGACTAGACCTCTTCAGCTGGTGTCCATCGTCCAGAGACAGACTATGGACACAAATTACAATTTAGCATTTTGTGTTGTGGATGTTTTTTGGGATGTTTGATGTATTTTGTGACGGGCCATTTTTTCCCAAGTTTGGCCACTGTTATTTGAGGCAGATTTTTTTTTTCCTAATGTAATTTTTCATAGCAACATAATTATCTTTACGGTAAGATACACATAATGATAATGATAACATATCTTTTATTAAAAAAAGAATAACTTGCAAATTCCATTTCAAGATTTATAATGATATGATATATGTTCCATTGAAGGCACATGCATTAATTATTCATTACTCACCATCTAGATTATACTAAACTTTGAGATGTTATGTTAAATAAAGTATTAAATTTGCCTTGGGAATACATGTATAATTGTCTTAGACATACACCAAATAAAAAATCAATCAATCAACCGACCATTCAATCAATCAATCAATCAATCAATCAATCAATGAGTTCATCAATAAATCAGTGATGTAGTACATGTAGCAATGTAACAGTATGTTAGACTACTAATAGTTTGCCATGTATACTTGAGAGGATTAATCATTCATGGGGTGCATTGCTACATAAATACTGTAGTAGGCTAGCACATCTTCAGCTGCTCTGTAGCCTGAATAAAATGTAGCCTAGTGTGTTACACTGACTTACATGACTCTGCTCTACAATATTACCACTGAAGTGAACAGCATTAGCTCTCCCATATCTGGTGCAGTGTGATGGAGGTGCTGTAGCCTACGGTGTTTTAATGCTGCTTAAAGTTGAGTTTTGTAGCGGTGTCCTCTTTCGTCCATCTCAGAAACGCATCTCATATGACATGGCAGAATGTTTGCTGCTGAAGGAGTGTGCTACTTTGTTATACTTCACACAAAAACAGCTATGTAATGGTGCAGGGAAGGACACGCGTAAAGTTGTAGGCTACAGCATTAGTGCTGCAGGTCTGTCTGGTGCAATGTGTGGAGGAACTGTCCTAGTTTACTGTGGCATTGTGTGGTGATTTGGTTCTATTGCAGTGTTGTGTATGTTGTGTA
>JAODXP020000004.1:2130688-2153188 GCA_027497455.2 Sardinella longiceps
AGTTCACTATCTGTGACAAAAATGTTCTGTATGTTGTTCTCGCTGAAACAGACCTTTGTGTTACAAGTGCCTAGTTTGAAGATGACATGTCCAATATGTGTGTGTGTGTGTGTGTGTGTGTGTGTGTGTGTGTGTGTGTGTGTGTGTGTGTGTGTGTGTGTGTGTGTGTGAGTGAGTGAGTGAGTGTGTGTGTGTGTGTGAGAGAGAGAGAGAGAGAGGGGGGGGGGGTGAGAGAGGGGGAGAGAGATTATTGTTTTGGTCTGTCCTAATTTTTCAAAGTAGGTCCTGGAATTTTCTAAAGCAGCTTTGTGATGACATTCTTTGTGTACAAAGAAGTCAGATAAAATGAGATTGAACTGAATTGAAGCTATGTTATTTTAAATCAATTAAATTGAATTGCTTTGTAAAATAATTTATGTTACTCTAGTAAATCTTATAAAGGCAGTATAGTAGATTTTGGAGATATTGAGAAAACATTTCTTTTCATGTTTTTGGGGAGGAGGAGAGAATTTCTAACTAAAGAAAAAAGAGAAATATATTTTTTAAGTGTAAAAGTGCAAAATAGCATAACTGGGCTCAGAATGTGTCTTTCACTTTTAAAGTTTTGATATGAAACAAGGGTTACGTGCAAAACAAAATTTAAAAAACAGATGATTTATTCCATGGAAATGAATTCCATGGATTTTACCCTGACAGAACCTTAGAGATCCTTGGCAGTAGAAGGAAGGAGAAGCTACATTTCTTTTGTAATTAGTGACATGATAAGGCAGACATGTCTTGGGGATTACGGTTAGCTGACTGACATTATGATGACTGAGCATTTGTTTTGAAATGTTCCTCTAAGAATTCTTCTGCCAGTTCATGAAATGCTATTTAGATTGTTGATGAGGTATCGAAATTGACTTTAAGAGATGGGCATTTTCTCCTGGTTGCCAAGGACATCTTCTTGAAATTATGAACTCATATAAGAGCTTCTGTTTATTCCCTTTTCTACTGAATGTCTTGAAAAGGGTGATTTGAAAACAGTGTGTTAATGTTTTTCAGCAAGGTTCATCCCTTGTTTTCCCGTTATTTTCTCGTCATTCATTCACGTTTACAATTGCAGTGAATATTAGTTGTCAGATTGCCTAATAGGGTAACTCTTTGATTGGCATGACAGGATTCTCACATGACAATTAGGCCCCGTGTCAGCTGAGCCAATAGCAGGAAAGTGATGGCCTGTCATGGTCAGCAATCAGAAGCTTTGGCCTCGGTGGCTGTTCTCACCATGGCAACAAAGCTAGTCCTCCCAAGAGAGAGCAAAGGTACACCTGAACGAGAGATGTCACCCCAACACCAAGAAAGAAAAACAATGAATAACATTATTTAGGGAGGTTAAGGACTACAGAGCCATAACTTTAATTCACTATTCGCAAAAGCTCTATTTTTATTTCAATATATTTTATTTAGCTTAATTTCTGTGGTGTCGTTTCATAGCCATTCTCTTTTAATTTGTGAATATAATGCAATGATCTCGCAAAAAGGTTTCTCTTCTGAATGGTTCTGATGTTTTCAGTAAATGTTTTTTTTTTTCCAAACAACATCAGAATAGAAAATAATTAAACAGAGGGCATATCAATTATAGTAAATACACAATTCGTAAGCAACAATAAATAGTAATAGCATAAGAGTTTACCATTTTAGATGAGCCTTTGTGTGTGTATGTGTGTGTGCATGTGATAGAGAGATAGAGGAAGAGGAGGATGGAGAGTTTCTTTCATGGCTTTGATTAGTGTCACAGAACTGCACTGCCTAAAACAGTAAGACATGATGAAATCCTTGAGCAATGCATTTTTTTTTCCTTCATCGTATAATCTCAGTTCAAAGAAATACATTTGAATATTTTTAGTGCACTCCTTGAATTATGAAGTTTTGAGTTGCTGAAATCGGTAGCCTTGAAAACAACAAAACAGTTATTAGTGAAAAATTTTAATATAGCGTCTTGTTTTCATAAATTAAATTAATAACGTTGAATTCAGGCTGCTGCCGAACAAAGGCTGTTTGCTTTTATTTAACAATATGGCTATGGATGGCAAAAGAGAAAACAATATGGCTATGAATAGTGAAAGAGACAGAATTGCTCAGGGTTTGAGTGCTGTGATTTGCACTAAATCATGCCATTGTCTTAGGTACTCTGTTCAAGTGAGGTTACTGCACCATCTGCATATGGAAAAACAGATTTTGAAAACATCAGGTTTATTATAAATGATCTCTATTAGCCTAGGATAAAATATCATTATTTTATTTCAATTTAATTATTTTTTTATTTTATTTTATTTTATTTTACTGCTGCTGCTAAAGACGCCTCATCTCCACCTCATCACTTGGAACTAAGTTACATGAAGTGTTTTTCGCACTAATCTAAAATCGTTGTTTTGGTTGTTATTTTGTTCTTAAATGGAAAGATGGTGTCAGTTCAAGGCATGAAGAGTCACAGGTGTTACAGAGAGTACCAATGCCTCTGTTTTTTCTTTTTCTTTTCTTTTCTTTTTTTTGTCCAACACACTCAAGGGAGAGGGAAGAGATGGACAGAGCAGTGACACTGGAGAGATGGAAGATGAAATGGATAAAGAGACAGAGAGATTGCATGACGGTAGAATGATAAATAAGTGTTGGGTGATTGGCAGCTTTGAGGCTGAGTGGAGAGAGGGAGAGGGAGAGGAGAGGAGAGGAGAGGAGAAGAAAGAGTTGAGTTGAGTTGAGGGGAGGGTGAGAGGTGAGGTGGAGATAGAACGTGATGGGAGCATGTTAGGGTGTGGTGTGGTGTGGTGTGAGGCGCTTAGAAGAGGAGTGGAATAGAGGAGAGGGAGATGTGGTTGGAGAACGAGTGAACGCACAAGAGCTCTCAATGCTTTCAGTGCAAGTTTTCTGTCAACGTGCCGTTGTGTGGCATTGTGTCCTGTTGCTCACTCCCATCAAGGTGGTGTTTAATTCTACCTCAAGGATGAAATTTAACAAATACATCCCCATTCTTAAGGAAGTGTGGTGTTGAAAGGATGGTGCCCAGTGTTGAAAGGGGAGTGTGTGGCACAGCAACTCTGCAGTAACACAGCATCCACACCCAGCCACCCAGCCACCCAGTCAGGGCTAGTTAACAAAAGCAGGCAGATATCTTTAATCTTCCTCTCCCCTGCTTTTTTAAACCATTCAATTTCTTAAAAAAAAAAACTGAATGACGTACATTTGCTGGTGTCAAATTCAAAATAAGCAAAATATAACAAACTGGAAAAGCACTCAGACTCAGAGAGCGCAGACCTCCGCCAAGGCAATATAGTCACAGACACAATATAAATCCCAGACGGTGTTCTAGATCACCGATCGCCACCAAAATTGAACCAGTTTTTACTTGTCCCAAGACACGCATTGTCTGAAAATGTCATCCAAATCCATGCTGTACTTTTCGAGTTATGTTTTATACAGACACACAGACAGACATACAGTACACATGCCTGCGAAAACACAACCACCTTGGCGGAGGTAAATATTCATTTTCGTTTTATCATTTTCTTTTACTTTAAATCTCAATTAGCATCCCAATTTTTATTTATGTTTTATTTTATTTTATTTTTGGATAGGATTGTTTCTCTATCAATCTGCTTGTTCATCTGATTTGTTCCCTGTGCTCATGCATTTGGCATTCTGTATACACCCCTGTTCTTACTTTTTCTCTCCTATCCAACATATTCCAATTTTCTATTCTTCTTTTTTTGTCATTCGTGTTTGAGTCCCATTCTTCCCCATGTTTTCTTTTATGTGCTCTCTCTGAATGTACCTGTGTGTGCATAGAGGCCTTGTTTCTTTCATGAAGACTTCATTTTCAATGAGACTAGATCAGTGTTCCCATGAGTTGAGAGCCTGAGAGGGTGGCTCTGTGTGGCACATTGGTTGGGAAAACAGCTACCATTGCCTCTCAAGGTTACGCTAGTTGGAAAAGGTAAGGGAGGGGTGTTATAGTGTCATAGTGACAAAAGGCACTGCTTTTACTTGCCTGCTCTCCATTTTGGGAAGGATACATTAGTCTCTCTCTCTCTCTCTCTCTCTCTCTCTCTCTCTCTCTCTCTCTCTCTCTCTCTCCAAACTGGAAGTTTGTGTATAGACTTTTGTTAAAACGGCCGCCTATTTCAGTGCATACATTTGAGGTTAGCTGCTAACTTAATTAAAATTATTAAATTAAAAATTGTGCAAATGTGCTCTTACTGCTCATGCATCTGCACAGGTACAGCCACACACACATGTGACCTAGCCTATAAAACAGATAGCTACAAAAGCCCAGTGTTGGTATTTTGTTCATAACCTAATACAGTAATCGATATATAGCCCATTTGACTGGACAAACCATTGGGACTCCTCAAAGACAAAATAGTCTCTAAATGATTTGACTGCATTATGATGTGCAAACTTTATCACTTTCATGAGATACATAATATTACTACTTCTCTAGCATAGCCTTTGGTGTCATTTATCAATAGTCTACATATTGGTGTTAGTTAATAATCAGCAGCATTTCTTTTGAAAAGAATATTCAAACACCTAGAATTTCACCGTGTCTTCTTTTCATTCAACTATAGCGTAGGTTCTCAAAGTGCGGCCCGGGGGCCAATGGTGGCCTGCCACGCCCCTTTGGCGGCCCTCAATTCAGCGTTGGGTCCCAAAATTGGCCCTCACTTATCAAAACTTTGAGAAACCCTGAACTATAGTACAGCTATTATATAGCTATTATAGCTTGAAACATGTGCAATGTTATTGTTAACATAGGCCCTGTGTCTACAGCATGCCTGTATTGAAATGGATGAATCACAGAGAAAATGTAACTTTTAGAGACTTGAAATAGCAGTGTTGCATAATAACAGTGTTGTATTGAGATGTAATGCCAGACTATAATTTGACTCTCCAGTTGATTGGTGCTGCCATTAACAACTTCAAAGGCAAACAGGCATATTATGTTATATAGATGACCTGCATGATGTGAAAAAGCAAAAGCCTTTAGATTGTCTCAAAGCCTGAACACTCAACAATAAAGCCAATGGAAAATGCATCTCAACATAGTGTAGATAACATCTTTTGAATCCACCGATTTTCGGGGAAGATAGCATGCTTATAAATCATACTAAACTTGATGTTGGGTGAGATTATGTCCGCATGGAGATGGAACGTTAGCACTTGTATTGATGGACAATGGGTGAGACTTTTTGCCCACTGGGAGCCCAGATCAATGATAATGACAAAGCACTTTGCTCGCTTTGCCCTCACCTAATCCTTATCAAAACATACACTAATTGTGCCATTGAGTTCTCTGTCAGGAGGTCTTTGGTCTGTGTGTGTGTGTGTGTGTGTGTGTGTGTGTGTGTGTGTGTGTGTGTGTGTGTGTGTGTGTGTGACGTATCCGCTGTTCAATGAGTGACACTGATCGATGCCCCGGTATTAAATGCTGGGATGCCTTAGGAAATGCGCTGCAGAGTTCCTGCCTATTACTTGTGCCAACTGACACAGTGGCCTCTCATTTCAATGGGACAACAGCCGGTGATCAGTCAGTGTCCAGGGTTACTGTTGGACATGGAGAGCACAGAGTGATCAGCTGTTCCTGGGAGTACCTAAAGACTTTAATTGGTTTAAATGGTTATTCACATGCTCACAGTGGCTGCTTAATCAATACCTCCCCTGGGGAGCCCCAAATTGTGTCTAATTGAAGTTCATAATTACCTCAATTTAGATCAAAGGGTTATAATTGATTACTAATGTGCCCTAGCTATTCCATTGCCATACTGAAGAGCTTTACACTGTGTGTGTGTGTGTGTGTGTGTGTGTGTGTGTGTGCGTGCGTGCGTGCGTGCGTGCGTGTGTGTGTGTGTGTGGATGGAGAAGGAGATTATATGCGTGCAACACATTGTTTTCCCCATCTAAGCCTGCATTTTTATATCCTAATGTAGACCTCGATGTCATGGCCTTTTAACAGAGAGTAGCAGCAGTTTTGTTTGCCCTAAAACACGCTGCATATTAAAACACATTAGAAAATAATCTAATTTGGGATTTCCATGAGTCCCATCTCTCTGGACTGAGTTAATGAGGGATTGTTGGGGTGGAATTGCTGAGCCTGTGTGGACGTTCATAGCACCAACACAGATCTCCAGCTAAACTCCATGACTGAGATATAGAGAAACAGAAAGAGGAGAGGCAAGGGAGAGAAGCAACCAAAGAGAGAGGGAGAGAGAGAGATGGGGAGAGAGAGAGAGAGAGAGAGAGAGAGAGAGAGAGAGAGAGAGAGAGAGAGAGAGAGAGAGAGAGAGAGAGAGAGAGAGAGAGAGGTTATGGTGGTAGAGATAGTGGTGGAGGAGGGGAAAAAGAAGACTGAGGGAGGGGAGGGGGTGGATATGCGGTGAGGAGGAGAGTGGGGGAGTGATGTGGAGAGAGAGAAGATTAAACTTTTATGAGAGTGATTCATATTTTATGTTTTGGGGTTTGAGCAATAACACACACCCAGATGCTGAGAACCTGTGTGTGTGTGTGTGTGTGTGTGTGTGTGTGTGTGTGTGTGTGTGTGTGTGTGTGTGTGTGTGTGTGTGTTAATGCTCTTTCACCACATACAGTAGATCCTTGCATTGGTCATGTCATATTTTGTGTTATTATCAGGAGTGGTCAACATGGGTTGTTTGACTAGGCAGAGATGTAGTACATGGCTGCAGGATCACAGCAGTGCATCAGGGAACAAAGCATGCAGGATTGAGCTAAATGTACACATAGTATGTATGTATGTATGTAGGTGTGCATATATGTATATATATATGCATATGTATAGGACACTCTCTTTCTCTCTCTCTCTGTTTCTCTCATAAATCAAGACTACTTGCATTTGTGTGTGTGTGTGTGTGTGTGTGTGTGTGTGTGTGTGTGTGTGTGTGAGAGAGAGAGAGAGAGAGAGAGAGAGAGAGAGAGAGAGAGAGAGAGAGAGAAGCAGTGTACATCACAATCAAATGCAGTTAAAAATTCACAGATTCCCAACGAGAACACGGTTTCTGAAAAGATTTAACTTTTTTTTTTTTTTTTTGACAGATGGATGGACACTATTTTAATCAGTGTCAGTTGTAATTTTTTCTTAAACAGCTTGTTTGTTGTTGAATAAAGGATTCATCTTTGCAACACTGTCAATCAGAATGATTTGAGTGATGACACCTTTGAGGAAGATTGAGGGGAGTCAAATATAGAGGACCTGCAGTCTTTTATTCTCTACTTTATTTATCTGTGATACATGCCTCCACTCATCTTTAAGCTTCCCGCTGCTTTTCCCTGCTTTCAGTTGCTTTCATTCCAACTCAACCCTATTTACTTACAATCTCTCTCTCTCTCTCTCTCTCTCTCTCTCTCTCTCTCTCTCTCTCTCTCTCTCTCTCTCTGTCTTTCCTACTGTCTTCCATATGTTAGAGAACACTTAGACAATTATTTTCAGCAATCTTTTGCACATCACAACATAGAGAGGGTAGTGGTTGTGGTTGTGTGTGTGTGTGTGTGTGTGTGTGTGTGTGTGTGTGTGTGTGTGTGTGTGTGTGTGTGCGTGTGTCTCTCGGGGGGTGAGTCAGCTTGTCTGTGTCTAAAGGCAGAAATGAGCTGTGTTTGTCCTGCGTCTCCAGGCCTGGATGCAGACGTGATTAAGCCAGAGTGACTGGTGAGTGACAGCTTGCATCAAACAACAGAGGAGGGCTGGGCCCCTCATTACGCCACAAGAGTGTGGAGACAATATGAGACGAAACCTGTGTGTGTGTGTGTGTGTGTGTGTGTGTGTGTGTGTGTGTGTGTGTGTGTGTGTGTACTGTACTTCTTTCTATATTTCTGTAGATGATGTGAGTGTGTTGTGTATGCATACTGTCTTGCGTCTGTATTTCTGTAGATGATGTGAGTGTGTGTTGTGTATGCATACTCTTTGTGTTGTGTGTGTGTGTGTGTGTGTGTGTGTGTGTGTTGTGTGTTTGTGTGTTTGAGTGTTAGTATGAGCTCACCTGGGTTAAGTGTAGCGGGAAAGGCAGCGTTCCTGTTTCCCAGTGTGCCTGAGAATGAAATCCCCTTTGCGGGCACAGAGACACACAATGCACTGGCTGCATCTGGGTAGGTACAGCAGGGAGGGACACAAAAGGAAGTAGTGTGAGAATGCTCTGGAACGTGCCACAATCCCGCTTTCAGTCCAGAGAGGCTCAACACAACAAAGTCTTCAGTGTATTTGTGAGTGTTATCGACAGTGTGTGTGTGTGTGTGTGTGTGTGTGTGTGTGTGTGTGTGTGTGTGTGTGTGTGTGTGTGTGTGTGTTTGCTTGTGTCCGTTGAAAGGATCCGCTTACGTGAGAGCAGAGAAGGAAGAGTTTCAGCGTGTAGCCTACCTCCTCACCTAAAGTCATGGGTGTCAGGGAATGTTAAAATGCCTGTCGGTTTTCTGATCGCTATTGCTGATATTCTGTCAGTTTCCCTCACTAACCAGCCTCATTCCCCATGTCGTTCATTCACCCCACCCCTCCCCTCCTCTCCTCTCCTCCATTCCCCTAGTCACTGTCATTCTTTTTTTGCCATAATATTCCTCTTCCCCATCAGCATTTCTCTCATTCCCTCACCCTCCCCTCTCTACCTCCCTCACTTTCTGTCACACACTCTCTCTTCATCTATCGCTCTGTCCCAGTTCTCCCCTCTCTCTCTCTCTCTCTCTCTCCCTCTCTCTCTCTCCCTCTTTTTCTCTCTCTCTCTCCCTCTTTTTCTCTCTCTCTCTCTCTCTCTCTCTCTCTCTCTCTCTCTCTCTCTCTCTCTCTCTCTCTCTCTCTCTCTCATCCCCCTCTTTTGGCTCAGACCTCTGGCACTGCTCCACCTGCCTGGGCGCAGAGGGAAACTCTCTGCCTAAAGTGGCATAAATGAATGTGGCTAATTAAGGGGATGTTAATTATTTGTAAATTGCATGTTTGGACCCATGTTTCTGGAGAGGCATATGTTGTTCAGCCGTGTTTACTCAAAACAAGCCATTTACTAATCTGCTCTCGGGGGTGCACCCTCTGAAGTGGGGCCAGATCATGCATGTCCCTTAAAAACCAGAGATCAGACGTCAGGCATGTCCAATGAGAGTGTGTGTGTATGTTTTGGTCAGTCCCTTTTGTCAGTCCTGAAGTCTTTTAGCGTTTATGTTGTGTGTGTGTGTGTGTGTGTGTGTGTGTGTGTGTGTGTGTGTGTGTGTGTGTGTGTGTGTGAGAGAGAGAGAGAGAGAGAGAGAGAGAGAGAGAGAGAGAGAGAGAGAGAGAGAGAGAGAGAGAGAGAAAATAGGAAGCATGTGGGTGTTTGTTTCAGAAATGTATTGTACATTTATGTGTGCGTGTGTGCATGTATGTCTGTATGTGATTTTTTTGTGTTCTAATTTTCCTACTAAATTTATGAGTCATGTACAATTCCAGACAACAAAAAGAGTTTGATTGACAGCTGCAGGGGCTTTTTTTTGGAGGGGGTAGCTGGTGTTAAAATGAAAACTTCAAAAGGCGTCGGAGCGCGCCTATCGGTGTGCATCTCTGTTCCGCATGGGTCCGCTAATCAGAGCAGGAGACATAATAGCAACACTGGAGGGTGCTGGACCTGAGGTGGGCTCCGTCTGTTTAAACAAACACAGACTTCTCATTGGTCTGTCTGACTGAGTGGGAGGGAGAGAAAGGGAGAGAGAGAGAGGGATGGAGAGAGAGAGAGAGAGAGAGAGAGAGAGAGAGAGAGAGAGAGAGAGAGAGAGAGAGAGAGAGAGAGAGAGAGAGAGAGAGAGGGATGGAGAGAGAGAGAGAAAGAGAGAAGGGGGTTGGAGAGAGACTATCTCTGGTGGGTTTAATGCCTGCAGGCTCCACTCAGCTTCTGCCTGTTTGTTTCTGAATCACAAGAGACACTCTCTCTCCCTCTCTCTCTCTATACACATACACACACACACACACACACACACACACACACACACACACACACACACACACACACAGCCAATTTCTATGCTTTTGGCTCTGTGTCGTCCAGTCAAGCTGCCCAAGCTACTTCAGCCACTGATGACTGCATAACTGCTCTCAGACAATCACAACTGCAGCAGCAGCAGCAACAACAACATCACACACACAAACACCCACACACACACACACGCACACAAAGTTTCACCCACAGTAAACAAAAACTGCTTCATCAGTGCTTCACTAAGTAGGACTACTACTTGCCTAGTCTTAGCCATTATATATTAGTTATGTTTCAATATAGTGTACTGTATGTCTGCCCTCATATACTAGATTGCTGAGTTACAGATGCATTTGTTTTTTTGTATATTTGTATAAATTTCAATATTTGCCATTATTGTGTGCATGAGATGCATGGCTGGCTAAGCCTTGTTGTCACCAGTTCCAAACCACCACATCTCTGGGCTAACCAAGGGGAAACCACATCAGCTCAGCACTCAACATTTGCCTTCACATTCCCCCAGAAAACACATCATTCAAAATGACCCAACATTCCTCGGCTCCAAACCAGTCCAAACCAGAGTGTTAGTTAGATATGTGTGTGTGTGTGTGTGTGTGTGTGTGTGTGTGTGTGTGTGTGTGTGTGTGTCTGTGTCTGTGTCTGTGTGTGTGTGTGTGTGTGTGTGTGTGTGTGTGTGTCTGTGTCTGTGTTGTGTTGTGTCTGTGTCTGTTGTGTGTGTGTGTGTGTGTGTGTGTGTGTGTGTGTGTGTGTGTGTGTGTGTGTGTGTGTGTGTGTGTGTGTGTGATGTGTAGGGAGGCTCAATACAATTGTGAGATCTAACCCCAAACCAGTATGTTTGACAGTGTGTAATGTGTATGTTTATGTTTATGTAGGCTCAGTGTTTGACAGAACCAGATCTCTGTCCAAATCAGTGTGTTGGGTGAGATTTGTGTGTGTGTGTGTGTGTGTGTGTGTGTGTGTGTGTGTGGGAGTGTGTGTGTGTGTGTGTGTGTGTGTGTGTGTGTGTGTGTGTGTGTGTGTGTGTGTGTGTGTGTGTGTGTGTGTGTGTGTGATGTGATTGAAGACCCAGTCCAAATCTGTGTGTTTGACAGATGTGTGTGTGTATGTGTGTGGAGGCCTTGTCAGACCAAATCAGTGATTTGATCAGGTTTGTGTGTTTGTGTGTGTGTGTGTGTGTGTGTGTGTGTGTGTGTGTGTGTGTGTGTGTGTGTGTGTGTGTGTGTGTCTGTGTGTGTGTGAGCGCACTTGTGCATGCATTATGTGTATGAAATCATAGTGTTGATCATAATCTGCGTGTAAGTTGTATACGTGTGCGTGTGTGTGTCTACTCTGACCAGGGTTGGGAGTGATGCGATGGAGGTGATGTTGTGTACATTCATGCATATCAATGGGGTTATATGCTCAACAAACACAAATCACTGCTTTTTGTTTTAACGGAAAGTTGTCATAATGATCATAGTGTCTGTGTGTGTGTGTGTGTGTGTGTGTGTGTGTGTGTGTGTGTGTGTACAGTGTGTGTATATGCACACATCTGTGCAATTACAGGTAGTATTGACAGCCGAATTTTCTCATTCTTTTCCCCACCAACAGCACTTGGTCACCTCTAAAAATAGGGCTTCAGCAGTGATTGATTCACATTTGATTTCTCTTTTAATGTTCAAACAGGGACTTCTGTCTAGTATTTTTAATTACCTTACTGTTAAGAAATCCTATATTAAATAATATTGTGCCCCATCTCTCTCTCTCTCTCTCTCTCTCTCTCTCTCTCTCTCTCTCTCTCTCTCTCTCTCTCTCACTCCTTCTCTCTCCCTCTTTCTCTGCCTTTTCTTCTCTCTCTTTTCAGCGATCGGCCGGACTCTCATCCCGCGCTACTTCAGCACAGTGTTTGAAGGAGGAGTGACAGAGCTCTACTTTGTGCTGAAACATTCCAAGGAGTCTTTCCACAACTCCACCATCACTGTGGACTGTGATCAGTGCAGCATGATCACGCAGCACGGCAAGCCCATGTTCACCAAGGTAGCCCACCGCTCACAAAAGGCTAGGGAGTGCAGCCAAACATGATGCAACTCAGGCCAACCAAGATCCATACATTGATTTTTTTTGTAGTTCACGAATGCACCTACCACAGATTCACGGTCTGTGGAAAACTGAGAGCTCAAATTTTCTGGGATTCGGCTAACAATGGAAAGCACAAGTTTAGGGGAGGAACAGTGGGTGCAAAGTCAGATATTGAATGCAGATATTACACAGATATTGTGTTTTCACTCAATCAAGTTCCATGTCCTCCTCTTGACTCTTCATTAGTAGTGCTGGACAGACTGATCTGGAGTCAGAGCTCTATGTGACACTACCATCGCTCTGTGTTTTTATTAATTACTTTTACCATTTCATTTTCTAATGGTAAAAAATAGCCTAAATCATGAAAAGTACCAATCTGTGTATGTCTCACTTCATTCTCACATGATGATTAAGGCGAATCTTCGTCCCTGGGGATTGTCCCCCCCATCATTTACTGTAATCAGTGTTTCAGTTTACTTGTCTGCATTCTGACATGTTGATATAACATAATACTACACATTCACAATCACAGTAACAACAGTTCCGGTTCAGTTATAGTAATCACAAGTGCAGTAATCACAAATTACAATACACAGCTGTAATGATGTTGATAAAGTAAAACAATGTTTACTGTGGTCACCACTAAGTAAAAGATGACTGCTGGGTTTAAATTTGATGTATATAAATTATATTGTCTCAGAAAAGATACTGAAGATGAGCCATATTAGTTTTTGTACTACTTATACTGTAGCAAGGCCATTGTTTTGGTGAGGTCTGTGTTGATGTGACATTTTTACCATTACACATTTTACATGATGAAATTTTGATAAAATTATAATTTGAAAAAGAAAAAAAAAGAAAAAAATGGATGTGACAGCGAGAATATGGATAAAGAATTGCAATGCTGGAAAAGGAATTCAGGGGACATACAGATTCAGAGCCTGTGAGAAAGACTGAGAGAAAAAAGAGAGAGAGAGAGAGAGAGAGAGAGAGAGAGAGAGAGAGAGAGAGAGAGAGAGAGAGAGAGAGAGAGAGAGAGAGAGAGAGAGAGAGAGAGAGAGAGAGAGAGATTTCTCTGCTGCGGGCTGAGATGTTCTCTTTTCTCCCCTGCACCAAGCTCTAATTTATTCCTAATTGTGGATGCAGGGCTGCACAGCACACAAAACAAAAAAGAGGAATCTCCCCCATCTCCCTGAGCTCCCCCACTCCCCTCCTCTCACTCTACCTCCATCCCTCTCCCTCTCTCTCTCTCTCTCTCTCTTCTCTTTTCTCTCTCCTCTCTGCCTCTCCCTCTGCCTCGTCCTCTTACCTTTTTTCAGCTCTCTGTCTCATTCTGTCCTCATCTCGGCTGCCTCTCTCCATCTCCTCCTGTTTCCTGCTCTGAGTTCTGTGCATAGGCAGGGACTGGGTGCTAAAATAATCTTCATATTTTCTGTGTAAGAATAACAGATTTAATTTTCACTTGAGCACACTTCAACACATGAGGTTAAATTTTACATTTACACGTGTATCTGGTTTCCACTGGAAGGCACAGCAAGTTAATACTGTATATACAACACATGCCATACATAGATACCATTTAGGTTTTATTACATAAATAAATGCAAATATAATAAATGTATGTTATAGTAAATATTTGTAAATAGCATAAAAGATAATTAATGCACAGTCTCCCTCACTGTGACTCACAGACTAACATGCTGATGAGCCACATCATGAAAAATACATCACCCCATACTACTGTAGAACTACCATCTACTGTAACATAACCACTGTAACTCTAATGCTAAATGCCTACATAAACACAGAGAGATGCACAACGAACACACACACACACACACACACACACACACACACACACACACACACACACACACACACACACACACACACACACACACAAAGCCACTGTAAACAATATTTCAGCACTGGTAAATACCGCCTTATCAGCCATATGTGAATTATGGTTTCCACAAACAGATATATTTATTCCTTAATTTGACTAGTATAATAAACAATATAATGTAATATGCAGTAAAACTCAGCTTGCCTCCAATAACTTATTACTGTACATGAGCATTTGTCTTAACCATAATACAAAAAGGATGTAATTTCACACGGAGATGCACAATATTACTGAACCACACTGCCGTTAGCATGCTGCACATTTTATTTTGCTCACAAGCAACATATCATAACTATAGCCTTTGCCTACTTTTAAAGCTGGCTATAGGTATTCATGTTGGAGTGGTAATCGGTTGAGTACTCAGGTTCAGCCTGAATGATCAGGTGCCATATTGAGAGAGATATTTATGTAAATGTGAAAACTTAATAGAATTATCAAAGATTCTGTAGTTTAGTGGTTAACCACTTCAGGGCCCTGAAGGGCCTTACCTGATTAATGCAGGACAAGGAAAGAGAAGAAAAATGAGTTTGTGTGTTCACGTGTGTGTGTGTGTGTGTGTGTGTGTGTGTGTGTGTGTGTGTGTGTCTGCGTGCATGTGTGTTTATGTGTGCAAGGTTTTTTTTAATGGAGACCATGTGAGCTGTTCGCGCCTATTTGTGCATTTCTATGTGCAAGTGTGTGTGTGTGTGTGTGTGTGTGTGTGTGTGTGTGTGTGTGTGTGTGCGTGTGCGTGTATGTGTGGTGGTGGTGGTACTGGGGGCATTGATTAGAGTGTGTCTGCTGGGATTACATCCCTCCGGTTGCCATGCCAACTAATCAGCTGCTCTCCGTTGCCTTGACAACAGAATGTCGGAGCTCAGAGTACCAGAACGAGAACTCCTCACAAACAGAAAATAACGGCTTAATTGGGAAACTACGCTACTTCAACATTTACTTTTTCATTCCCGCCGACAAATAAGTCAAGTTAATAAGCACAACGGTCAATTCACACCAAAGGGGCAAAGAAATATAAATGTGTAGAAATAAAACATCTAATTGCAATCTTTAATTAGAATATTTATTTTCCATTTACTTTAGACATCAGTGCCAAACATAAGACGACACTTTCCAAATAAATAAATGAAAAATAAATACTAACATACAATAACAATAAGTGAATTAAAAAATACTTCAAATTCATGGATATATCTATCAGAGAAGAAAGCAAATACAACTGTATACAACTACATGCAACTGTGATGTTTAAGCTACTAAAGCTACTATAAGATACTAAAGTCCTTAATAGACGTTTTCTGAGGTTATACGTTATTAACACATCCAACTACATAGATAATCTTGCCAATTTCTTCCCCATACCTGTACCTATACCTGTTTCCTGTTCTTCTATCTATCTATCTATCTATCTATCTATCTATCTATCTATCTATCTATCTATCTATCTATCTATCTATCTATCAATCCATCCATCCATCCATCCATCCACCCATCTGTGAGTAATTGCTCTGCGTTCCTAGGCAGTAACTCTGTTCTTGTAGGACCATTTGCTTTGTTGGTCAGCAGTGGACTTGGCACAGTGTGTGTCTACTGCACAGTATTTGACTCTACTAGCAGTGGATATCTTTTTTTCATCTGGACTCCTCTACCTTGGCCAGGTGTGCACGGAGGGCCGGCTGATCCTGGAGTTCTCCTTCGACGACCTGATGAGGATTAAGACGTGGCATTTCACTATCAGGCAGTACCGGGAACTCATCCCACGCAGCATCCTGGCTGTTCATGTGAGTCTGGAGCCATCTCAGCTGTCTCTCCAGCCTCTGCTGCTCCTGTGGAGTTCACTGGCTGTGGTGTGTGTGTGTGTGTGTGTGTGTGTGTGTGTGTGTGTGTGTGTGTGTGTGTGTGTGTGTGTGTGTGTGTGTGTGTGTGTGTGTGTGTGTGTGTGTGTGTGTGTGTGTGTGTGTAAGTATTTGTGAAATAGATGTATGTGTGTGTGTGTGTGTGTGTGTGTGTGTGTGTGTGTGTGTGTGTGTGTGTGTGTGTGTGTGTGTGTGTGTGTTTGTGTTAAAGACACTTTTATCTGTTTGTGTTAGAGTGTGGAGTGTTACCTTTTACATACACAACAAACTTCATGTGGCAAGTAGGCATCATGCAGCCACAGCTATTGTAATGAATCCAGACACCATAGGATGCTGTGTGAAACGCTGATGTGGTGTAACATAGTTTCAGAGGCGCTACATGAGCAGATAAATAGCTTTTCCTGCAATGGGCCATAGTGGTTACAGCTCTAAATACTTCTACAGATGGAGGTCAACTCCGAATAGCTGTTTCTGGCCTCTGACCTTTGACCTCTGGGAATAGGGTTCTAGCCGCGTGCTTTTAATCCTGTAATGGAGCACGCTTGTTATATGCTGCGTTAACAGGAGGACAGAGTGTGCACGCATGCGTACATACACACTCACACACAAACACACACGCAAGCACACACACACACAATTTATGTGTTTCTGTGTGTGTGTGTGTGTGTGTGTGTGTGTGTGTGTCTCCGTATGTCTGTTTGTGTGCATATATTTACATGTGTGTGTCATTGGTGTGTGTGTCTATAAGTATGTGTTTATATGACCAAGACGGGCCACATTAAGCAATGGAGGAATGGAATTCTTTGAGTATTAAGTCATAGTAACAATAGAGCATCTGCCCTGTACATCAGACACCAGCCCTCCCCCTTTCTCCTACCCACAACCCCCCTCTGCCCCATCCATCAAATCAGTGGTGGCTTGCAGTGTAGCTGAGCAATAATAAACCTCAGTATATTGCTGCAGTTAAAATAGTGAATGGAAATGCTAGCTCTTACTGTACACGCTATTGAAATACAACTTGCATACTGTAGAGTGTACACATAAATAAAATAGTGAATGAAAATGCTAGCTCTTATATGCTGTTGTAATACAACTGAAATACTATTTCACACATACTATTGGAATGGACAGTATAGATGTAGTTTAGTCTTTCAGAATAATGAGAGCTGTTTGTCTGGGTTAGAAAACACAAAGGAGCTGCCCTTGGTTTTGCGAGAGCATGACTAGGTCCTGCTGAAGTCAGGCCACTCGCTCTTTGATGACGGGGGTGGGTAGGGGGATGTGAAGTATCTGTCACGTTGGGTTTTTTTCCATGGTGAGATCCTCTGTTCGCCCACTCAGGCACAAGACCCTGGGGTGCTGGAGCAACTGTCCAAAAACATAACCAGAGTGGGCCTGACCAACTTCACCCTCAACTACCTCAGGGTAAGATACACACACACACACACACACACACACACACACACACACACACACACACACACACACACACACACACACACACACACACACACACACACACACACACACACACATTCTTCCATAATAAAAAAAATGTGATACAGAATATACATAGAATATGAATATGAATATGAAAAATGTCTGCATAGTTTTGCTATAGAATTCTGGCTCTTGTGCACAGTACACACAAAGATCATGCTTTAACGCCCATGATACACACACACACACACACACACATAAACACATGGTGTCTTACCTCCTCTATCAAAAATAAATAAAAAGGGCAAGTTATTAAAAAACAAAAAGTGATTGAGAGCAGATAGGGTGTTTGTGTGTGAGTGTGTGTGTGTGTGTGTGTGTGTGTGTGTGTGTGTGTGTGTGTGTGAGGGGGGTATCTAGGTGAGGGAGAGAGAACACAAGAATATTGCAGAGGCAGAGAGATGGAGGATGAAAAGGGGGTGCAGGAATGTGTGTCGGGGCGGCGGTGTGTGTGTGTGTGTGTGTGTGTGTGTGTGTGTGTGTGTGTGTGTGTGTGTGTGTGAATGTATCCTCTTCCGTATTTAATCACTGTGCATCAGCCTCTGTGAATACTTAACAGTAGCAGCAGACAGATAGTAGACAGCAGAGTCTCACTCCTCATAAACAAGCTGTTGTTTTGGAGGGGGGGGGGGGGGTTAGTGGTAGAACTGATTCACATTAAATCTCTTTCATTTGGAAAACAAGGCAACAATGATGTCTTGCATGTTCATCTGTCAGTGGCGCTGCTCGGGCTTGATTTGAGCAATAAAGCGGTGTGTGATCTAACATGAGCCTCCCAAATCAGTGTGTGGTACCCTCGTCTTCCCAAGTCCTTTATCTGAGCCCCTGCAGTTTACATGTAAGCGCACTCACACGGGCCGACACACACAAACACACACACACACACACTTACATACTGTCACACACAAACATTCAGGCTCACACAAACTGAGAATATGAAAGCAAGTGAGTATGTGTGTGTGTGTGTGTGAGAGAGAGAGAGAGAGAGAGAGAGAGAGAGAGAGAGAGAGAGAGAGAGAGAGAGAGAGAGAGAGAGAGAGAGAGAGTTAATCAGATGCAGATTTGATCCCTGTGGATTTGGCTCCTTCTAGTCTGTGTCTCCTACAGACGGGCCTGTATTCCCCCTGCTCAAACCCATGTCTTTGCATCCCATGCACCAGAGATGGATGCCCACGTGTCTCTGTGTAATGTCAATGCACTTGCACTTGACATGTCCTAGCTAGCATCATGTAAGACGGTGTGTGTGTGTGTGTGTGTGTGTGTGTCCATCCATGAGCTCTAAACACATAACTGTGTTAATCTGTTGGACTATTCAAAATATTTGATTCCTGATGAAAAGTGGATTGTAAGGTGGAATCAAATAAAGTATTTAAAATGTGTGTGTGTGTGTGTGTGTGTGTGTGTGTGTGTGTGTGTGTGTGTGTGTGTGTGGTGTGTATGTGTGTGTTGTTAGACACATGAGTAAGGGTGTTCCCTGTTTTTTTGCAGCTGTGTGTAATCCTTGAGCCCATGCAAGAGCTGATGTCACGCCACAAGACGTACAACCTGAGCCCGCGTGACTGCCTAAAGACATGCCTCTTCCAGAAGTGGCAGCGGATGGTGGCACCCCCAGGTACAGTACGGCTGAGCTGCGGACAGGGTGCAAGAATATTGGACTAGGAGACGGGGCACGAGAGTGTTGGACTAGGAGACGGGGCGCAAGAGTGTTGGGCTAGGAGACGGCATATGGTTGACTTCTCTTCTCGCTGTCGCTCTGTTTATGCAAGAGCTTGGGTGGCCGGCGCAGACAATTCTCCTTACTTGTCTCTTTCGCACACTCACACGCACCCAAAAGCACACACACACATAGATGCACACACACACACAAACACACACACTCATGCACAACTACACATGCACACACACACACAAACACGCATGCAGACGCACACAGACTCACACACACACACACACACACACACACACACACACACACTCACACATACACACACACACACACACACACACACACACACACACACACACACACACACACACACACACACACACACACACACACACACTGCTCTCATCCATGTCTTTCCTGCCATTCTTCTCCTCTTATCTGCACATTGTGAACATCCCTCCTTTCTTTCTCCAAGGGAAGGAAGCAGGCATACGCGTTGGCGCTGATAACCCCAGAATCTGGCTTCTAGAGGGTTAATGCCACAAAACCCGCTTTCCTCCTTCTCTTTATTCCCTCCTTGTCCTTGTTGTCTCACTATTCTTTTTTTATTTCCCTTTCTTTTGGAGGTAAACAATACCATTAAGCCTACAGTGGGAAAGCTTGTTTTTGAACGTGGTAAACATATTTCCTATTCGCGATTAACATTTCAAAGACAACGGCTGTGCATCGTCCAGGGTATAACGGATTTGGGCAGAAACAAATGTAGACTAATTAATTAAGTAGTTGACCTTGAGTGTATTATGTGTATTATGCTTAAGTTCAAAAGAATACAAAATCATTTCCCCAGGTAGCGGAGGATTAGAAGGTAATTCGGAGTATTATCATTACTACTATTATTTTCTATTTTTTTGTTTTTTGTACCTCTTCAAATAAAAGAGAGAGAAGAATAAAAGAAAAGGGAAGTAAACAAAATAAATAATTTGATTCTGTTACATATTTTCCCCTCGTTATGAAGAGTGAATTGTTCTCCATCTGGAGGAATGAACACAGGTTAGAGATACTGGCGCCCCGCAGCAAGATGTGTCTGATAGCGCCCCCACCCCCCCTCCTCTTCTCCTCCCCTCCTCTCCCCTCCCCTTCCTCTGCCCACCCCTCCCCTCCCCTCTTCTCCCCTCCCCCATCCTTTCCACCCCCACATCTCCTGGCTGCCAGTGAAATATGCCCCTATTGCACAGCCAAATGATGTCTCCCTGTGCCAGTGTAGAAATGGGGAGATTGGTAATGGTTATGTCTTAATGTTACCTATTACAACTATCACTGTTCTTTGTGTGTTTACAAAAGCGAGGGGGTGGGGGGGGGGAGAGAGAGAGAGAGAGAGAGAGAGAGAGAGAGAGAGAGAGAGAGAGAGAGAATAATAATGGTATCTGTTAAAATATGTTGTTTTTCTTTCTTAGGTCATCCTCCAAACTTCAAATCAGAAATATTCCCAACAAACCACAAAAAAGGTACCTTTCGTCCGCAAGCTGGGCATCCCCACATTCACATGTTCAACTAATTATCAATGCATCTCTACATCAACCACTTGCCCTTATACAAAGTACTTTTACCCAATCATTCGATCATTGTTTTAATATCTTAATCTCTTCATACAGTATTGTTACTGGTCAGTCCCTCATCTTTCCTACTGTCCATCCATCCATCCATCCATCCATCTATCCGTCCTCCCACTCTTTCATTTACCCAAATAATTATACAGCCTTCATAGTAGATGTTGGTCTCCTGCCTAATGGAGAGTATTTGCCCATATTTTTTCTCCCCTATGATTTGATTGGCAGCTGAACCAGCCCGACAGACGACGACAAAGAGGCGGAAAAGGAAGAACTCGGCAAGCAGCGCGTCCAGCAGTGGCGTAGGCAACAGCAAGAAACGTAGTCCCGCCAGCACCTTTAGTCTGTCCACACAGGTACCTGTAAGGGACCCCAGATTTCTGTCTTCTTGCATGGAGGCCGAACATTTAGTCACACTGTCATCTCATCATTGTGTATAGGGCACGCTGCAGCAGTGTATGGATACTGACCACACACATCACATACATGGAAACACACACACACACACACACACACACACACACACACACACACACACACACACACACACACACACACACACACACAGCTAAAACAAAATGAGACCTTAAAGTATAAAAAGAATGGAAAATTTTAGACACAAGGGAGGCATTGGTTTAGTTCAGTTATTCACATGGTAGGGAACAAAGGCCTGTGTGTGTGTGTGTGTGCGTGTGTGCGTGTGTGTGTGTGTGTGTGCGTGCGCGTGTGTGATTTGTGTACATGCATGTATTGAATGGTAGAGAAATAAAGAGGGTGAGTTTCTAGAGCTTAGTCTCTTGTTGGACGCCTATATTCTGTTGATAGTATCAACAGTGCCCCCTACTGTTACCCTAAAAAAATTACAGCATCTGCGGCAAGTGACCTTGCAGTTTTAAATGTATTAGATTTTCTCATGGTCACACTGCATATAACAAGTAACACGCTTGTGCATTTATATTTACTTAGGATAGATGTGAAAATAAGTGGCCTCTGGTCATGCTTGACTTTTAAATACCATACCAGCAAAAAAGCTGGTGCAACTCAGTTAATAGGTTCCACATGTTAATCACCAATGCGTTTGAAGATAACACTATTTTGATTTAATTCATTTACATATAGATTTTTCAATTTTGTGATTCTGCCCATGATTTATTACGTCTGATTTTGAATAAATTGAGTGCATCATTTTAATTCCATTGTAGATTATAAAAAACTTCCTCTACCGTTGATTAAAATATTACACCTAGCTACAACTAAGAAGCCCCTTCACTCTTTTTTCAGTTATACTCTACATGATGATGATGATGATGATGATGGTGAGGGCTTGCACTACTAAACAACAAAATATAAATATATACTGTATGTTGTCAGGTGACAATTAGAAATTGGTGCCACATTGCATCACAAGGAATCAGAACACACATTTGCAAATCTTAGTTTGTTTGTTAAATCACATTCTCTCTACCAGTATCACAATCTCACTGCATTACATGATTTATTGTGAAGAAAGACATTCTCTCCTTTCAAACCTCAATGTCCATTTCCATAACCTGACTTTTCGTAGGCCTATATGCATTAACATTCATCATTGCTATAGTAACATTGTGCTAGTTCAGATTCTGTGTATCCCTGTGTGTACATGCTAGTGTCTAGCATTAGCTTTAGCATATATCTATCTACAGTATATATACATCTCAGTTAGCATGTAGCTTGTCTGACTCTCTTTCTCTATGTGATTGTAATTAGTGCTCTCCGTCTCTGGTTCCCCCAGCCCAAAGCGGCCGGCGGAGTGACGGGGGGGTTTTCCGCGGCGCGCGGAGGCGGGTGGCCGGAGACGGAGCCAGGGTAGGTGTGACTGACAGGCGCTGCCAAACAACAGATGGCCAGCCCAGGGCCTGCTGCCAATCAGCACGTGCCGTAC
>JAODXP020000004.1:2158188-2173188 GCA_027497455.2 Sardinella longiceps
GGTAACCAAAGTAAGTTCACCCGACTGCAAACATGACCAAATTGCAATATTTTGTGTGCTATCACTGCCTTAACCTCTATGGGCTTGAAAGTTGCCCAGGAGAGAGAATCATGCTCTGTTTGGAATTTATGTTTCCCTCTATAAACTACATCTCCCCAGTGCCGTCTGCAGTCATGCAGCCCACATTATGTGTACCAAGTTGATTTTGGTCTTATGTGCTGCTTATGTGCTGTGCACACCAGCAACGAACTCCGCTGCCTGTCGATGAAACAAACAATATTGTGGAATTCGAAAGTGCTCCGCAATGGTGTCAGAACAGGTGTGCAGAGGCCTTAGCATCCTTGTCATCAATGAGAGAGGATTCCAGTAAAATCCTGTTCAGTGGTGAATTGTTATGGTGAATTTCAAACAAGCCCATTGATGAGGCAGTATAGCTGTGCTCATACGAATATTGTCATTTTTGGACACAATTTGGACATATTAACAGTGTGGTGGACTCACTTTTGTTACAAGCTGGCTTGTAGGCCTACATGTCTGTTATTTTCAGAGAACTATGGCCTACTTCTATGACTGTACAAGTTATTAACGTTTTATTTATGTGGCGTTGTCCCATGAAGCATGAAGAACAACACTGCTGAAAAAATACACATACTGTATAGACGTGAAAACACATTAGATTTCAATGTGAGAAAATAATTATGTTTGATATCTATAATGATAGCCTATGGATAGGGCAATGTATTAGTAGGTAAATAGGTAATTTTACTTTTACTTTTTACATTTTTAGACAAGTATTGTACCTCACTACTTTTTTAAACCTCCCAGATTACTGAGTAAAAAATCCGATGTGGGGAAAAAAAAACATTTGGCTTGAACTGAAAGTAAATTCAGACTATTTACTGTAGCCTAGATGCTACTGCCTCCTGTAAATGTTGTGAATATTATGTTGTGTGTCTTATCTCAAGCAATTCAAGCATATCCCTGCTGCACGAGCCTTGTAACAGCAATATGTTTCGCATGAAATGAAAGAATTGCGAACGGCATAGACCTAACGCGAACGCGAAACACTTTACATTGAGTCAATGTAACCTCAGATCTTACTTTCGGTTTCCAACAGCCAGGTCCCATTGATTCAGTGTAAAGTGCCTGTTCGCTTCAGCGTTCGCGTTTGGTCTGTGTTGTACCAAATTATTTTGTTCCACTCGCTAACTAGCGCATTTAGCAAGCTCTTTCAAGAGGGCTATGCTTGAATTCACTCCGGTACTCCTTTAACATCTACAAGGTGCTCAGGATGAACCTGCTCTCATCTGTGAAAAGTACAAAGGACTTGCCAATTTTGGTGTTCTATAGTGAAGGCCAATTGAGCTCCACCGTGCTGAGCGGTGGGCCCAGTACAGGATGTAGTCCCCTCAAGGCACCCTCCTGAAGTGTGTTTATGATTGTTTGGACACTGGACAGAGACACTCACATCAGTGGCCAGCTGGAGGTCATTCTGTAGGGCACAGGAAGTGCTCAACCTCTTCCTCCATGCAGAGAGGAGCAGTTATCGGTCCTGCTAATGGGTGGAGAACCTTCTTCGGCCCTAACTGCCAGTATCCTGAAATCTCCTCCATGTCCTGGGTGTCAAGAGCATGCAGATTAGCGGAGGCACGTTAGTATACGCCATTTTCAAGTATGGCGTCGTACCTGTGAACCAGGCAGCGCATGCACGAAAGTCATGTTGGGCACGAGCACATGCACATACAAGTTGGTGGGTGGCTCCGGCACCTACAGCTACATGTAAATGTTACTCTGGGGAGAGTAAAAGCAATGTTCCATGATCTTTGGTTACACTTTGCTTATTTCTTGAGGAGCTCATGAAAAAAACATATTGTTATGCTTGCTATAAAACTTCAGGCACGTTCTCGACAAAACTTTCTCTTCTCTTCTCTTCTTCGTGTTGTATGGCAAACAAACTAGGTGCATTATCACCACCGTCTGGACTGAAGAATTACTGTTTTTGCATAGAGTTGGTTTCAACATTAATCCATGCATCATTTCCTGCTTTGGCTCCAGTGTTGATTATGGCGTAGACTATCAATTTGCATCATATACTAGCCTAGCCTCAGCCATTCAGTTCTATGGAGGGCGGGACTTAGCGGCTGTCTCCAGTTTATATAGTACCTTCAAAGTTGCATCCTGTGATGCAGCGCGATTTCTAGATTCTCAACTATTCCAAACAAACATACATGTGGCATAATTGCGACAATAATTGATATAACTCGCATAATATAGATGTCTCTTTCATATACAGTATAACTGTTAGTTGTGTTTTGTAAGTTTGCAAGAGGTGAGCTACGTCAAAAATCCTGCCTGGCGGTTACGGTCACCTGGTTGGTCCATCCATTCCACTGAAATCCCTTTCAATGGACGCGACATCAGATGCTTGTGCTCAAGGGGGCACTGCATTTGACGTGAGTGAGGTTATCGCCACATAAGCCTACTGCCAAAAGGCTAATGATAATGACTCTAACCAAACCAGCAGTGGAAAACCAGCCAAAAAATATCAAGAGGAATAGGCTACATTTGAAATTACCTAGTCTACATGCTATAGCTTACAAAACGTCTTGTTTTGGGAGTTCTCTCATATACCATGTTATTCCATCAAAAAACACAGCTCAAAAAATTTAAAGGAACTTTTTTTTAACTGTTTTACTGGGTAGCCTATGCATGGATCCAGTTGAACCTTTAATGGTGGAATATATATATTCAGACAATATACCCAGTAACCCAGCATACCCAGTAAAACAGTATTATATTAAAAAAAAGCGTTCCTTTAAACTTTTTGAGCTGTGTTTTTTCCCTTTAATTTTCGTTACGTAACGAAAGAAGGAGGACCCTATGCTTTGCATTGTGGTAAATGCAGTCCCCGCTAAGATCCCAGTGACGTTTGTGTATGTTGTGTTTGGTTGATTTCGATGCGAACGAGTGAAGATGGCGGACGCGGTAGCGGCAGGCGTAGGGGAGGAAAAAGAGACTGAGAATGAGGATAAGGAGAGGGAGAAAAGGCCTTCGAACAGCACCAACCGGTCTGAAAAGAGTGGTGGTCCCTCCGAGGTGACAGAGACCCTGGGATTCTATGAAAGAAATGCCAATAAGGACAAGAGGCGTAATCTCTCTGGTGAGTGCAATCTGCGTCCACTGTAACGTTAGCTTGCGATCACTGTCACAGCTAGCTTACAGCTAAAGTATGCACTACTGAGCTGTCATACAGTTGCTAGCAAATATTCCATGCTATCTTGACATCACAAACTGGATATTTTAATTCAAGTGCGTGGCATACGCTTACCTTTCAGATACATCAGCTGTTTGAATGCATTTTAGTAAATCAGCCTCATTTAAACAATCGTGTGTCAGATTGCATAACAGGATCGAACGTTTAGAGAGACTAATGTGTTTATCAAGCTATGAACTAGCATACCTAGCTTCCAATAATGTCAAGTAAATAGGATTCTTGTATACGCAAATAAATTCAGCTAGCTGATAACCACATGGTGGTAACTTAGCAATGTAACATGTATTACATGTAACATCACCTATGGCACTTCATTTGTGATATACAGCTGTGCATTGCATATGTTTGCATGACGTGGATGCGAGAAAGCCAGCTGTTAATGCATCCGCAGCTTCAACACTGTCAACATTAACTCTGTTAACGTTATTTGCTGTCTCTCACTAATTTACTAAAAGGGGCATATTGTTTTACTCCAACATGACATTAGAGACATTTCTGTGTAGTTTCTTTTGTAATTCATGTTGTATCGGGCTACACAACGTAAGGTATCGCGTCAAGTCTAAATCCAACCAATGACTGGCTGGCTAGTCCCTCAAGTTAGCCCTCGCAAGTTGTTTCGCCCACACAAAACTTACCCTGCTCTTACCAGGTTATGAAGTCATTGTGCCATGTTCTTTTCTTTGTACAAGTCATGGTGTTACAGTCGATAGTAGATAACCAACCATTGGCATAAGACTGCTGAAACATTTGCTTAATTGTGTGGCAATAACTTTAGCACTATGAATGGCTTTGCAGTTTGCACAGTGGTGACAGCATTTGGGCACCTTTCAATGGCCGTATTTGACATCGATCCAGGTGACATCCACAAAAGATTAGATTGTAGTTTCGTTTACGTTTAGCTTTGAAATTGCATTTTTGCAAAAAGTGCATCTATTGAAGGTGAATTGAAAGAACAGATAGAACTTCCCCACACATAGCAGATCAGTATGAGAAGGCTGCCCTTGGCAGTCTCTTGTCTTGAGACAGAGAACAGAGACTGTAACACTCTGATGTGAACATAATCACACATTCTACTCCTCTGTTTACCTCTGTCTGACACTTGTTTCCTGCCTTCTTTCCCCTATTTATGCAGTCATGATGCACTCATTACTTGAATCAGGGAGGACTTGGCAGAGGCCTACAGTGTGTGGTTGTCCTCTTACCTGGTCAAAGGTTCAACTAAGGACATGCTTGCAACCAAACGGCACTGTAGAATCTTTGCAACCTGTAAAATACTGTAGTCATACAGGAGCCTTGAAAGTCTAGGCTATGAAGCAATCATGTTTAATGTATTATTTGTTGTAACAATTTAATAGTAATAGTGCTTTAGTGAAAATTTTAGTAACATTAAGAAATCAAAAGATAGAAGTATAGGACACAGACCTAATAAAGACAAGACAAGAGCCTTGTTAGCAATGTAAGCTAAAGTTAGGGTAAACATTGCCTATAGCCTATTTAATGCAATTACTTACCTATATTCATTATTTATATACTATCCATGCCTGTGTAACGGAGACCAGCTAGCGCGGCTAGCTTGGTGGTAGTGTGTAAATCCTCGTCACCCAATTCCATGGGCGCTTCTAACACGCTGAGTTAGAAGCTCGGGCTTTTAGCTCAGTTGGTTAGAGCGTTCCACTCCCACGCCGGGAGTTTGTAGCTTGCTTGGTGGCGGGTTCGAGACCCGTGTGCGGTGCGGACCGCCACCGGCTACATTGGTGCCGTGACCCGGATGGGAGTGAGGATTTGGAGGGTGAGTGTAACGGAGACCAGCTAGCGCGGCTAGCTTGGTGGTAGTGTGTAAATCCTCATCACCCAATTCCATGGGCGCTTCTAACACGCTGAGTTAGAAGCTCGGGCTTTTAGCTCAGTTGGTTAGAGCGTTCCACTCCTGCGCCGGGAGTTTGTAGCTTGCTTGGTGGCGGGTTCGAGACCCGTGTGCGGTGCGGACCGCCACCGGCTACACCTGCTTAAATGTTTGCAGATATGCTTTATGATATGGGGACTCTCATTAATCATTATTCATTCGTCATATTTGTATGCTTTGTTTATTTTCCTCAAATCCCACTACCCTTTTGCTTTTAGCTATTATACTGGTTGAGGGAATCTGTATTGAGCAAAGGGCACAATATGCAATATGTTCCTAGCTATTCTGTTAACTTAATTTGCATAATAGGCTTACTGCTGCATTATTACACACTTCTCATAGTAGTTTTAAGGCACCCAAAGATATTCTTCTGCTTCAAAGATATTCAGGTTCGCTGCTTTTGTGCTCAGGTGTCCTTATTTGCATGCAGTCTTGTCGTGAAAGACTGTATTCTGTATGGCAGATAGTTGGGTCCACTATGCATGCAAAATGAGAAGGGACAAGAAAGACAGAAACTTGAACATTTCCCTGAATGCAGGAGAGGTAAATTCCCGGTGTAATAGGCCTGCATGTGGGAATGAAGGGGAACAGCATTATGACTTGAAAGTTCAAAACTAGGCCTAATCCATATTAGAGCACCGGTAGTTGTCTCCAGGCAGTTGTGTGTCTGGTACAGCGTGTCACTGAAGTCACATAGACTCACATTTAAACTATGGATTAGTTTTGAAATGCCAAATGTCATCATACCACAGCTGATGGTATGAGGGGTAGTGGCAGGAATGACCTGTTACATAATCACTCATATGATGCAGCTTGTGTCTTAAACAGGTAATTTTCTTATGGTGAAGGCAGTCAATATTACTGTGACGCTGAGTAGGAATTTCTAGAGAATGTGGAAGATTTTACCTCATTATCTTTTGGATTTAGACCTTATTGAAGATGAGTTGTACCAGCTAGTCTTCAAATTCAACATGTGAACAGGTTGAGCTATATTCCTGCACATGTGTGCAGACTGTGCACAGATCTAACTTGGTATGTATGTCACAGATCTGACTCAGTAAGTATGTCAGTGTGAGCATTGAGCATGAGGGTTCCAGAAACATACGTATGCCAGAGACCTACATACACACTACCTCCTTGACCTCTTTTTTCCCTCCATCTAGAGCAGCTCACTCCAGTGTCTGTCCCTTCTCCAGAGTTGAGTTTATGTAGCCTAGACGTGAGGGTGTTGCAGCAGTGCTTCTGTCATTGCTGAAGTGCAGTAGGTCAGAGGATGATGGCAGTTGGCTACATAACCACAGACACCTAGTGTTTGTAAAAAATCTCATTAGGAGATCAAATGTTATGATTCCCTCAAGTGGTGACTCTGCACACTGCACACGTGTGCTGCTGTCTCCATGTGCTTCTGCCTGTCAGCCTCCGGGAAAGTTTGTGCACCAAGTGACCGTTTTGGTTTTTTTGTTTTGTTTTGTTTTGTTTTTTTTGGTTTTTGTTTTTGTTTTTGTTTTGTTTTGTTTTGTTTTGTTTTGTTTTGGTAAGATAGAAGAGGATAGCGGAAGCACAATAAATATTATAGTGAGGGACAGAGCAAGCAAGTTCCATTCTGCCGTTAGGGAAACCACATGCCCTAAAGACGGAAAAGCCCCAACAGATGCACATCTCCAATGAAAAGCAGACTCACAGGAGTGCTTACTCAAAGCCCAGGAGTCACTCTCTCTTTTTTTTTTTTTTTTATTGTGCCTCCTGCTGCACAGATCATTCTGTCCTGTCGAAAAAGAGCAGAATGTACAGAATGCTATCCTCTGTGTGGGTATTGGTCTATGAATGTGGGTGTGTGTCTATGTGTATCTGGGGGGCGTGGGTGGGTTCTGCTCTGCCTATGCACGCGTGTGTGTGTGTGTGTGTGTGTGTGTGTGTGTGTGTGTATGTGTGAGTGGGGGGGGGGGAGAGAGAGAGAGAGAGAGAGAGAGAGAGAGAGAGAGAGAGAGAGAGAGAGAGAGAGAGAGAGAGAGAGAGAGAGAGAGAGAGAGAGCGAGAGCGAGAGAGAGAGAGAGCGTGCACTGATTTGTGTGAATGAGGGAGGTGCACAGTGAAAGCATGAGCTTGCAGAGAATGGGAGCAGTGGCAAAACCCATTGTGTGCTTGCATTGCAATGATGCATTGTTTGTTTATTTGTCTCTGGTTGTTGACGGTCTTGTTGTTGTTGGTCTTGAATGCAGATCTTTCCCTGGTGCGTTTCATCAGTGCTGAGCTGACCAGGGGCTACTTTCTGGAACACAATGAGGCCAAATACACAGAGCGCAGGGAGAGGGTCTACACCTGCCTACGCATCCCCAAAGAACTGGAAAAGGTAGGACACTCATGATGACGCATCCCTGGACTGGACTGGTCAGCCTTGGCCAACATCCACACAGATAAAGGGGGTTTTGAACATAAAATTTGACTTCACCACTGATTGTCATTACTTGGTCTTACAAATCAGATATACATTGGACATGACAGGATACACAGTAGGAAGAACATGCAGCGTGCTTGTTAATGGTTATGACCAGTAAATAAAACGGCATTCTATGCTTTGAGAGGCCATTGGCCACCAGTATATATAGGGCAAGTCAGTAATCAAATTATGTAGACCTAAATAACTTTCAGCTTCACTTGCATGCCTAAATATTATTTACATGTCCTCCCCAGTCTTTAATGTCATGAAAGAACATGCAGTTCCAGTCCAGTGTGATGTTCACGACTGAATGCACTGCCGTTATACCCTGGCAATTCATTCCCAACTCCAATGCGTTCTCTGTGAAGTACATGCATTGCATGAATGCATGTGTACTGTAGTTTCTCCTTCACTAGAGGGAGACAAAGACAAGCAAATCCAAGGGTTTTCTTTGGCAGAGTTGTGGAATGCTCAGATTTTTGAAACGGCTCTTTTTTTTTTTATATAGTGTCAGCATGACCAGAGAACATTATGTCATGTGCCAGTCACACAAATCCTCCTTCAGTCTTGTTAATTGGAACATCATTCCTGCTGTTTACTGAGATTAGACCAAACTACATCTCTGTTTGTGTTGTTTTGGCCCGCAACAGTGCATAATCATAATCAGTTTACTTCAGTGTAGTTAGTAGAGCTAAGAAGTGAGGCTAGGGAAATCAGTTGAAAGTTTATATTGTGTTAAGACCAATGAACTCTTTCAGAATTGCCCAATTTTGTGCATAGTACCAAATACCTACAGTTTACTTCACAAAAAAAAGGAATGGATACGGGTGTTAGTCTGCCGTCACAGGCAAAGGCTGATAGATTCTTGAATTGATGAGGTCATAAGGCAGGGGCCAGGGGTCACATTCAGCCAATCAGATTAGAGCCTCTGTGCCTCATGTGAGTCATGCAACAGTGAGCTGGCATTTCCTTTGAGGTGCGCTCTTCCTAACAGTGCTCTCTGGAGAGCAGACACAGGGGGGGTCTCTAAAACCCTTCCCAGGCACACAGCTCTGGAGTGGGGAACAAAAATCCTGGAGCTGGGCTGGGCTCTGGAGGAATGGGGCTCCTCTCTGTGCTCCAGATCTTTCCTAAGGTACTGGTTGAGTCGGAGCTGACTGAGGGCTAGTGAGGACTGGGTTTTAGCACAAGGCATACTGTTGCATGGTATTGTGTTGTTGCATGTGGAATTTGGCCTGAAAATAGTTAGCTTAGTGATAGCAATGATAACAGCTTAGTAACAGCAAGTTATGAGGAAGTTCTCTGAACTTTTAATATCTAACCTTTTATCTTGTCATTTTTCTCCATCTTTGTGTTTCTCTGTCTCTCTTTTCTCATTTTCCCTCTCTTTCTCTGCCCCCTCCCCCTCTCTCACTCTCTGTGTGTGGCTGGGCAGCTGATGACGTTTGGCTTCTTCCTGTGTCTGGACGCGTTCCTCTACGTCTTCACTCTGCTGCCCCTCAGAGTATTGCTGGCCCTCATCAGACTGCTCACGCTGCCCTGCTGTGGACTTAGGTGAGCACACACACACACACACACACACACACACACACACACACACACACACACACACACACACGTGCCATAGTTATACCCATCACTCCCCACTGCTACACAGATACCCATGCACTGATACTGTCCTGCACAGTTGCACCAAAACACTGACAGAATTTAGAGGCAGCCCTAAATACCCACCCATGCCTAGGCAGGCACACAGACACCATATCTCCATGTGTTATTGTGGACAGAAATTCAGTGCTCCCAACACAGCAGTTCTACAGTCTTGCTCATCTAGTGTCCCATTTAGTGCTCACACTCCAGTGTCCACTCCAAAGACATAAGACAGACATAGTGTACAATACGACCTTCTCTAGCTCTACATCAGTGTTTCTCAAACTTTTTTAGACCAAGGACCACTTTGCCCAAAAAATATTTTTCAGGGACCACCTACCCTCGCGCCCCCACACCAAGTTGCATGCTGCTACCCCTTAACCTTTGTAAATTGGCATTTATGGGCACTTCAAATTCAGATAGCTTGAAGTTTTTAATATAGGCTAAATTACAGACCTGCTATTCATTGAACCACTCCTTGTGAGAAACTAAAATTCACATATTTTTTGGAAATCCCCTCACGGACCACTTGAGCTTCCTCGCGGACCACCAGTGGTCCCCGGACCACACTTTGAGAAACACTGCTCTACATGAACCTTTGGTGGTGTATTTAACACGATGGTCAGCTGTCTTAACCAACTGGTATCTCACTGCACCGCTGCCCCAAAATCTCACTGAGCTCTATTTTTGGCACCGATAGGCTAATCTCCAGTAATTGGGTTACATTTTAGTGTGTGTGTGTGTGTGTGTGTGTGAGAGAGAGTGTGTGTGTGTGTGTGTGTGTGTGTGTGTGTGTGTGTGTGTGCGCGTGTGTGTGTGTGTGTGTGTGTGTGTGTGTGTGTGTGTGTGTGTGTGTGTGTGTGTGTGTCTGTCTACAGGGCTAATATTTGCCCCTACTGCAGAAAAAGCAGGCACTGTACACATGCTCCGAGGCTGTTCTGCCAGCAAGCACTTTCTATTAACCAAGGCTCATGCTTGTTACCACACACACCACTCTGCTTTGGATTGGCAGCTGTTACCCAAACCATTTACACACACACACACACACACACACACACACACACACACACACAGAGATAGCAGGTACCACTACTGTTTGGATAGCAGAAACTTTATACTAACATAGAGAAAGATTAGACCTGAAGCTAAACCTGCATTGCATTAGAACTACATTTCACTACAGCGGTACACTCATGTCCACTCTTGACACACACACACACACACACACACACACACACACACACACACACACACACACACATGACTGCAGCTACTTGGTACTCTTCCATATGCGTCTGTGAAAGTCCTAGTGTTGCCAGTTGCTCCAGTTCCTTCAGGGCAGAGTGTGTTCAGCCATTACTGGCTCTATCTCCACACCTCTGCAGCAGCACTTCTCAAAGCTAAGCTTCTGCTTCCTCAAACTACTAGAGTAATTGTCACTTGTCAGGACATACAAGTGCACAGCAAAGGGACATTGTATTTCTCTAAGCTGAGTGTCCTGTATCAACCAACAGTATGTGACAATAAAAATTATAAGTTAAGCTATACTTGGGGGGGAGACATGTCACAATAGACTGATATACAGTAAGGCAGGGAAAATGGAGAACATTTCATTCACTATTTATTTAGTCATTTTGAATTATAATATACAGTGTGTCAGTGGTCATTCTGGCTACTGAAAGCAATGTGAAACATGTTAAATGCATGAGCTAGTCCTACGTAGTCTACATCCTAGATCAGGGATCCCTCCCAAAAAGCATAGTTGCCATTTAGTTAATTGGCAATGGGAAATTCCATTGCAGCTAACAAATTTGCCCCCCAGTGTTTCTGTGTATAGGACGTTTCTATAGATTGACCAGTAGATGGTGCTAGTGTTCTGATTTTTGGTGTGCTGCGCCGTCTGCCAAAGGTCACTCAGGTGGCAGAAAACATTTCAGCTGATCCCGGCTCAGCAATTTGATTTGCGCTCCAGTGACAGATTGGCGGCTAAGCTCTTAGCCTGATCGCGTGAGAGAGTACGCAGGGGAAGTGTGTGGAGTGAGCGGATGCCTATGATGTTAATGATGTTATGATGTTCACAATTCTGTTGTAAATAAACAGCCAGGACCCACGTGAATCCATGACACAAATAAAAAGCTGACAATGTTTTCAAATAAATGTAATAAATATCTCTTAAGAATAGTACCGGTATTTGATTTGTTGTCCATGGATGGTGTTCAGTTTTATGTGACTAATCTCCACTGTCCCGTCAACACTGTAGTCTATTAGCTCACTAACAGATTGGCTTTGTGTCCAAGCAGTTTTGAGTTAGAAGCTCCATGCATTAAATTCTCAAAATAAGTTTGCCATTACTTAAGTTAGAATGTAATTACAGAGGTTTAACGATAGAATATTCAACAGGTGGGAGCAGCGCACCACAAATTAACTTGTACATTCTCTCTCTCTCTCTCTCTCTCTCTCTCTCTCTCTCTCTCTCTCTCTCTCTCTCTCTCTCTCTCTCTCTTTCTTTCTTTCTTTCTTTCTGTCTTTCTCTCTCTCTCTCTCTCTCTCTCTCTCTCTCTCTCTCTCTCTCTCTCTCTCTCTCTCTCTCTCTCTCTGTATACACACTGCAGTGGGTCTCGAATCCTGCAGCCAGCCCAGGTGTGTGACGTGCTGAAGGGCTTCATCATGGTGCTGTGCTACTCCATGATGCACTATGTGGACTACTCCATGATGTACCACATGATCCGGGGCCAGTCTGTCATCAAACTCTACATCATCTACAACATGCTGGAGGTGGGCTACAGCTCCGTACTCACACCCTTTTGGACTGTTACAGAATGACTCAGCACCCCTACAGCATCCTTGTAAAAAGATAACCACACAGGGGGTGCTGTGCCTCAAGGGGTCTACTGCAGGTTCAGGTCCAACTCCTGTCTCAACATGGTCAGGGATGGAAAATATCCAAAATACAGGACTGTATATACTTCGAAAGATAGCATCATATCAGTGCTTTATTCACTGTTGTAGTCTTGACATATAATGGAGAATGCATGCATCCTAATGGATTTGAAGGTTCCATAACTGTGGTGTAGTGTTACTCTCATTTAGGTGATACTAAGGCACATGTGTATGGTGTAATAGCCTAATAGTAGAGCTAGTCCTTTTACTGATCTCTCTCTCTCTCTCTTTCTCTTTCTCTTTCTCTCTTTCTCTTTCTCTTTCTCTGTCTCTCAGGTAGCAGACCGCTTGTTCTCCTCGTTTGGCCAGGACATCCTGGATGCCCTCTACTGGACTGCCACTGAACCCAAGGAACGGAAGAGGGCACATATCGGCGTCATCCCTCACTTCCTCATGGCTGTGCTGTATGTGTGTATCCTTCTCTGAGAGACACAAGAAAAGCCCGCAGCTTATGTTTAATTTCACATTCAGCATACACAAGGGAGATGTCTCATTCATTTTTGCTAGAGGAGATCTCCCACAGGGGCAGATCAGTAATGATTTTTTTCTGGCAACACACAATTGTCTTTGGTCAGTCTCAAATGAGGTTACCTGGAAGCTGTATAAGGCCCTCTTTCACTGTACTAAGTAAGCAATATTTTGGAAATACTCCAAAATGAATCTCATGATAAGTGGACAACTTCATTGAAAATAGGAACATGATTGTGATGTCTGGTATCCCAAGTAGCACCAGGACCAGCTAATATGCAGTGTGAAATGTGATTTATGTTTGTTTGTTTTTCCTGAGTATTTGTTCTCAGTCCTGCATGCCATCCTAATTATGGTGCAGGCCACCACCCTCAACGTGGCTTTCAACTCCCACAACAAGTCCCTGCTCACCATCATGATGTCCAACAACGTGAGTACACCAACACACACACACACACACACACAAAGTTTATTTTCTCTATCATCACATGTCATATGGCTTTGCTAGAAGTCAGTGTGCATAACACTCTGACAAGTGCTGATTGAGTAACCCAGCAGAGTTGATGGGTTACTTCATCTTTTGCTCTTGGTCCTTGATGTGCTAGTACCCTTAAAGCTCTAACTCAGGGGTTCTTAAAGTTTTGATAGGAGAGGGCCAATTTAAGGACCCAACATTAAAATGAAGTACTAGCTTGATATGCTGGTACTCCCAAATCTCTTAACTACTGCTTGATGTGCAAGAGTACCCCTAATTAAAGCTCTAACTACTGCTTGTATATGCGGTCCAATTGGCGACTGGCACAACTTCTATAGGTGATTGATAGATAGTTAGATGGAGGGGATTGGACTTGTTGGTGCAACAGAGAACATCACCTTTGGCTATTTGAAAAAAGTAATTAAAATAAAAAAAATAAATAAAAATAAATAATTTGTGTGGTATCACATTATCTCTCATGGTTATGTTTTCATACAGTTGCCATTCAATATGAGTGCAGTTCTAAATAAGTGGCATTATAAATAGATGTTTGTGTGTGTCTGTCTGTTTGTGTGTGTGTGTGTGTGTGTGTGTGTGTGTGTGTGTGTGTGTGTGTGTGTGTGTGTGTGTGTGTGTGCGCAGTTCGTGGAGATCAAAGGGAGTGTGTTCAAGAAGTTTGAGAAGAACAACCTGTTCCAGATGTCAAACAGCGGTGAGTGTTCCAACTCACAAGTCACATGATCTTGCTCCCACACCTACAGTACCACCCACCCCCTTCTTCACCGAGACATCTACTGTATCACACTTCTCATGTCTTCTCACATCTAATCTTGCTGATGACTGGAGGAGGTAGAGAGTGCCGGATGTGTGGGAACCTCATCCACACTTCCAGTCCTTTTGATGTGGAATACGAAATCCCATAATAATCATAATCTCTTCCCTCTGTTTATTAATTTATCTGTCGGGCCTAGGCTCATTCATTTATTTACAAATGTAACAATCTGTTGAACCCAGGAAAATAGGCCACAGACTATGAATATACTGTAGGCGTCTGTGGCGTCTTTAGAATTGAAGACCTATTATTCTGTTTGGTGAATGAAAAAATATCACACTATAACCTATGGCTTATTTTGCTCTAGATATCAAGGAGAGGTTTACCAACTATGTCCTGTTGCTGATCGTATGTTTACGGAATATGGAGCAGTTCTCTTGGAACCCAGGTAATTTTTTATTTTTTTTTAAGTGAGTTTACAGCAACACTAACAAATTTTGTGGACTAGCTATCTTAAGGTACACAAAACCTTTTAAACACTTATTTGCACTGCTAGAATATTTCAGCATGGTGTTTGGTGGCAATTTAATGTCACACTGTGAAAATGTTTCTTTTATATTGTGGAGGTTTTTTATCCAGTACCCAGGTCAGCACAGTGCAAACTAAGCTGGCTAGTGTGAAAACCACTCCATGGTGTTTTTGGCCCCAATGGCATCGTCCAAGCAGCACAGCCTAAAAGGCACTACCTTAAACCTAACCATAACCCCCTCAACTCTCACCCTAACCCTAAATTGGGGAAGTAGTGCCAGCGCTGCCTGAAATGCACCGTTGAAGGCAGAAAAAAACAAAGAAACTCTGGGTTTGGTTGCAATGTAGTGTTTGCTGCTCTAGCCAAAGATTTGTACGAATGAGAATTGTACATATGTAATTAATTTAGGAGGACTGTTTTGTAATCATTTTTGATCATTGTAGATCACCTATGGGTGCTGTTCCCTGACGTGTGCATGGTCATCGCCTCGGAGATGGCTGTGGATGTGGTCAAACATGCTTTCATCACCAAGTTCAATGACATCACAGCTGA
>JAODXP020000004.1:2178188-2190688 GCA_027497455.2 Sardinella longiceps
CTCCACTGCGGATTTACGGGCTTTAGCGACCCCCTGAAACCCCTCTGACCTACTTAATACCCACAGCTCAGGGTGTCTTATCTAGATGTTATTGTATCACATATCAATGGATAATGTTGCCTAGAGGTGACTGTGTGTGTGTGTGTGTGTGTGTGTATATGAATGAATGTGTTCTTTCAGCTCATCAGAGTAGTGACCAGCTCAGTGAAAATCCAGGGATCCTTGTCCTATGTGTGTGTGCTGCTCTTCTACCTGGGGTAAGGCTGGTTGTGTGTGTGTGTGTGCGTGCGTGCGTGTCGGAGTGCCATATAGTAAGTGTGTATTTTACCTACAAAAAATGGTAGCGGGAAGTGCTGACTGTGTGTGCGTGTGTGTTCCAGTATGATTACTCTAAAGGTGTTGAACAGTATCGTGCTGCTGGGGAAGTCGTGTCTGTATGTAAAGGAGGCCAACATGGAGGAGAAGCTCTTCCAGAGTCCCCCCTCAGCAGCTCCCAGCAGAGTCTCCAGCAGAGCCCATCGAGTCAAACACACCAGCGGCAACCCGCCAGGTAAACACACACACACACACACACACACACACACACACACACACACACACACACGGGCATTAAGTATGTCAGCAACAAATAGTTAAGTGCACAAATTGAGCATGCCAACCTTCTCTAATTTCACTTTCTGTGAAGTTCCCTACTGATAAGTAAATGCACTACCCATGGAGTGGTATGAAGACATGAATTTGAATTGTCATTGGCAATGATCATTTATGGTTTGATCATTTATGGTTTGAAACTGCTATTCATTGTTTGAAACGTTGGGAAGGCCCATTCAAAAGCAGTGGGACTTTACTGCAGCATGGTCATGGTAGCATAGCTAGAATGTTCTAGTGCATCCATACCTTCTTGACATCTTGGAAATCCAGTTACAATGCCATAACATCGCTGAGCAATAAATTTGGGGGATCAGGGTTCAATTCCTGAGCCCCATGTTGTGAGTCCATGGCCCTTTTGAAAACATCACTTGCTACACACAAGTTAACTTGAATTAACTAACTTTTGTTAAAATTTAAGGTTAATTTTCTGTTAGTCTGTGAAATAATAAGTCCATATAGCACTTTCAATAAGTATGCTTGTGCATACTTGTTTTTATACGCCCTTAGAGGCTTCAGCAGTTTGGCACAACGCTGTATGGAGTGATTGACTAGTGACTGAGTGACTGCACATGGATTGAAAAGCCTCTCACTTAAGCACATCTCACCATAAATGCATTCATTATCCTCGATCTATCTATTGATCTATCTCTCTTTCTTATCATGTGGATTTAACACACAGTTTGAACTGATTTGGCTTGGTGTGGTAATTTGTATGATATTGACGAATCAACATGTGGTGGGTGTGCCTCACTGCCACATGTTTGGAAGGCTGTGTGGAGAGAATGGGGCCTACGAGTGGAGCTATGCTCCTGTTAGCCTTCAAGAGCCTTAGCCATCATGTTAGCGCCTGCGTCTGTGTGTTTGTCTGTAAGCCCTGCCTGCCTAGCATCACCCCCAACCCCCTGCCTGCAGCTAACCAAGAGCCATCCCACCTTCTCACTTTTACTTGGTGTGTTCTGCTCCTTCATTCTCCCTTTCATTCGCTCGTATCTCTCTGTCTTGATTTTATTTCTCTCTCTCACTTTGCCTCGCCTTTTTGGCTCATCCTTTTTTGTTGTCTCCTTATCTTTCTTTCACAGACCCACAAGGTCTCTCACCCCCCACACCCTCTCTTCCTCATGCTTCTCTTTCATCAGACCAGATTCCTTCACCTTCCTGTATCGCCTCTTCTCCTCTTTCTTTTCTTCCTCCTCCACCCCCTCCTTCTCCTCCTCCTCCCTCTCCTCCTCTTCCCTCTCTTCCTCTTCCCTCCCCTCTCCTTCCTGTCTGCTCTTGTTCCTCTGGCTGCTCTGCCCCTGCCCCTGTCCCTGCCTCTGCTGCTGCTGCTGCTGCAGGTATGAGCCTCTGCCTCTCGGCCCAGACTCCTACACCATCAGCAACCAGCATAGCCACACACACACACACACACACACACACACACACACACACACACACACACACACACACACACACCCCTATCCACATGAGCCTCTGCCTCTCGGCCCAGACTCCTACACCATCAGCAACCAGCATAGCCACACACACACACACACACACACACACACACACAATATACAGACCTATCCACATGAGCCTCTGCCTGTCGGCCCAGACTCCTACACCATCAGCAACCAGCATAGCACACACACACACACACACACACACACACACACACACACACACACACACACACACACACACACACACACTATCCACATGAGCCTCTGCCTGTCGGCCCAGACTCCTACACCATCAGCAACCAGCATACAGTGCCCTGCACATAGCCACACACACACACACACACACACACACACACACACCTATCCACATGAGCCTCTGCCTGTCGGCCCAGACTCCTACACCATCAGCAACCAGCATACAGTGCCCTGCACATAGCCACACACACACACACACACACACACACACACACCTATCCACATGAGCCTCTGCCTGTCGGCCCAGACTCCTACACCATCAGCAACCAGCATACAGTGCCCTGCACATAGCCACACACACACACACACACACACACACACACACCTATCCACAGTGTGCCTCAAAATTATTTAGAAAAGAGCCAAATGACACAACCACACATGCATACAATACACACTCACTCATTCATTCACACACCCCATTCCATACCGATCACACTCACACAATCATGGCACTCAGAGAGGGTGATCAAAGGCCTTATTAAAAGGCCTCGTGTTTCAAAGGGACCCTTTGTTTGTCATCATGACCTGCTGTTTATTCAGGCGTCATATTGCACCCTCTACTCAACTGCTTTGCCAATTCCTACTGTACAAGCTGAGATCAGCGCTATGAGTCACATCAATGTTTTTCACAAGATGAAGAAAGTGTTATTAAAGCATGCATTGACCCCTTTCCTTTTGGACTGTTGTTTAGGTGACCCGGTTGCTGAGGAGGTCTGTGAGTCCATCACTACCCAGCCAGGGCATCAGGAGGAATGCCCCGCCCCACACCTGCCTAGCAGCGAATCAGATCAGTTCCTCACCACACCCGATGAGACAGAAGAGAAAGACATTGGCCAGGATGGCATGGAGCTCAAACACAGGGCGCCCAAGAAAGACCTGCTGGAGATCGACCGGTTCACCATCTGCGGCAACCGCATAGACTGAGACTCTCAGAGACATGCCCCTCCCCGCACACACACACATGATAAAGAGCTGGTTGGGATTGGGGTAGGGGTGGAGTGGAGTGCAACGGAGCTCGGTGAACTGAAACAGAAGTTTTTGAAATGGCTCATGATGACGAGGGCTGGCACTGCCAGTCTGAACTCCCATACCCCTCCTCGAGCTGTTCTTGTAGGGGGGTCAGGATCGGATCGGATCGGATGGGGTTGTGCAAGGCTATTTATTAAGACGATTGCGTGATTTAATTTATTGGTAACTGGAAAAGAGAGAGTGAGGTGTTCTGTTTTGTGGACTTTGAGAGGCTCCCCCCTCAACCAACCCCCCAACCCCCCCTCAGCCGACCCCCCAGCCCTCCCTGTACCTGGGGAGAACCACCTGCCAGCTCTGCCCTACCCAGCCCAGCCAAGCCCAGTCCTCTTCCCTGGAAGGCCTCTCTCCTGCACCCCCAACCCCCCAATCCCCCCCAGGCTCCGGCTGCCACTGACCGGCTCAGTGGCTCTGGCAGCAGTGAAGCGGGGCGGTCACGGGCTGTGGAGTACCCTGGCAGCGGGCGCCAAAACCTTGGGCACACAGCGCACGCGAAAGAAAGGTGCCTGGACTGGAGGCAAAGCAAACCGCGATGGTACACACGCAGGCAGGCAGGCAGGCAGCAGAGAGTGCGAAAGTCTCCATCGCAAACAAATGTGCACACAAACTTACATATTTACAGGCAGCCTAGAGACCACATTTTGTCTCACTTTCTCTCTCTCTCTCTCTTGTGCTCTCTCTTTCTTTCCCTCTTTCTCTCTTTCTGATGCTCTCTCTCTCACACACACACACACACACACACACGCACACACACACACACACACACACACACACACATGTGCGGTCCCAGCTCGCAGGTCAAAGTGTTCATCTCCCCCTCTGCCAAGGACACTGACATTAGATGAGTTACTGAAGCAGCTGGCACTGAAGGATGAAAGAGTACTTGCTGTATCCCATGGGTCAGAATGAAAAATACATTCTCAGTCTTTTTATCAATATTTTTAATGTGATATTTGGGGAAAAGAAAAAGGAAAAAAAATGTAGCATTTTGAACGATGAGACAGTACTTTTTGTACACCACCATTCTCAAGTTCATCTATTGAAGACTGAGCTTAAATGGAAGAGGGTATACAGTATATAGGAAAGGTCATTAGGGTCATGAGACTCACCAGCAAAGCAGGTAATCTATATAAATGATGACATACCAACAAGCATAATCAGATGTGGCAGTACTTTACTTACTGTATGTGGCAGTGTCAACATCTTATCTTACAATTTTGGTCTTTGCTTTGGATATTTCTTGCACTGACGTACCACACTGTCTTAAAATTTGTATAGGTCCAATTCTGCATAGGTCATGCTAAGTTCAAGGTTTCCTTTCTTTCCTCTTGATGTGAAAGTGTATTGCATAAAAAGTTTCTTTAGACTAAGTTAATGAATTAGATGCCCCTTGGAATGCCTGATACCTATGTAAGTTAACAGCTGTAAACTGTATTAGGCTATGATGCAAGCTGTGAATACCTTCATGATCAAACTGGTTTGCTATTGCATTATTATTTTTTAACTTAAGATTTTCTTCATCGTTCTTATGAGTGCAAGAACCATAATTTCCCAATGCTGATGACTTCTGTATGCTTTTACCAACTCTAGCATTTTATAATTCTTTTGATAGATCAAAGAGGGAAACACATTTAGAATGCACTGTTTGTTTTTGAGTTTTTTTGCCATCTCTGTAGAGGTACAGTGGTCATGTCCTGCAGATACATCATCTGTTTCTTTTTCATGAGGTGCTGTGGAAATGGTGTGAATGTCCGACCAGCATAAGTTTGTTGCATTACTGCAAACTGCATTTTCTCATGCGGAAATGGTGTACCATGACCTGAGCAACAGCTTGTGAGCATTTAGGATGAAAGCCTTTTAAATCATCTTAGAGTCATGCAAAAGCTACGGAAATAGTTTGTCTGATCTTGTTATAAATCACCCTTTAAGTTGATAAATAAGGGTTATGAAATGCATAGCATCTGGAATAAAGCATCATCAAATGTTCAACGTAAACTAAGTCATACCACTAGTGTTAAACACACAAGAATAACCGGGGTGGGGTGGGGGGGTGGTGGTATCTTTTCAGGTCAGGTTATATTAAGCACGTTGGCCATTTTGGTTGTTACACTTTTTGCATGGAACCAAAATTCTGAACATATCAGCGATCTGTTTGTCATTTGTCACAGTAGAAGCAGCTAGTTGCTGCCATATTCCCTCCCTCCATTTTTGAACAAAACAAAACATGTAACCATGACCATTGTGAGAACTGCATCGTTGGGAGAAGGGCAAAGAGGTAGGAGGGCTGGATGGAGGAGAGAATAAAAAGTTTTCTTGTTTTGTATCTGGCTTTCTGGCTTTCTTTTTTTTTTTTCTTGGCATCACTGTTCTGGTTATGAATGATTTTCTGAAAGGTGATTTGAGTCCATCTGGGACCTGCTGAACATGATCCCCACATTCTCATAATGGGAGGCCACTCAGAGGTTCTAGCAGAATTGCACTATTGAGAATCTGTGCCACATGTGGTGACTCTGCAGAAAGAGCCCCCTGTGATCACAATCTCAGGGCATTTATTTTCTTTGAGGACTTTTGAGTTTGAAATGATGGGAACATTTTGATTGTTGATAAGTGCAGGAATGGTAATATTCCCAAATTTTACTGCAAGGCTACAACGACGGTTTCAGTCATAACCGCTTCATCCCCACTGGCTATTAACAGTTTCAATAATCATGTAATTTAAAAGGCATCTACATTGCAAAGACATCATTCTCGTGTAAAAGGTAGGCTAACATATCCCACGCAGGAGAGGAAATGCTCATTTCACTTAATTTCAGAAGTTTCTGGAGTCTAATTAGTCCTCAGTCATCAAGCCCTCTACATGTTTAAGGGTTTACACAGAGCTTGGGCTTGTACATAGATGAGAGATATATGTTTGGGAAGCAGCTATGGTCCTGGGAAGGAATTAATTTTTACAGGATGATGCAACTCCTCAAATCCCCAATAATGCCCAGATTTCAGGATTAGAAAGTTGGCAGGATATGGGTAACTGTGTGTAGGGGGGAAGGGGGGGGGGTATATCCTCTGGGAGATGTGCATACAGTATGAATGCTTTTTTATGTTGAGAAAGACAAAAAATCCAGTACAATCCTGCTCTTAGATCTACTTCCATGTGTGTGCCTGACATAATTGGGGGATGCTGAAAAGATTCAGACTCAGACTGTGATTAAAAACGAACAGACAAACAAAACAATAGCCAGGACAAAGAAGATGTGTCATATCATGATATCATTTTTAGGAGCCTAACATTTTCAAACTATACTACAATGAGGTTATATTAACCGGCAGGAACTGAGTGGCGCTGTCAATTTTAGTGGTGATGTGTATGGAGGTCTCTGCTATGTCCAAAAACGGCTGTTGAAATAATCTTCCTATTTGTGTCTGACTGCTGTTGGAATTTAATCCTTTTGTTTCAGTGGCATTGGGTGGGGGATGTCCACTCGCAACAAAGCTCTTCGCCAGTTCTGGCCATCCCTGATCTGTTGGTGGTGGGAAAATGTCTTCATCATGTCAGCTAAATGCAAGCCCTGTCTACGCCACTGCCCGCCTGGGGAGGGGTGAGGGTTCGGCCGCTTCAACTCCTCGGGTCTCAGGTGTCCCGGTGTGGTCCCATAAAGGCTCTTTATGCACCTGCTTGGCTGAGACGCGGCTTTGCTTATTAACGTACTCCCATAGCTCAGACCCCAGCATGGCACGTAGCTAAAGTGTTGTGACTGACTAAAATTGTGGCATAAATCAGAGGTGTAATTGAAATTATAGGCTGTAGCTTCCGAAAGAGGTTTTTGGTAGCCTAAACTACAGTGGAGTTCATTTCGGCGGGTAGACAGAACTTCGGAACTTGTAGGCTATCTATTCTTGTTTCTGTTTGTTACCTCTGGAATTCCAAATAAAAGAAGATCTTAGTATCGCATATGCGACTGACAACACTTCAGCAATCTTGAGAGGAGCGGGGACCATCGCTTCACAGACGCGCGTTCACAAAGAACACACAGATGTCGCGCGCAGACGCGGACGCACGAAATCTCGCTCCAACACTCTGGAACGACTGACGGGAAGGGAACCTCAGTGATAACTGCTCGCGTGCGCCCGGAGAATATGTTTACCATGATGCCGGACTTGGATAATAGGACCTAAATTTATAAAGGCGCTTTGTTCAGATCAGTTTTAACTATTTTAAATTCGGTGAAGTTGCATAGTTTTCTTTCCCACTGAAAATCGATGCAGAGGATCAAAGGAGCGTCTGAAGACAACATCTTTTTCCTCACCTAACCTCACCGGCCGTTTTCGTTTTTGATACCTGTGATTATTTCATCCATTGCACTTCCTCAGTAACGTGCTTCGAAGGACAATTTACCTGCCATGTCTTGGAAAGTAGGACTCGTACTACTCCTGTGCTGGGGGTCCAGCTCCTGCGAGTCCCACGAGGATGATATGTTGGAGTCTGAAGGGACCGCGCACGCAGAAATGCAGAGGGTCCCTCCACAAACTTTAGATTTCGGATTCGTGCCCTCAGTCGTCTACGAGACACATGCCTATTACGAACCAGGAGCAATTGGGGCTCTGTTTCATATGGTGCATGCTTTCCTTTATGCAGTTCAGCCAAACCCTTTCCCTAAAGGTGAGGAAAAGTCCACCTGGTGGTATCAGTAACTGTTGATTTTCATAGTTGCTATAATGGTAGTGTCGTTTCTGAACATTGTGAACATTGTGCTATGAGTGTGTTAGCCCATTTATTCATGATACATGGATGGAGCTATAAATTTAATAGCCTACACACCTGAGCTTAAAGTGGAGGCTACACGGATGTGCCCTTAGATATTTAATCAGTTTGTAGAGCCCCAAACTCATTCTGACCTGCTTACACTGTTCGGTAATTTGTGTGATTTATTGGTAGTTTGAAAGTTTATCAGTTTCTTGGTAAGCCATGGGCTGGGTCTGAAGTATGTATTAGCTCTGCAAATGATTGTAATCTTATTTTCAATCTCGTTAGGGTTGAGAGTTGTGCCATTTACTGAAAGTAGCAAGTGTTAGGCCTATCTTCCCTATCCACAAGATCTTCCATACATTTTGTCCAGAGGGCCTAGTCATGTGAGACAATTATGTCAACAAAAACACCTCTCTTCTGTGAATTTGTGAAATGGCACAGTGAAGCTATGAGTCCAGTAAGGGAAACAGGTCACTGGTGTGTGTGTGTGTGTGTGTGTGTGTGTGTGTGTGTGTGTGTGTGTGTGTGTGTGTGTGTGAAGGATGAGGTCACGTTGGTGGGAGGTAAAGTGCAATAGGATTGTGACTTTAAGTCAGCCACTGCCATTTCGGTGTGCGTAATCAATTAGAAGATTCTGGTGATTAGGCGTGGCTTTCTGAGTCACCTGCCTGATCAGGTAAGCTCATAATCTCAACTACCATATGTTGCCGTTTCTTGTCACATCAGTTCTCAGCACGTTCATAAAATTCATAACCTTAACATAAACATGACTATTTCATGCCTTCAATGCTGGTAGTTACAATCATTTACAGTAAAGCATTAGGAGAGGTCGGATTGGAGGTCACATACTATAGGGTTTCTCAACTGAGGTGTCTTAATGTCTTAGGGTACTGTTAAGCTTGTGCAGTTAATACCAAACATGCGTTTGACATGACACCTGCTGTATGGCGTTATTTCATGGTGTGAGTCAGAGTTGGCCATGTGGCCAGGTATTAGAGATTCAATAGGGACAAGAGTGATGACGATGGCACTGACTTGTGTTGTGTTGTGCTCGTTATGCTATTATGGACTTTGAGGAGGCACAACAACAGGTGTGCGTGTTCTGATGATCCTGTGAAGGGCCACCCACCCCACCTACTGGACCTCGCTCTCACCCACCCTGCCTCTTCTCTTCTTCCCTCATCACATCAGAACTAGAGAGAGAGAGAGAGAGAGAGAGAGAGAGAGAGAGAGAGAGAAAGCAGAATGACAGAACAGAGAGCACTTTTGGGGCAAAAGTGGTAGAAATTTTCTTGTGACGCAAGCCGACATGCAAATTGACAGAGACGTTTCTTAGATAATTGCCCATCTCATTTTGTACTGTCGGAATGATATGCCCAACCCTCGTGAGTCTCCCTTATGATACATCAGTGGGCCTGCTGTCTGCAATCGTGTTTACCGTGCTTTCCCCAGGCATTACTGGAGCGGTAAACTCCTGATCTATGTAGAAAGTCCCCTGCTGCTGGCTGGCTGGCTGGCTTATCCTCTCCCTGATAAAGAGAGTGCGGCTTAGGTGGATTAGGCAGCCGAGCAGTAACTTAACGCCGGCGGCAGATGTCATTGTCTCTGGAGCGAGGGCCCTGGTGATGCACACCCCTCCTAACCAACCGCACGCTCCTTTCCTCTCCTCTCCTCTCCTCTCCTCTCTTCTGCCCTCCGCCTCACTTCTCTCCTCACCGTCCTAGCGCTCACGGGCCACCCGCTCACCACCCACCCAACCCACCCATCCATCCGCCCCGTCAGGAACTGGGTCATCGCCTCCGCATTCACCCCACACTCAGTTCAGCAGCACCGCCTGCCCCTGTTATTATTCATTAATGCATCATCCATTTATCTCATTCATTTTATCTTTCAATGCACTGCCTCTGCACATTTATGTATGAACATTAGTATCAAATAATAGCCACATGCTGTGCCTCTATCTGACTGTAGTTTCAAGAGCGGTGAGTTGATGGGATTTCATCACTATCAGAATCTCTGGTTTGGATTGGGCGGTGAAATTCAAAGCCAAATCAGGAAGGCAAACTACTCTTAGTTGCTGTTAATGCCGTGTGCTATATAAAGCAAGCTCTACGAGCAAAGGTGTAAATTAAGATGTACACACCTCAGCGAAAGCATGGTGCAGTGGTAGAGGTTGAGTTGGGACAGACACTCGGGGCATACCCTGGTTAAGCTAATGATGACGAAGGTCAAAGGGCGCTGGCTTAAGTCCATTTTTACCTTCTACTGGAGGTGTTAGATTGTCCAAGTGTGAGGCAAGAAAAAGCAGCTTTATATATGACAGGCTTTCACAAAAATAATGTCTCACCTGCAGGATCTCTCTAGTAGTTTATCAGTTTTTAGTTCTAATTGTTGTGTGTGTGTGTGTGTGTGTGTGTGTGTGTGTGTGTGTGTGTGTGTGTGTGTTCTCATGTATGTAAACAAGTGACCAGTGTCAGTTGTTGAGGCATTTGGATTAGTATAATATAGACTTGGAGACAGGAGAGTAGAGAGTGTAAGAGAAATGATGGTGACAAAATAAGGAAAAAGTGAGGCAGGTATGCAAATATAATTGGAGGTGATAATAGCATAATAGAAAAAGACTAAGATTGAAAGTCATGCAGTAAAGTGTAGTGTGTGTGTGCGCGTGTGTGTGTGTGTGTGTGTGTGTGTGTGTGTGTGTGTGTGTGTGTGCTTGTCTGTTTGAGAGAGAGAGAGTGAGATAGAGCGAGACTGGGTAAGAGAAGCCACTTTTCAGCCGAACACCGGGGCTTGGTAAGAGGATTATGCATATGACTCAAATCAGAGATACCCTTTGGAAAAACAACACACTGACCTACAACACTCTTCACTCTCCACTTTGGTCAACATTTCAAATTTCAGCTGCACATATTTACCATCAGCAAACTCTATGGTACTCCTATACTTTGAGAAGTGATAGAGTTAATGACCCAATGTCACAATAGACCCTTAAATAACATAGTTGACAAATCCCACTAATTGGAAAATATGGCTTGAGTGTGGAGGAAGTGGATTGTAATGCCATACGTGCTGCATATGTGATCATATGTATATGTTCTCTGTCCCAAATCATTCTCGGCTGGGCATTTCTATTTCCTGTGACCTGTGACTGTGTGATTCTTTTCTGCCTCCACTCATCAGGATGACCTATAGAAAACAAGAGAACAGTGTCCATGATCGTGCCATGATCTATCCACTATGTAGTGTCAATTATGAAGCCACATCTGTGTCTAATAGTAAACTCCATTGAATGAGCTGGACAGGAATGGTGCGATCAGAGGTGGTTGTGAGGCAGTGAGGTGAGACATGTAAGGGTGTGGGCACAAGGTGGAAGCAGTAATGTGTCTTTGTGTGTGTGTGTGTGTGTGTGTGTGTGTGTGTGTGTGTGTGTGTGTGTGTGTGTGTTGGTATAGGACAGCCTCGTGTGTGTGGCCACAGCTGTTTCCTGTTCACTGGATTGTCCTGTATGTGTGCCACTGCTTGGAGATAAACAGTCACCCATCTGGCCTCTGTCTTAGACAATGCAGATTTGACTGGCAAACCCCCTCCACACACACACACACACACACACACACACACACACACACACACACACACACACAGCCCCACTAACACCACACCAGTGCTGCTGCGCTGCCACCATAATGCCAGACAGTGCCAGTCTCTTGGGTCACTGAGACCTACTCTGCCGCATTCCGTTACTGTCGCTTGTGTTTTTTTCTGGCTGTTTGAGATAGGCCTGTGCATCACTGTGCACACCAAAATATTCTCAAAGGGTTATTCACTGAATCTGGAATTAGTTGTGTGGCTGACAAACACAGAGTTTTATTATTCAAAGGAGACAAAATATTTTAGAGAGAGAGAAAATCACTAAATATGACTGATTATGCAGGATGTAGCTTCAGTATTATGTTTCCTTGCTTGTTGTTTAGTGATTAAATTATTGTTTGTTTACCAAAGTACACCAGTTAGGAAGTCATTAAGCATAGCCTATACTTAAACAAGAGTTTTGAGTTGCTTAATATAGCTAGCTGGCAATAACAACTTGTTAGCACATAAAGCTTCAGCCCAAAATCTATTCATGGACGTTTATGCCAGATTATGCTAACCTTACAAAATGAGTGTATCCTGCAACCCTCAGTTTAGAACGTAAACAGACGAGCTTAGAGACCCAAGCCAAATGCAAATGTATTCTCAGGAGCTAACAAACATAGAAGCCTAAGAGTTTTACACTTAGCTAACTAGGTGGATCAGACAGGATGCTGAGCAAGAATATACTATGATGAAGGCAGTGGTTAAAGTGGCATTTGGCAGGAGGGGGAACTCTCATATTTGTTGTCGGCACA
>JAODXP020000004.1:2195688-2198188 GCA_027497455.2 Sardinella longiceps
TACGTAATTTGTACTTAACTTGCAACATCCTGAAATAATTCATTTTACCCCTTTTAAATGAATTGGTTATCCTCTTCTCTTGTGTGTGTAAGTTGTGTGTGTGTGTGTGTGTGTGTGTGTGTGTGTGTGTGTGTGTGTGTGTGTGTGTGTGTGTGTGTGTGTGTGTGTGTGCGCGCGCGTGAGTGTACTGTACTGTATGTCACTAATTGTCTGCAAGGCAATACTTTAACCATGTCACCTTCTTTTCACACGCTTCTCATGTTCTGGCATTGCAGCCGGAGAACGTTGTTCTAGCGCTACAGGTAATGTTCTGCTCATATATTGCAGCAGTTGCACAGAGCTGTGTTGGAACAAACTTTACCTCACACCTTCTTTCCCCTCCTGCCTCTCTCTCTCTCTCTCTCTCTCTCTCTCTCTCTCTCTCTCTCTCTCTCTCTCTCTCTCTCTTTCCTTTTCCACAGTAGAGAGGATTGGGCTTTAGTAGAACTTTAGTAGAGTACCGTTAGTAGAGCTTATGGTTCTAGAATAGACACTGGCTGGGTGTATTATGCAGATTCGGTTTATCTGATTTAAAAAGGTGATAAATAACGCATGCCACGTGGATGGTGTCTGATGGGGTCCATGAGTTTTTAAATGCAGGTCTATGCCCAGTATATGCCAGCGTATTTTAAGTTATGATGGTGCTGATATCAGTCATTGTGTTTCTGAACTCTCATGCATATTTCATTTTAATGCCAGCTTAAAAAATCTGACTGAAGCTCTTTCACAGCTTTTTTTAAACTCAAGATGGAATAGCTTGAGTAATTCATGCAGGTTGAAACGTCTTTCAAAGGAAGAGATTTATGAAAGCCCCCTTTTTCTTTTTTTTCCCTTCCATTTCATCCCTTCATCCATCCATCCATCTTTCCCCTCCTCCTCCTCCTCCTCTTCCTCCTCTTCCTCCTCCTTCCCTGGTCCCTGGCAGGCCATGTACTATGAGCTGGGCTTCCTGGTTCTGGCTGTGCTGGGGGTTCTGTTTGTGCTGTTTGTGCCGCTGGTGGGCCTGAGCTTCTGCCTGTGCCGCTGCTGTGACAACTGTGGAGGGGAGATGCACCAGAGGCAGAGGAAGAACGCCGACTGCCAACGGGGATTCTACACCACCATGCTCATCGCCACCTCCGTCTTCCTCACGTAAGTGCACACACACACACGCACACACACGCAGACACACACACACACATGTGCACAAACACACACATGCACACAGACAGTCAGACAGACACACACACACACACACACACACACACACACACACACACACACACACACACACACACACTCATCCACAGACATGGCACCATAGCAAGTGCTTCATCGTGTTTTGAGTTCACAGAGCACACCTGCAGGTAACTGAGAAATTAGACACTTACGCTCTTTCTCAGACAGACAGACAGACAGACAGAAAGACACACACGCACACACATACACACACGCACGCACACACACAGATATTGTTTGTTAAATTGATTGGTCATTATGTATCCAACTCCTGAAGAAACCTATTTCAGATCCCACTGCTCTCTGAAGCAAAGGCACAACCCACCCCAACCCTTGTTGATGACACATACTGTAGATCCCTTTCTGCCTTTTATTATACAGTATATTGCCTAGCCTACTCCGTTATGAGGCCTTTTTAGACAGGTGAATCCCTCTCTCAATGTGTGTGTGTGTGTGTGTGTGTGTGTGTGTGTGTGTGTGTGTGTGTGTGTGTGTGTGTGCACGCGCACTGGCTAACCTGTGGTAATTAAGTCTATCTGATGGCTCTAAGCAACTGGAATCTGAGACTCTGCTGTTCTCCCAGTGGAAAGGAATGTGTGTGTGTGTGTGTGTGTGTGTGTGTGTGTGTGTGTGTGTGTGTGTGTGTGTGTGTGTGTGTGTGTGTGTGTGTGTGTGTGAGTGTTAGAGAGACAGAGAGAGAGAGAGAGAGAGAGAGAGAGAGAGAGAGAGAGAGAGAGAGAGAGAGAGAAGAGGAAAGTAATATCTCCATGGTGTTAAGATCCCTATAGACATTTAATGACTTGCTCAAGCGCACCACTGTAATGGAAAACTAACCAGGAGAATGAATATGTGTGTGATGTGTGTGTCTATCAACCCTCGATTCAACTCTCTTCGAAGGCCACACCGAACCACGAGCCATTTAAACCAGGTGCGCTGAACAGACCTTGTTGAACTTCCCAATGATTCCACCATCTAATTCAGCTCAGATGCGTGTCTACTGATTACCATTCTGTGATGCGCACCCACGACCCCTTTGGGACGCAAAGTGTGTCTTTCCTCCTCTTCCCTCCTCCCCAGAGCCAGGGCTGGCGAGGCAGAGGGTAATCAGGCGAATTGTGTGGCCGCCGTTGGCAGTCTGAAGGCGCTTCGCCGAGACTGAATGGCCACATCTGGTGTTGGATCAATGGTGCGTTCACTGATGCCCCCGGGCCTATCGCCCGGCCCACTCACACAGAGCTCTGTT
>JAODXP020000004.1:2203188-2218188 GCA_027497455.2 Sardinella longiceps
GTTTTGAGTGAAGAATTACAGTAACTCCTGCACACTGTCCATTCTGGAAGCAACTTATAACTGTAACTTATTGTTATTTCAACACACTATGTTTGAGTTGAGTTTGACCTTAGTCAGCATATTGGTCTGGTTTAGGCCTGACCGGATTTCTCTTACAACTACAATTTTGTATATTTAGCTAGAGTGGCTTTCGTAACTATATTACATTTGAACAGATAGTTATCTTTGTAAATCAGATTATTTAAAGAACATTACGTGATGTGTATTTTCTGACATGGACAGACACCCTCACAGTACTAAGTTTGAAAGGACATCAAGTCTCCCGAACACCATTTCAGGGGGTCTTAATCTAATCATGGGAGCAACAGGCCGTATCTGTCCTGCTTTATGTAAGCCCAGCCCTAAATAAAGAGCTGAGTCTTCAAACACTCAATCCTCCTGTCCAGAGCTGACTGACCACGCACAGCCAACAATGCTCTCCGGTGCCAACAAAACTGTGGCCAAGTCCCAGGTTGCCTGGCCACTGGCTAGATCCTTCCAGAATATTCCTGAATGATCTGAGTGCAGTCAACAGGCTCAGGTTTGTCCAGGATTGGAACGTTTTTAAGTGAGATAAATGACCATGACGGAAGGTACTGGGGGGGAGGAGGATAGTTGAGATGGAGCAGAGAAAATTAACCACCACAAGTGTGTCTGTGTAAAGAGATTTCATGTAAATAGGGAGGCCCAGAGGCAAGGCGGTCTGGGTGGCATCCCCGTGTGGGGTGAACGACAGGGGACTTGGCCAATTTTGAGTGGCAAGCACATAGCCACCTGCCCTCACACAAGCGTCTTTTAGAGGTGTTTTAGCTAGGCCGTGGCATGCCCAGATGTAGTGCTGAGATTCACCTGTGTCTAATGAAGAGCACTGCTGCCTCAGTGTCTCAGAAACCACAGTGTGATTACACACATACACATTAAGGCTAATATGGCAACCCAGAGACTACAGTAGCTGTATGGATGTTCGGTAGTTCCAAACTGTCAGTAGGAATTAACACTTATGAGAATTGGTATAGTAGCCTATGGAACTATATTGATATCACCACAATGGCCAACAAGTTATACAAAGTAAGCTTATTGGCAATGTTATCCCATCCATGAATTGATATTTTTGCTTCTGACTAGCATTTGCATTTAAAAATATGAGGGCAAGCTAACATGGACTTGTCAGTTCTGTAACCTCTACAAAGTGCAAAGATTTACTGTATTTTGCAAAATGTTTGGAGTGGTAAACTTAAAGACAGCTGAATGTCTTAAAGTTTAGTACAGTAAGTAAGATACTTAGATAAGGCTGTAGTTCGCTGTGAAGTGATGCCAGGTGTTCCACTAAGTGAATAAATAGCTTGTTTAGCTGTTTGCCATAATTACTAACTACACCATGCCCGTGTAATGTGTAATATCCTGTCCATCTTAAGCTGTTCCCATGTCCCTGTTTACTTTAGCTCACTTCAATAGCAACCCAAGTTACCCTGTGTGGAAGTGGGTGGCACCTGACCTGACATATCTCCATAGATTCCACTCCCGTTGCTAGAGGGAGGCTAAGCCCCACTAACCCCCATCTCTCCAACCCCTCTATCGCCTCAGCCATGCGGGAGACCAAGGAGGCCCTGGAGAATGTCAGCACATCTCTGGAGACGCTGCAGGAGGCCACGGGACGCCTGCAGAACAGCCTGCAGAACGAGCGCTCCTCCCTCAGCAACACGCTCAACGACCCAGCCTGCACCAACGGAGACGTCTCCCACACCTGCAACACCGTCAGGGGCACGCTAAGCCAGCTAGCCCTCAGCGCTAACTTCAACAGGGTAAGGAGAGGAAAGGAGAGTGATAGTAGTCCCTTCCAGATAGTAGTCCATTCAGGCACTCATCACTTAGTGTCATTCACAACAGGTGACTGTAATGGGTCAGGTCAGAAAACTGTGTTATCAGCACCACTGAACTGGCCTTCAAAAACAATTAATTTCATAACTCTGTTTTATCATGCCTTTACCTTTCATCTCAATTAACTAATTAGCACAAGGAATGTCATAGGTGTGATGTAGTGGCTAAGATTTTCAGTATAATCTTTCATTATGCAGCTATGGGTCCTTGAGCCTCCTTATTGTCCTGGTGACTCTGATATCACTAGTTGTATTTATGGCTCACTTTGATCTTCTGTTTGTTCTAGCTACCTGATGTGAACCACCAGCTGGCCAATGTGGACAATGTCCTTAAAACGGACCTCAGCAATATAGTTCAGAAGGTAATACATGTTAGAATATGTGTTTGGGGGGGGGGGGGGTTTCTTTACATTTGTATTACCGATACCTGCAATTTTGTTTTTGGACCCTCAATAAAGTCATCATCTAAAGTTACAATATGTTCTTGTTTTTGTTCCTGACTCCAGGGCTACGCAGCCTTCAACAACACACCAAAGTTGGTCACAGAGCAAACACAAAATATTGTTTCAAGTAAGTGAGAGCTTTTCTCATGCCATTGAAAGGACTTATAAAAGCATGAATGGAGCATAAATGCATTGTTACATGTTGAATGAAAAGGTTTTTTGTATGCTAAAAACTTTGATTCATCTGGTTTATAATTTATGTTATTTAATTAATGCTTACACAGACATAACCATCATCAATGGTTTCATCTGAGATGATAATATTCACTACTCATGCTCATCATGATTGTTTCTTATTGTTTTTTTTCCTTTGTTCTGCCTTTTTGGAAATCCATTTTCTTGTTAAACAGCCCTGCCTCGTAAGTTTCAGTGACCTTCCATTGTTTGCTGTAGTCATTTGCAAGTACAGCCTTAGTGTGGCATTGACTTACCTGCGCTGACTCACTCTAAACTATCCTTATAGTATTGGATAGGCCAAGAAAATGGCTTCTTTTTCTAACACACAAGCTAAACCCCCAGCCGAATTGACCCCATTGCCTTTGTTTGATGCTGTGATGAGTTGATCAGATGGTTTTAGAGCTCAATGGTGTTTTTTACCCTCAACGACACCTTCCAGGCAGCACAGCCTAAAAGGCACTACCCTTACCCTATTCCTAACCCTAACCCCCTCAACCCTCATCCTAACCTGAGTGGAGTAGTGTCTTGAAGGCAGCGCTGCCTGGAAGGCACCATTGAGGGCAAAAAATACCAAAGACCGGTTTTAGATTGTTGAATCTAGGACCCAGTCTGCCAAACCCTCCTCATCCTACCCTGATGTTTCATATGCTACCACTTCCCATGTTAATCCCACTTGCCACTCACATGTCTCCCTGTCTGATTGTCCCAACAGGGGTGAAAGGCTTGCTGGATAAGGTTGGTGGAGAGGTCATTGGCTTCACAAAGATGTTCCCGCTGGAACCTGCCTTGGTTAACTTCACCCTGTTCCTGACAACTACCCAGAAGGACATTGAGGCCTACTACCCCCAGATCGACCAGCTGGACTTCTACAGGTGCTTAATACGATCAGTCATGTCCTGGTTTCTGAGAGTCTGGCTTTTTATGAACACAGATCAGTTAATCAGGTGCTCATGTGGTTAGTGTGAGTCAGTCTAAAGCCAGAAGCTGAAGCCAGTAACTTTCTCTCCACACATACAGCTCTCCCATCTTACCCTATGTCCCTTTTTGTGTGTGTGTGTGTGTGTGTGTGTGTGTGTGTGTGTGTGTGTGTGTGTGTGTGTGTGTGTGTGTGTGTGTGTGTGTGTGTGTGTGTGTGTCACAGGTGGATTGGCTGTGTAGCGATCTGCTGCATGGTGGTTCTCATTCTGGCCTTCAACCTTCTTGGCCTGCTGTGTGGAACCTGTGGCTATGACAAGAACGCCTCCCCCACCACACGTGGATGCCTGTCCAACACTGGTGGCAACCTCCTCATGGCGTAAGTCACTATATGACTATGGCTTCACCACGGCAGACATTTTTTATTTGTGGAAGGAAATACAAACATAACTTTTCTAATGCTTCTTTTTACTTATTTCTCTCTCTCTCTCTCTCTCTCTCTCTCTCTCTCTCTCTCTCTCTCTCTCTCTCTCTCTCTCTCTCTCTCTCTCTCTCTCTCTCTCTCTCTCTCTCTCTCTGTAGCGGCGTTGGTTTTAGCTTCATCTTCTCATGGATGCTCATGGCGATAGTTGTGTCCACATTTGTTGTCGGGGGCAACGTGGAGAAGATGATCTGTGAGCCGCTGGCCAACAGAGAGCTTTTCAAGGTCAGTCCCCCAGGGCAAGTGAAAGGAGGGCACCAGACTTCAAACTCTTCAAACAAAACTTCTCACTGTAAATTCAGGCCGCCATTGCCTTGAACTTTCCAGCCCTGTCTATCCCTTTTTTTAAGTTTATTTATTTTTCTTTTTTAGCAGTCATGAGACACACTGAGCCATACTTTTTTTAGCAGCTGTGAGCGCTGTACGTACAAAGTGTATAGATGCAAATGCCAGACAGCGTAGTCATGAGAGGAGCAATTGATGAGTGCTGATGTAAAAATCCATCTGCCCGCCGCGAACCATGCCTGTATCCTGCTAGTGTTGGTTTTGGCTATAGGGCCAGTGCAGTGCTTCTGTGTAATATTGCATAACTGGCCTAACACTGGGGCGGTTGTGTCTCTGGATGGACACTACTGCCCACTTCTGCAGGGCTGGGTTTCAGGTGGACATGAAGGAATGTGCTCAGTGATCCAGAACAGGGTGTACACGAGTACACACACACACACACACACACACACACACACACACACACACACACACACACACACACACACACACATACAGCACACACACACACACACACACACACACACACACACACACACACACAGTGATCCAGAGCAGGGTGTACATGAGTACACACACACACACACACACACACACACACACACACACACACACACACACACACCACATTCTGTGAGAGTTCAATCCAAAAAAATGCACTGCTATTTACAGTATAGTACAGTATAGTAATTCCGCATTGGGACATTTGGCACAGTATGTCCTGCTTGAGTATACTAAGTCATAATGATGTCACAGCCAAATGACAAACTACTTTTGAGCTTCTAGAGACTTGACGTGTGTGACGTGAACAATGCATTATTACAGTAAGACTAAATTGATCGTTCTCTCTGAACAGATCATTGACACGCCATTCATGGTGCACCCAGCAAAGAAGAACTTCCTTCCAGGCATGCTGTTTAATGACCCAAACATCGACCTGACCATTGGCAGCATGTACAGGTAAGGCCATGGTGGTAATGCCAGAAGATTTGTGTGATGATGAATGCTGATTGCAGAGCCCAGAGCCAAGTCCAGCATGGAGCAAATACAGTTTTCATTTTCTCCACCAGAGGGCAGAAGCATGTAGTGGTCAACATACAGACTGTGTGAAACAGAGGCCTTGTAAATAATGCTTACTGTAATGCATGTCGATGACAATGAGATGACAATGTCAGGGTATGATTGTCTGTGGGCTGTCTGTTAGTAAAAGGTGTGGATGTATTATACTATCTGTATGTATTGGTGTATGAGTGTGTTGGTGTGACGAAAATCTGTAATATAAATAAGTGGCACTGGTAAGCTATGAACATGAATTATGTTGGTTTAAAAACTGTGTACTGGTGTGCAAAAAATACCAAATAGACATAATTGTAAAAAAAAAAAAAAAAAAAAAAGACAATGAGATGTCAGAATAACATGTCTCTGTTTCTCCTTCTCCCTCTCTTTATCTTACAGAGACTGCTATGACAATAATGGCCTCTACTCATCCTTACAGTTAGAGAAGAAATTTAACTTCAACAGATTCCTCAATGGCACCGTGGTAAGGAAGAGAGGCCTGGGTGCTGCAGTATCAACATACAATAAATGACTGTTGTTTAAAATGTCATTCTGCATTAATAAGTCAGAATTCACAAACACTGCTGTTCAGTTACCACATAAAATTAGGCTTTGGATTTCTTTGTGTCTGGTACTACGATGGACAAACCTTGACCTGGATCTCTCTGTTCTCTCTCTCTCTCTCTCTCTCTCTCTCTCTCTCTCTCTCTCTCTCTCTCTCTCTCTCTCTCTCTCTGTGTGTTTGTTGTTTTGCAGTACAACCCTGAGCTAGCCAAGGTGTTTAACAATGTAAGGGTGGACATGGAGGGCATAGTGCTGTTGGAGCAGGAGGGCAGGGATAATCTGCTCAATTTTGTCAACACTGGAGTTGGCGAGATAGAGTACGAGGACTACCTGACTGAGGTACCTGTGCAAACACAAACAGCACACAACAGACTCATGCTTGCTTGCACACACACACACACACACACACACACACACACATGTATCTCAAAAGCACTTACACACAACGCACTTTTTTATATCCTCAGACACGTCAGTTCCACTCAAAATAACTGGCTCTGAAATGATACCTAATACCATTAGCTGTAAATATGCCATCACTGTGGCCATAATCATTGTTATGGTTTCTTCATCCATTCCCACACATGAGTCTCTGTCCGGGGTGATGAACTGTCTCCGCTCACTGTGCTTGTTGTTGGACTCGTAGGTGAACAAAGGCGTGACTGTTGTGGATCTGCTATCGTTTGCCAATGAATTGGAAGCCCAGGCCGACCAACTGGTGAGTCGGAAATCAAAACACGAATCTCTCCCTATATGAAACTCGAAACACAAATCACATCTTCAGGATGAGCCAGTGCCAAGTCAAATCATCTCTGGCAAACCAGGGTGCCGTGTCAGTAGGCCACTCATCTCAGACCATTATTAGATTAATGAACTCGACACGATAGAATTACATCCTGCAACGCCATTCAGCCATTTTAACTAGAGTTTCAACACTGTCACTAAATCAGTCAATTGGCTGTGTTTCCGGAGTAATAAACAGTTAATTACTTTGCTAATTAATTAGTAATCAGTCTAATGAGAGCCCACTTTGCAGGCAGGGATTCAATGCACTCTTATGGGTGTGCACAGGATACAGCAGTGTTCCATCTGCTTATTCCAGTTCAGTGTATAAACAAAACTGAGTTTTGTTTTATCAGCACAAGAATAACTTTAAAGAGATGGCTATCTCCCTCATCAAAGCAAACTGTATAATCCAATGTGTATGGAAATCTTTCTAGCTATTGCAGTGAAGGTTGTGTGTGAGTTTGTGTGTGTGTGCAAGCATGTATGTGTGTGCGTGCATGTATGTATGTATGTGTGTGTGTGTGTGTGTTTGGGGGTGGGGGGGTGTTGTGTGAGGTGGGGTGAGTGGGTACTCAACAAGCTCCCCATTCATGAAGTGAACCCCTTCTCCCCTCACAGAGGAAAAACACAGGAGAGCAGAGCTTTAACATGTGCCGGGTTTAACTGAGCGCCTTTTAAAGCTCTGTCGCACAAATTAACGGCCTAGGCAGCACACAGACACGAGGCTTTCATAGCATGTTCCTCCTGGGGACACAGAGAAGAGAAGGGGAGAGAGTGTTTGTAAAACAGTGCTGGTTTTCTTGTGAGCTGAGTTGACAAGGGCAAGGCTGTCCCATTGACCCACTGTGTGCTGCTACTGAGTCTTTTCCTCTGTCTGACGCTCTCTCTCTCTCTCTCTCTCTGTCTCTCTGTCTCTGTCTCTGTTCTCCATGTGGCTGCCCTCTGTCTCCCATACAGCCCAGAGGAGCCCTGGCCAACGCACTCAAGGGTCATGCCAGCAGCATCCGACAGATACACAAGGAGCAGGTGGTGCCCATGGAGCAAGCTATGGTAATCAAACAATGCACAAACACACTCTCTCTCACACACACACACACACACACACACACACACACACACACACACACACACACACACACACACACACACACCTTTACACTTACACATTGAAACACTGTTGCAACAAACTAGTGACAACAATAAAATATTCTTGCAGTCCTGCAGCACAATGCACATTATACTCATGAGTTCTGAACTGTAATTAATTGTCATGATCATCTCTCCTCCTCCCATTTCTTTGTCTTTGGTTTTCAAATGGAAATGAAGAAATACGTCCGAGCTCGGGTGAGTCCTGCTGAGTGTCCTCAGAGGCTAGTCTCCCATAGGACTCCCCAGACTCACTCACTCTTTTGACCCATTCCCTCCCAATATCCCCTGCAGACTGTCCAGCAATATACTTTTAGCAGTCATTTAGCATTAGCCATTGAGCTTTCAGACCTCAAATAAAGCAAACAAAAACAAGTTCATCTCCTTCTCATCCAAAATCAATATTTGGTGGAATAGCACTGTTATTCACACTGGTTTTGGGCGACCTTATGCCACTCCTGGTGCAAATATTAAGCTGCTCAGCCTTGCTTGATGGCTTGTGACCATGCATCTTCCTCTTGATTACATTCCAGAGGTTTGCATTGGTTCAGGTCTGAGGATTGGGCTGGTCATGACAGGGCCTTGATCTGCTGGTCCTCCTCCATCCACACCTTGATTGACGTATTTGTGTGGCATGGAGCATGCAACTGAAAAATCTAGTCCTCAGAGTGGAAGGAACCAAGTTTTCTTCTAGGATAACCTTGTCTGATATGAATCATGCAGCCTTCGCAGAGACAAATCTGAACGATTCCATGCAAGACACTGGAGCTTGTATTGTACGCCTTTCCAGGTCTTCGTCTTGCATCCAATGTGAAATCGTTCTAGGTCTCCGTATTGCATCCACTGTCAAATTTGGTGGATTGCTGAGCTGTGATTTAAAAATGTGCATTATTCCCCCAAATATTGACTTCTGAAATCTTCCTATGTTAAAAGATCAGTATTGTTCTTTTGGTTTTTTTTTTCTAAATGAATATGATTGACTGTTGTAAATGAATATAATTAACTGCTGCAATATCTGAGGTCTCAAAGCACAGAGTCTTCTTTGCTATTTTAATCATTTCTAATTTTCTGCAAATTAATTCTCTAAATGACAATATTTTTTGGGACTTTTGGAGGAATGTTATTAGTACTGTATATAATGTAACAAAAATGGTAATTTTGCAGAAAATATATACATTCAGTATGAAGAGTATAAAGATAATTTTGCAATGGTCCATTAATTCTTTCCGGAGCTGTATTTGTGAATCATAATGTGTTGCCTAATATAAATTATGTTTGTGTGTGTGTGTGTGTGTGTGTGTGTGTGTGTGTGTGTGTGTGTGTGTGTGTATGCGTGCGCATGCTCGTCCTTGTGCAGAGTACTCTGAGTTCCAGTATTCGGCTGCTGGAGAGAACAGCAAAGGAGTTGCCGGTATGTCCTGGCGGTGGGCCATGTAGCCTTACCAAACCCTCACCCACTCCACTCCACTCCACTAGACTAGACCTCATCACACTGCACAGCACACTCCTCCACATATGTCCATATGCACCAGAGTGGGCTCTGCTATAGGTAGTTGTGTAGGTGGCTTGGGCATGAATACATTGCTTTGTTTCTGTACTCTTGAGACTTGTTGGCACTTGGGTTACAGCTGTAGAAATAAACAATGAACCATATAGTCAGTGTACAATGTGTTTAGATTTCTTTTATTTGTTGTGATGGCTGATTTAAGCTGATGGGTTTAGAGTAATCTCTGAGAAACTAGACTTAAATGTTAACAATGATTTGTGTGTTGTTTTTTCTTTCCCCCAGAATAAAGTCACCAATGTGCTCACTGCCATTGATTCGGCAGAGTACCTCATCACAAATAATGGCTCATATGTTGTAAAACAGGTGGGTGTTAGATTTTGTTTCATAAACATCTGTGTTTCAGCCTACATGCCTCACATCTGGGGACTCCATTAGTTCTATTAATGTATCTCTGACTCCTCTTGTCCCCATGAACAGGAAACAGACAAGTTTGTGCAGAATGTAGTGGGCTATTTCAAACAGTACACAAAATGGGTCCAAGCGTCGGTGAGTACACTGTGTTATTTCCCTTCAGACACACACACACACACACATAAACACACCCACACACAGAGAGCTATGAGATGTGTGAAAAATGAAGGCATGGCAATAAGAATGATATAATGAGTGTTTGTAAGGTGTGCCTACTGTTGCATATTGAGCATTGCATTCATTTCCATATCCTTGAAGATCTTGCAATCATATGTACCGTCAGTATAAATCTTAAGTCATGTCCCAGTGTGCGTTTGTTGGATGTGCATGCTTGCTTTCTATTTTGGCGCATATTGCTCAAAATTTGCCTCTCACCTCTAATAACTGGTGCATGCTATGGTCTTCCAAGTCATAGCAGCTGTCATACTGTAATTCCAATGAAAAGTGTTAGAACGTTAGATAGTCAGAAAAAGATAGACAGTAAAAAGACAGTAGTAATTTTACTGTTATGCATCATTGATCCTCTCCACACGTGAGGCACTGACATGCTAACATGCTAATGGTGATTTTCCACAGCTCGATTCCGAGGTGGCCCAATGCAAGCCTATCAGTAACATCGTGGACTCTCTGGAGATCGTGGCCTGCAGCTTCATAGTGGATTCAGTGGTAAGACACAACGCTGCCTTTCAGCCTTGGTGTAGTGCAGAGTGGGATGGGATGGAGTAGGGTAGGGTGGGTAGAACAGGTGGTGGTTGTGGTGGTTGTGGTGGTGGGGTGGTAGGGGTGGGGGGGGTTAGTGGAGAGAGAGTTTAGCATGTCCAGGTACACTATGTCCAGGGAATGTCTGGGAACATACACACGTGTCAGGGAACGTACACATGTATAGGCCTCAAATTTAGAAATTCATACAGTTATATGCATGCACACACACACACACACACACACACACACACACACACACACACACACACACACACACAGACACACACCTACACACACACACACGCACACACTCTCTCTTTCTCACACACTCACACACACACTCACACACAAACACACACAAGCTCTCACTTGACAGCCAGCATGTCATGCCCAGAACAGGATTCCCACTGTTTAGACTTAAAGCTCCCCAGGTGCTGTGAAACGGAAACTGTTTTTTTTTTTTTTTTTAATGTGTGTGTGTGTGTGTGTGTGTGTGTGTGTGTGTGTGTGTGTGTGTGTGTGTGTGTGTGTGTGTGTGTGTGAGAGAGAGAGAGAGTGCATAAAATGCAAATATATCTGTGTACCTTGTATGTGCATGTGTGCATGCCTCTTGCATTTGTGCAATTTGTGGCTATGAAAATTAGGGAGGTCTGACAAATTGTGCTTGATAAATGAGATTGCAGATTGATGAATTCCTGTGTGTGTGCATGCATGTATGTATGCATGTATTGTATGTACAGTATGTATGTATGCCTGTATGAACCACTATGTTTGAATTAGTCTATTCTCTCTGTGTGTGTGCCTGCTTGTCCTTGTCTGTGTGCTTCTCTGTATCTATAGGTGTGTGTGTGTGTGTGTGTGTGTGTGTGTGTGTGTGTGTGTGTGTGTGTGTGTGTGTGTGTGTGTGTGTGTTTGAGACTATTCTAATGGGCCCCTCAGCATGCATCCTGTGGTCTGCTTGAATTAGCCAAAAAAAAGAAAAAAAAAAGAAAAGTGGAATGTGTGTGGTCTATATATTTATGTGTGTTCGCAGTATACTGTTGCATGTTTCCCTACAAGTGTGTGTGTGTGTGTGTGTGTGTGTGTGTGTGTGTGTGTGTGTGTGTGTGTGTGTGTGAGGGGGTGCAGTGGGCTTGTGTACTCATGACAAGCTTGTACAAAATGTACATGTCTGCAGAGAAGCACTGGTGTTTGGCAATGAAGGCCAATTGCAAATTGCAGAGAAGTAGGCTCAGGCCTTTTCTCCCTGAGTTACAATATTACACAGCTCACCAATTAGGCCTTATGCTCCTAAAACACAGACAGCAAGCCGGTCACTTTACAGTGCTAATAGCCTATAGACTTGGACACTATCAAAGATGTATTTGCAATATTATATATTTTTATACCTAAAGGCAGTTACTCTTTGTGTTAAGACTGTTGGAGCTGAAACTGTAAATTATGTGTTTCATATCTTAAAAAGATCAGTATATTTCTGCTGTCTCTAAATCATGAAGTTGGAAGAATGGAGAAAGTATTTTCTTAATGTTTGTTTGTGTGTGTGTGTGTGTGTGTGTGTGTGTGTGTGTGTGTGTGTGTGTGTGTGTGTGTGTGTGTGTGTGTGTGTGTGTGTGTGTTTCTGTAGAACACGTTCTGGTTTGGACTTGGTGGATGCTGTCTCTTCTTAATCCCAAGTATCATCCTCTCTGTAAAACTCGCCAAATTCTATAGGAGAATGGAGACAGAAGATGTTTATGATGAGTGAGTATCCAACTATTGCACACAGACAAGGACACAGACACACAGACACACACACACACACGCACACACACACACACACACACACACACACACACACACACACATACACACACACACACACACACACACACACACACACACACACACACACACACACACACACACACAGGAACTGACATATAAACACACACAAACTGCTTGCCAAAATCCTGGTGGTTTTCCCTGACAATGTCTCTCACACTGGGAGCTTAATGAATCCATAGATTCTGTGGAAGTACCAGCACAGCAATATCTCATTCTGAAAGGAACAAGAACAAGAACAAGAACAAGCTTTTCTCAGCAGAAAGCAGGCAGGCAGGCAGGCAGGCAGGCAGGCCACCAGTGCTCTGCTAGACTCTGCACACTCTCTCTCCCCCTCTGCCGCCCCACTCCCTCACTCCACCTCGACTACAAAAAGCTCTTGTCCTCTCTAGCAGGAGTGCATTCAGACTTGTTAGTAATGAACTTCTTTCTTCTTTCTTTTTCTTCTATTTCTTTCTCTTTCTCTCCATTTCCTACAGTTCTTCTGTTTCGGGGACATGGCATTTCACTCTCTGAGTTCTTTTTTTGTTTCTTTTTATCTTTCTCATAATTTTTTTCCTCTTTCATCTCAGTCTTCATCATATCTGTCCATCTTTGTTGCTGAGGCAAGACTTGTGAGTTTCACACACTTGAGTGTCATACACCCCTTTTCTCATCTTCTCTGGCTATTCTTCTTCTCACGCCAGTGTTCTCATTCTTCTCCTTCTTTTTGCTCCCATTTCTCCATCAGCTCAAAAAACTTCACACTCTATCCAATGAAATCAGTCATTTCATTGCTCCTTGTTCTCTTTCTCCATACATTAAGACTTAAAGTCTTTTGACTTTAACTTATAAACATGGACATTCATTTAGAAACACTTCATTTAGAAACACTGAACGGTCTCATGACCCAAGTAAGACCTCGTAATTATACATTCCACATATCAACTAAATACGCATTTCCATTGTCATCTACATGAATGTACTGTATATTTACATTTTGTAGAATTAAATTGGAAATGCTTTACAAACAAAACCCAAGAATGCCGAACGCTTTTCCATTCCAGTCATATCATTTGTCATGTGACCATGTGACATGTCCATCTCATTTTACTCCATTGGTTTACTTCACTCTCTACTTTCAGTTTGGATTTTGGTAATACTGGTTTTCATAACGAACATTTACAAGGCATTCATAATCCAGTTATGTTCAGGTATGGTATAGAAATATGTTTTAATCTTTTTTTAACTGCATGCTCACTTTCTTAACGCTAACTGGGCACTAGATTATAGTGATAGGCACAGTCAGCTTCTTTTCTCACCTTCTGCATGAGCATGGTATGGTTTGAAGAGTTACACTGCATGTGCATCACTGGAAGAAAAATTTCCAGCACCGGTGCACGGCTTTGTGTGTTTCCCTCTTCCTCTTGTGCGGTGGCATGGTTGCATCTGAATCTCTCTGACTTGCTCTAATGTTGTTCTAATGTCAGCTCTTCCTTGCTTTAATGCTAAGACTTCAATCTCACACCAGCTGTCTAGAAAGCCGTCGTGGTTCTAGTGAAAAGCATGGCATGTGGCATTCCTGTCCCCTTTGCACCTGCATGAATAATGCAAAAGAAATAAAAACAGCTTTTAACTGCCGTCAAATTTGACACATATTTAATTATCTTAATTAAAAATGTATGTATGTGTTTCCTGTGCTCTAGTATGCCGTCTTATGACACTATGTGTCGATACCCTCGAGCCTCGGCCCCCCCTCAGCAGCCTGACTGGTGACCTTCCCCACCGGTCAAACTGGTGTGCAGTCTGACCACCGAGAGGTACAGTAGGGCACTGTGCCGTGCCCTGACCCCAGCTAAACACCCGTCTCTCATCTTCATCAGCATCGTCCTCCTCTTCCTCACTTCCTCACACTGACTGTTTGTCTGGGATGCTTCATCACTCTCTACCTTGTCTGGCTTGACCACCATCAGTCTGTTCAGATACAGTACAGCATAATGAATAAGTCGTCTCCGAGTTTCTCTGCTGTCTCTCTTTCATCACTCTTTTGTCATCAGTGTCCCTTTCAACAGTAACTTTCACCTCTTCTTCATTGGCTCGTAATGTGACATCATTTGTACTTTATGAATAGAAATAATCCTGGAAAAAAAACGGTAACTAAAAGTTATTAACTATGGATTGATAAATTGATTGATTGATTGGCTTAATCTTTCAGATTCCATCTTTCACCCTTGACTCCAAAGTCTTACACTAAACCCAAATCTCAGATCCTATTCCAGCTTGCTTACAGTATCAACTGTATTATCATTCATTAATTTCATTGATTGGAAATATGATATTGATAATATTATGAATGAATGTTTGCTCATGAATGAAACATTGATACCTGTCTTTTGTCATATTTACAGTGGTAATGAGAACTGGAGCTAATCTGTCCATTCTGGTGAGTCTAATATATTCTGTCTCAGGACTATCCTATAAATATTCATCTTTATTGGACTGCTATGTTTTTCGTTTCTCATGAATGCTTGTTTCCCACAGTGCGTGACGGTGGACGAATCCCAATCCAGAGAACGGAGGACGACAGGGAAGTGCAGCAGAGGGCAGATCCAAGCAGCAGTGGCCTCAGGGGAGGTCATTTCAAAAGCATCTCCTCACTGCTGAAATCACCCACCAACCCAAACCCAACCC
>JAODXP020000004.1:2223188-2263188 GCA_027497455.2 Sardinella longiceps
GTTTGTGTGTGTGTGTGTGTGTGTGTGTGTGTGTGTGTGTGTGTGTGTGTGTGTGTGTGTGTGTAGTTTTGTGCATACATGTGTTATAAGAGGAGATGCAGCAGTTGTTTCAGAATCTAGCAGCTAGAGGGAATAATCAAACATTTGAATTTGTTTCAATTCCTAAGCTCCTTGTATGAACACATGCCTTTACACTTCACTGTCCAATGAACAACCCTCCTCTCGTGTTTCTCGTAGGTCTGCCATAGAAGAGACACAGATTTCTTCTCTGTTGGGTCAGAGGTAGGCACTGTTTACTCAGTGTGTCACTGGAGGAGCAAGCCGATTTGTGTTTTGTAAAGCAAAATGCAGCCAACTTGTGACTTTTTTTGTCAATAAACCACCTTTGCTACTTTCCTGCGTACAGTATGTTGCTGTTCTAAATGCTCACGTAGTGCTTCTCGCTGCAACCGCTGTTGAAATGTTTGCTTTTAGCTTTTTTTTCCCCCCAACATCTACTACAAGTCAAACAGTTTGTGTGTGTGGTACTTGAAAAAAATGTTTGCTTTGACGAAATTTAGACAGAAAAAACTGGAACCTTTATGGGAGTGCAATGAGCTGTAAACCTATGCTTGATGCTTGTAAAAGGCAGTCTTTGCGATGGCAGATAATGTAAATTTACATTTTGTATATGCAATGATTTTCACTGAACACTGAATCAAATAGAGATTTTGTGTCTTTGAGGACACAAAGCTCTCACCAATGGTTCATTGTCTGTCTCCTTTCAACATTTGAATGGATATCCAAATGGTATGATTGTACACATTTAATAAACAATAGACTGATAACTTCACCTTCTGTAGATATTTTTTTACTTTTGGGGGCTCACAACTTTATACTGTTGTCAACAGTTAAAAACACATTTTCTGTGTTTACTCAAAGTTTAGCTAGACCTGTCTACGTCCCAGTCAAAACTTGCGGTCTGTTCTTTTCATCTGGACATCATGTTCTCAGGGTCAGTTCATGTGGAGAAAGTGTGTCCCTTTCCACCGGTATGCTTCGCAAACTCACTACACCATTTAGATATTGTGTACTGTAAAGAGTACATATCCAGTTCAATATGACCACTAGCCCAAGGCTTGTGTATATGTTTCACAAGGGCATCTCTGTTACTGCAAAAGGGATTACGTATGATGTCTTACCAGCAGATGGCGCTGTATGGAAACCACTTCATAACTCAACAGAGTGCTCAGCATGACTCCTGAAATGTGGAAAAAAACAGACAAGTGAAAAGACATGCTGGACCACAGCCAATTTGTAACCTACACTCTAGCTACGTCTCAACTGCTCCCAGCCACTCAAGGCAGAAACAAATGGGTGAGATAAGACTCAATGATAAGCAAGTGATAAAACATTTAGCCTGTCGCCGAGCTTTGGTCTCTGTGTTACACCAATAAAACATTAAAATATGGGTGAGGTCACTTCCTGCAGGCGGCCAGGGACCTCCACTAGCTTGCTGCCAACTCTCACATCTTTTGGCAGGCTATCCACATGCATCAGTGTGTGTGTGTGTGTGTGTGTGTGTGTGTGTGTGAGAGAGAGAGAGAGAGAGAGAGAGAGAGAGAGAGAGAGAGAGAGAGAGAGAGATTATTTTTTATTAAATGACCAGGAATTACAGCATCTCATAGAGGAGCCATGCATCATTACAACCTAAAGCTACAAACACATATCAAAACAAACAAAAAAACAAAAGTGTGTGTGTGTGTGTGTGTGTGTGTGTGTGTGTGTGTGTGTGTGTGTGTGAAGGCCTCATCCTACAGAACAGCTGTCTACAGTGAGGGACAGCTGACATGGTCATATGGTTGATCCAAAACCTGTGTGTATGGTAAGTCATTAACAGTTCTTAGGGAGCTGTTAATAGAGTTAATGTATGAATGTGTATGGATACTTCTCCATACACTATAGCGACATACTGTAGTTATTATTTGGCTATAATCATTAAGCTACTCAGACCCTTGTACTTCTAAAGTGTCAGACCACATAAGACAGTATTTACTGTCTGTATAGGGACTGAGAAGTAAAGCTGGAATGGAAGTTGTTAATTTACTGAGAAAAGATTAAATAACAATGGCTTAATGAATCTAATGCACAAATGGAAGCTGGAGACTAGAAACATCTTTTTTTGTTATCATTTTATTCTGTGCATCAAACAAGACTAGCCTTATGTTTTGACACCTTTGTGTCTTTGTTGAGTCCAAATGAGTCTACCCCATTTATTATATTGCTTAAGGGCTTTGTGCACTTACATGGTACAAAGGTGCTCTATGGATTGCCAGCAGGATATTCAGTACTATAGGGTGCAGTGACACTACAGGAGGAACAGTGTTTCTTGAATGCACTGCTTTAAGACATTAATGTGCTACACAAGGCATACAATCAGTGTTCTTTATCGATTAGAATTCCACCCTGCACATACAAATAGGCTTATGTGTGATATCCAAGGGGAGCTTCCCTTAACTGCATATGAAGAGTTCAGATGCAAACCCCTAACTCCACTTGACCACTTTTGAGAAAAGGCCATTTTTTATCAGGTGTTTACAGTGTTTTGATTGTAAACTGATATTTTAGACATGGCGGAGCAGTTTTATTGTTTTTTCACAAAAACATTTCATTTACATATTCTAGATTTATACAGGATTCACACATATCATTAACTCAGTTTTCACAAAATGGTGTTTAGGGGTTTGCATCTGAACTCTTCATATATTGTGTGGATGTTTCACTCGCTATGTCTCTTTCTCGTGTGTGTGTGTGTGTGTGTGTGTGTGTGTGTGTGTGTGTGTGAGTATGCTTGTATGCACATGAAATATGTTCCACAGCATGGGATTGCCCTTGTACTTGTTCATAAACTCAAATGCTGCCCCCTCCGGCTTCTTCTTCTCTGCACCCTATCCCATTCTCCACTCAAACCCCCAGAGGGCCCTCCATTCATTAAACCACTTTCCACAACACTTCCACATTCCTGAGGTTCTAAGAGATGACCCCTGACTCTGCACACATACCTTCAGCTTACCGGTGAGAGATAATGCAAAAATGCCATCAGTGAACAAGAGAATGTAACTGATCATTGGCCAAAATAAAACGTTCATTACATTGTCCTTTCTGCCACCTCCTTACAGGAACTCTGGAATATGACACAGTGTACTTTTTAAATTATAGAATGATCTAACTGAAGTGTACCAGACAGAGAGTAGGCTAGGACCACATGGCTGTCAAACGCCTTCCGTTTGTCAATTACTGCTTGTTTTAATTTCAAAGTAGGGACATATAAAATTTCTCGCTGCAAAAAAATTGTTAATTAATGATATTATTTAACAGTAAGGCTAATAAAACAGTGAACGTATAAAACTACTAGGACATGACTCAGTTTTAAAATTAAAAACCCCACACACATGTCTTGCCATACGTTGTCTGGAGCACTGGTAAATCCAAAGCACGCACCGTTCTGAACATGATATCCGGTTTCCTGAGGCAATTTACAACTTACCACATCACATTTCGACTTCTGATTCATACGCTTGAGTACGCAACCCGCGCGCCAACTGTATTGTTTTTTTTTTTTTTTTTGTTAAGAAAAAGGGTCTGGCCGTTGCGCGCGAGGTGGGCGTGTCAGAATACATATAAATAATGCACGAGAATTATACCAGGTATACAAGCGCAAGTCAGCATCCAAACAATATCTTCAAACGGATCTGCAGTTATTGGTAAGACGAATTTACTCACAATATATCAAAACTTGCCGGTTAGATGTGACGAGTTATGACAGGTGTAAAAAGTGTTTAATGTGTTTATGTTAAGTCATTGAATAATTTCATTAAAAATATTTAATGCACTACTCAATTCATTGTTTTCCAAAGGTTTTATCTATCCGTGTGGAAATAACACCTCAAGGATCATGACTGTCTTCAGAAGCCTCGTGCTGCTGTGTCTTCTGGCATGCATTGCGCAGCATGTTTCCGAGGCGGGGAGTGACAAGGGTCGCGACAAGAGGGGCAAAAAAGAGGGGGCTGACAGTAGCAGTGGTTCAAGAAATGGGAAAGCTGAAGATAACGTGCAGAAGGGGAAGTTCGCCACCAAGGACAAGGCGCAATGCACGTGGAAAGCAGAGGGCACCGACACTTACTTTATGACCGTCACTTGCACCAAAGGGAAAGATACCCGAGAGTGCACGTATACGGCTAGACCAGACACTTGTCCAGGTTACTCCGGCAATAAGAAAGGATACTGGAAACAAATTGCACGTGCTCTTAAAAAGCAAAAGAAAATTTGCCAAGACCCAGGGGCACTTATCAAGGCTGGCATGTGCAAGCGCGCGCCACAGGACGCACACTTCAAGCTCGAGACAACAACAACTAACTTGGATGCAACAAAAGCCTTCCCTACCAGAAATTCCGTCGATAGTAGGAAACCGGTCGCAACGTCTACAAAGACCACCACCACTGTCTCCACACCGGTCGGAGGAAAGAATACGTCCTGCACAGTTGACCATACAAAACTAGCCGAGGAGAAATGCGGGAGTTGGGCTAGCCTCTGTAATTTCTTCCTCACAATTGTACAGAGTAGTGATTGCTAGTGTTTACACTGAGGTCTGAATGTGTGTGTGTGTGTGTGTGTGTGTGTGTGTGTGTGTGTGTGTGTGTGTGTGTATGAGAGAGAGAGAGAGAGAGAGAGAGAGAGAGAGAGAGAGAGAGAGAGAGAGAGAGAGAGAGAGAGAATTTCAGTACAATTTCAGTAATTTAATTACTGTCCTATATTATATTCATTGCCATTGAAAAGACAGATATTTTCGAAACTTACACACATAGCACTGTAACAGAAGCTTATTTTTGTTATTCATTAGTTTTAGTTCATTGATTTTCTTGCTTTAAGTATCATTCAAATTGAAAATGTAAAACAAATAGCACAACCATAACAGAGCACATGTCATATGTTTATTTTGCCTCTGTATTATGCTTGTCACACCATATTATTGTTGTACTGTACAAATATGAAATAAATATATGAATAAACATATATTTTAGTGTATTTGTCTTGATCTTTATAGTCTATTTCATGTAGACAGCTATAGACAGCTATACTTTTCAGCTTAGCTCTCAGTCTTTAAAAGATCAACCTTCAGTTTGTTCTTTTTGTGTTACTCCTCTGACATAAAACACACAGAAACATGGAAGCAGTGGGTACTAATTGAAAGATAAATAGAGAGAAGACATTCTTGTGTATATTCAGCACCTGTATAGTACACAGACATTGTGAAGGGTTGTATTCCTTTAGCCATGTGATGTAATGTGGATTTCCCCTCTCCAAAGCCATGTGTGCATTTCCACAGATCAAAAGGACAGCGGCAGAGCTCAGAGAATGGGGTAATCCCTGCCACTTCCTGAGTCTACACTGCCATAGAATCCCCATGAAAAAAAAGAAAAAGTGTTTACTGTAAACATTTGTTTCTTCTCAGTTTTCTTTTATGCTCTGTTGTGCGTAATGTGTGGTTTGTGCCAAATATCTCTGTGAGGGGTTATGTCATTCTTTCTTGTGTGTGTGTGTGTGTGTGTGTGTGTGTGTGTGTGTGTGTGTGTGTGTGTGTGTGTGTGTGTGTGTGTGTGTGATAGACAGAGAGAGAATGAGAGAGAGAGAGAGAGAGAGAGAGAGAGAGAGAGAGAGAATGTACGACATCATCTTGAGCTCCAGACATGTAAAAGTCTGTAAAGACATGAGATGACATGGACACAACCGCTGCTCATCGAAGCAGACACTTTCCACCTGTGTACTTTCCCTGATCAAATCCTCTCTCCACTGCCAGACCTCCAGGTAATGAGTGGTCGGCTTGTTCTTGGCCTCTGTGCTCTTTCATTTAGCTAGAGGTGATGCTCCCGCTGCCCCCTCACATCTGGGTGTGCATTTGCATCCGTCACAGGGCCTCTTCTACTCGCCCAGATGGGGCATGTCTTCTGCCTATAATTCTAGGCTTTCCAAGACAGGGAGCAAAGACAGCTGGTCTGTAGGGCCGGTCTATGCATTGGAATGCTCTTCTCCTCTCTTGGTGGAGGATGTATAGTGTATAATGACATGGTGATCTGTTTCTGTGGGATACATTAATGTAAGAAAAAAAAAGAGATAAAATTCACACACTCTATAGCTCTGCTGAAATGTCACTTGGGGTAATTGTACTCTGGAAGTGGAGGTTTATGGTTGGAAAAGATCTTCTTTTCCCAGGTGTTCATTTAAAGTGTTTGCTGAGAAGACCAAGCAGTCTGTATGATTTTGTTTATATTTATTTTGTTTAAATTGAAACATTTTTATGATGTCTTATAGGAAAGATTTGTAAGAATCTCACCACTCAAAACACATTGTGCCTATGTATGCCATATGAAATGTGCTATATAAATAAAACTAACTTAACCTAAATATTTCACAAAATGAAGACTGCAGCCAAAGTGAGTCCCAATCTTGTGTGCATTTGCGATTGGACTTAGGTATGTTGCCTCTTCCAGCGTGTTCCAAACATAGAAGACATATGGCTGATCATCTAAACATCCCACAAGACTGTGTAAATACTCTTCCACCTTTTCAAATAAATGCATCTTCCAGAACACACAGTCCTGTTTCCATATGCACAGCACAAAACAATCTACAGTAAATCAGCTGTAAAGGTTTCTCCACAAGACCTCAATACCAACCAAATAAAAAGTATCTGCTTTGTCATTCTTTCTCACGCATCAAAAGATGATTAATTTCATATTTTCACTGTCGGGACGCATGAGTTTGCAACTGGTGCCTGATAGCATGCATGCATGCAAATGTTTAAGGAAAGCAAGGAATTCACATTGACATCTTGGTGACCCTATCTGTCAGAGTAATTCTCAGAAGACCTTGCTGAAGCCTCAGGTACTGTAAGGTTGAGTCAGGAGGAGGCTGGTGGTGGTGGGCTATGTCTGCTGTTCTGGTTACGTATGTTCTCCACTGTTCTCTGCCCCAGCCGCTCATTACAGCTCGGATGAGCATGGAAAACTGGATTCCCTCCAAATCCTCCTGGTATTTGAATAACTGCATGCCGATTGGAGACATAAGAGTGCCATTTTTGTACAGGCATGCTGGAGAATGTGCAACACCCTCTTCATGTTTCCTCAACTTTTTTTTCCTTTAAAAACACGGGAACCCCCAGATTTAAGCACTCTCACTCACTCACTCTTACTCTTTCACTTCTTATCTCTCTCTCTCTCTCTTTAACTCTTTCTCTCTGAGAGTGATAATGACTTCCACAGAGAGATAACAGGCCCAAAGGGAAACTGCCATTCCACAAAAGCCCCAAAAGCCAGCGCTGTGAAAGCAACGTAGGCACTGGACAGGACATGATGTTGCAATAAATCTTTATCCTTTACAACACTGGTTCCTTTTAACTCACAGATTCTCCCAACAGGGAAGCCGCCTCTGAACAAGTCGTCACTTGCCATGATAGTACAACCAATCCCACTACAAACAAATGGCTTTTCCAACATGTGCATCAATGGGGAAAAGCCAACAGTTTGTCAGTTTGAAGAGCTTTGGTATTCAACACTTCAAATACATGTAGCCCATGTGACTGAAATAGAATAGAATCTAAAGATCTATGACGACTGTTCATTTAAAGTGTGTGTGTGTGTGTGTGTGTGTGTGTGTGTGTGTGAGAGAGAGAGAGAGAGAGAGAGAGAGAGAGAGAGAGAGAGAGAGAGAGAGAGAGAGAGAGAGAGGTAGTGTATGTGTAGTGTGTAGTGTGTTTATGTAATGTGTGTCCATGTATGTGCCTGAGGAAAAAAAGGGCCAATTTCCTCAATTCTACAGGGTGCATCTGTAAAGACTCCCACGATTGAAAGTCATGTCTCTGTTGCTAAATTGTCAGGTCAGGTCTACCAGACAGGAATACAATTACAACACCCCATATGTGTTCCATTACACTAAATGCGTGACATCTGAACATTAAAAAGGGGGCAAAAATCCTTAATCTGTAGGATGCTTTGAAAACATTTTCCGTTAATTCTGCCTTGCTGACAGATGTCTAGGCACAAATGGTACAGAATGTTCATATTATACTGTGGCCATATGAACTCTCTCACACACACACACACACACACACACACACACACACACACACACACACACACACACACACACACACACACACATTCTACAGCAGTGAAGAGCTTCCCACTCGCATTGATTTACAGAAAAAAGGCTTGTGAAGGCAAATGTCTCAGCCAGAGTGGTTTCTCCTTCCATGTTCTCATAATATCAGTAACGCTTCTCTCTCCAACCATCTTGGGTTTAATCTATCAACAAAGATGGTACCTTGAGACCTCATCCTGCATACTATAAACTCATTCAAGCAGATGCACAAGCATAAAACTCTGTGTGCTTGACTTGTCAGTATTGAAGGATCATGATTCATGCCACATAACATAAAAGAATAGCTGAGACAGACAGATAGATAGATAGATAGATAGATAGATAGATAGATAGATAGATAGATAGATAGATAGATAGCATAATTATTTATTTTACTTTTTATTTCAGCACTCATCCATGTAATTGCATGATAGCAATGCATCGGCCATGACCATTGACAAGTACTTGAAATGACAGCTAAATTGTGCCTCTCTGATTCTGTCTGAAACATACACAAGTATCCTCAGGCAGATTTCCCACTCACAGCAAACAGGCTCTACAAACTCCTGTCATGCTTAAGTTTTCCTATACTATGGTATTATGCCAAAGTCAAAGTTTTATAACTTTTAACAAGACTTAATATCAGTACATCTAAAGTCTATACTACACATATTGACAATGTAGAAGGTTCTAGAGGTTAATATAGTCAGACTTGTTCTGTATACATACAATCAATATTGATAAATGTGACTTGTCCTTAAGACTTGACCTTAACAAGACAATGTTAAATGTGTTCAAGTTCAAAAGGAAGACAACTCCTTGATTATCTGCTTAGGGCTAACTACAACTTGTAGTACATGACAACTACAGTGTACGTAAGTGTAAGTGAACTGCGGTACAACAAAACACAAAAACAACAACCCCCTAGGTGGCCTGAATGTGTGTGTGTGTTTGTGTGTGTTTGTGTGTGTGTGTGCATGTGTGCGTGCGTGCGTGCGTGCGTGCGTGCGTGCGTGCGTGAACATGTGCTAGTATGTCAATGGGGATTGGGGAAAAGGGAGTAGGCCTACTTCTGCAACCCCATCAAAGCAAAGACTTAGATCAGTCAATCACATAACACAAAAAGACACACATTGATTTTTTTCTGTGGACATTGTCCTTGAACATGCATTCACACATGCACGTATACAAATTCACACACCAAATGTCCTTTCCAATAACAAAGAATATTTCCTGGAACACTGCTGATTTGTTCATCCATTACTGATTCCCTTATTAACTGCTAAATGAAAAAAAGAACATCCATCTTGGGATGAAACTATTATACCGGTGTATGAATCATAAAGCTCCACAGCAATTATCTTTTTGATCCGCACAGTAATATCATACATCCTTCCTTACTACTGAATAGCAACTTGACCTTTTTGAATGCCACTCAATGAGTCACTCATACATTCAGCAGGGTGCCACACTCTTAGGATCAGAAGAGTGTGTGTGTGTGTGTGTGTGTGTGTGTGTGTGTGTGTGTGTGTGTGTGTGAGTTAGAGAGAGAGAGAGAGAGAGAGAGAGAGAGAGAGAGAGAGAGAGAGAGAGAGAGAGAGAGAGAGAGAGAGGGAGGAAGGGGGTGGGTAAGCATGAAGAATGAATGAGTGGGTTCTGTAATCATAAGAAGCCATTATCATCCATGAAGTCGTGCATGCAGGAAAGTGTGGGAGGATAGGGAAGGCCAGATAGACTGAGACTGAGAGGTGTCAGATTGAACTCAGCCACGGGAGGTTCCCCTCTTTCCTCCCTGCCCAACAGACAAAGTCAAAACCACACCAGGAAGCATGGAGGGATTACCATAGGCATTTTTGATTGGAGGAAATAATGCATCATGTCATCCACAAAGCCAATAACGGCAGGAAAATCTCAGATCTCCTGACTTAGTGACCGCCTTTCCTCTGGAGTAGGTTTTCACGAGGGCACTGCTGCTGCCAAAAGTTGGTTAATGGTCACTGGGATTGTTATGTGTGATTTCCGTGGCAGTGTAGAATGGGTCTTTCCTGTTGTGCCAATGTATACATTTATGATATGGATTTAGAAGACTAAATGGACTTCTGTTTTAGGCTTTTCTGGAAATGATTTTCCTGGCTAGACTTGGAATGTTAATGGAAGTCTGGCTGGACAGAAGCCACAATCCATTTCAAGAGAGGAACCTGAGCACTTGTGTTCCATTTGTACTATGTGTGATAAAAAAAGATATACCATGTGTACTACAAATATATTGCTACTAGTACTATGTGTACTAAAAAGATATTATGAACATGAGAATAGTCATTGTGTGCATTGCATTACAGTCCTGCACAATTAAACAATTACAAACAGCATTTGGTGTCAGCTGTAACATTTCTTTCATTGAGAATTTGAATTTTCATTCAAAGTTTAAACTTGTTCAACTTTTTCTCTCAACATCCTCTGTTTCTCTCTTGTCTCCTCAGTTGTGAAATGCTAAAGTTCACTTTCAGAGCCTAATGGCCATCTGAGAAGGTGGATTGTGCCTTTGACATGGTTCTGTTACACCTTAAAGGAAAAGGAGACTGCATGAAAGATTAATCGAAGATTCTGTCAATGACACAAGCAGTCTGCCATGGACAGTGGTTTGTTCTTTTCAACCATCTTTTCGACCATCTTCGGTATTTGTAAACAGTGGTGGATCTATTGGTGATGGATCCTCTGCATCATATAGACTATACTGAAGTTGGCAAACAGGTGACCTAAGGGAGGATGGGTTGAAAGAATCGAGCCAATTCAAGTATCTCTGTTTACACACCCCGGATGTGGGAAAGAGATCCACGATTAGCCATGCAATTCATCTGTGACTTGAATTGTTTTGTGTTGCAAACACGTTCACACATGCGTACACAAACACACACACACACATTTTCCTTTTAGGTGTTCTCTTTCATTGATAGGATCATGTTCCTGCTTGACTGATGTACTGCATGTCTGTGTGGTACAGAGGGTTTAGGTGGGGTTAGTACAAAAGGTTTGCTTTCTATTCAAACACACATGCACACACACACACACACACACACACACACACACACACACACACACACACACACACACACACACACACAGTATGTTGGAGTCCAGGTAGATCCAGCAGAATAATCAGATGCTCCTCCATGTTGTATAGTGCATAGTGTAAGGAAGTATAAATTTGATATGATAATAAATTAAATACATACATGAAGACATACAGTAAAAAGAAGAAATAAAATTTTACTGTACTTCCTATGTCATTTCCCCCCTATGTTATTGACAAAAGACCAATAATAACAAACTCAACAATCACAAAAACAGGTGTTTACTGTAAGAGGTCCTTTTTGTTTACGACCATACTGTATAAGGATTATTGTCCAGTGTTTCCTGCCACCATTACTTTTTCTCTGAGTCATTCATTATAGCCTCTACTCTGATCCTTCCCAAAGACCTCCAGTCAGTCTGTGTTCTCTCTTAAAGAAGTAGGCAAGAGGCCTCATCCACCTCAGTCAAGTCAAGTGCACAGCAGTGACATGCCTGTGCACAGAGATATGAGCAGTGATGTGTTCAGGCCTCCCAGGCAGAGAGGAAACAGGAACCAACAGATCAAAACCTCCACAATTACCCACACACACATCTGTCAACACCTCCATCATGCGCATTACATACACAAGAAAACATAAACACGTAGAGGTACTTGAAATAACCCACGAACACACACATCACAAATGCATTACATCCGCTCCACATACACAGATGAATACAAACAACACATGTGCGTGCTTGAGCACACACACCACACACATGCACACAAACACACACACACACACACACACACACACACACACACACACACACACACACACACACACACACACACACACATACACACACAAGCACATACACTATAGCCAAAGGCTCTTGACCCCTTGTCCCCATCCCCCTGCTTGCCCTCCAAAAGCCCCTCTCCCCCCTTGTCCACACACTCTCCCATTCCCTCGCTATAGCTGTCCCAGTGATGTCTCGTGATGTGGACGTAGGCATTGTCTCGGGGGCGGTTCATGTGGGTATTGTTTTCCCGCGTGGCTCGAGGTGGCCTGACCTTCCCTCCCTCCTTCCCTTCAACTGTGTCACTCTTATTGGTCAAGCCCCCAAATTTATGGGTTATTCCTATTGGCCAAGAGACTGTCACTTTATCAGAGGTACCACTGCCAGCGAGGACAATGACAACAATGAGGGAACTCCAGGGCTTTAGGGAGTTAAAAGTTGACTGAACTAAAGGATCAAAGGGCTTTCTCTTTGGTATTTGAGAGAATAGGAGTGGAGAGTGAGGCAGACAGACACGTACATCTGTCTCTGAACATCATCCATCCAAGTCGTCAAAATCCCCATGTCAGGGCAAGAAACCATCCAATGGAGTTTAAATCCATCTATCACCACAATTTTTTGTTTTCTTTTGTGATTAATTTTTGGACACCTAACAATTATAAATGAAAGAAGGTAATCAACAATTCAAGAAAAAGCTCTGATTTATCAGGAAACTAAGGCAGGTTTTTTAATAGGGAACAATTTGTCTTGGTACTGTTGGATGATCTCCTTTATCCATACCAATGTGCTGAGGGTAGGGGTTATTTTGGGATGTAAAGTAAACAGTAACATCAAACAAATATGGAAAAATCTTCGACAACAAACCCCAGAAAGGTGTGATAATCCTTTTTCAGGCAGCAAAAAGTTCTTCTAAATATATTTTTGTCTTTACTGCCCCCTAGTGGAAAATAAGTCCCTTGGGGCATTCATCTTCCCCAGCACTTTGCTGCCTCTATGGAGACAGCAGCCTGAGCTCTCTGCCAGTCTGTGCTAGACAGGGGCGTCATAGTGGGGGGAAAAGGGGGACTGAGTTACCAGGGACCCAGGAGGAGGGAGGGTCCTTGAGGTGTCTGGAATTGTATTCCAGGTGTTGGCCATGGCCACTGCCTGTGCACAGGGCCCAGAATTTGGTATTATGCCCCTGGTGTTAGATATCTTAGCATCTCCACAGCACAGCTCACTTCCTCCTCCTCCATCTTACTGATGCACTGATCTACATCTGACCTGATCTGCACACTACTGTAGTCCATCACCTGCATCGCTGTCTCAATCAGCTCATATGCCAGATTCTGTCATATTACCAAGGGAGACAAGATTGTGGCATTCATATCTAAGATTTATAATTGTGTCAATGGCATTTCTCAATGTCAGTTTTTAAAATACAAAAAGTAGTCAGTTAACAGTACAGTAAAAACTCATAACAAGTCTAATTGGACTTCATAGATTAGAATGATGTACATTAAGTACTTACGAAAGTCATTATGCTCAAAATGTACTATTAAGTTGTGGGTAGAAAAGCAGAAAAAATAGAATAGAAATTATAGGCCACTAAAAGGGGGAATATCCACTGTATTATTAAGATATAACAGAAAAATATGTTATATGAAATGCTTTTTTACTTTAGGGAGTTCTTGTGACTTTCGGTGATAATGTGATGTTTTTGCATATGATACCACAGTGCTAATAAGTTGGGTTACACTGGTAATTGTATGATTTGTGTGCACTCTTTTCTTTTCAAGAAAGTTTGTTTCTATCCATTTGTTGCATTGCATCGTGTAGATGTGTGTCATTTGCCTTGTCTCTCTCAGAGGGAGCGCTAATCTATTATCATCAGTGCATCTGTGGACATCAGTGACTCCATCCGGATGAGTTCAAGAGAGAGTGACGACCAGAACAAATAACATACTGCAGGTTAAACAAGTGCACATTAAAAATTAGCTTTATTCGGAAAGGAACTTGAGCATGCCATTGGCCTGAGTGAACAGGTCGTTGACAGAGGCAAGTCTTACACAAAGCATAATTCTCAAGAGCACTCTGCATGCTGCCCTTAATGGCAAGTTCACACTACACGATTTTATAGCCGATTCTGAGGTCGCAGGGTCGATTAGAAATCACAGGTGGTCGTGGGGAAAATCGGCAGTGGATCTGCGAGTCCAAGTCGTCATGTGTGAACAACTCTCCGACAGCACCAGAGATTCAGTCAATGTCTGTTAATTACCTTCAGATAAAATGTCCACAAGACAAACTGGTTTTTAGAAATATATAGGCCTACCAATGCGGTTTGAGTTCAAAAATATCTAAACAATTTCAGTACAAAAAAAAAAACATGGTTAATAACACACATAAACTTGTGATTGCTGTATTAGTGAGCATGTATGCACAATATATAATAAATACATTGATTGTATCATCTATATTTGCGATATATCAAATGAAATTTAGTAGACCATAATGCTTAAGTTGTCCACATCTGGATGGGCAGTTGTTTAAAAAGAGGTTATTTGGAGTCATTATTGCATGGATTATTGCATGATATCTCAGCGCCCCTCTCAGGGTCGGCTCTGTGGGCAGGAAGTGGACGGGGTGGGTGGGTAGACTATGCGTCATCTCCTCCACAGAGCAAGAGCAGGGCTTTGCGGTAGTCTCCAGAGGTGTCACCCTGCACCAAATCACACACACACACACACACGCACGCACACACACACACACACACACACACACACACACACACACACACAAAACTCTGTCAGTGATGCAATGTGAAACACTGAAGGGGGAACAGCAGACATATAGGGGAAGTGTAAGTGGGAAATATTTTGTAATAACCCTATGTCAAAGAGAATAACTATTGAGAACCTAGAGAATGATATAATGGATGACTGGATTAGATACAACACCTTGATCATGGCATGTAAAGAGGTGGCGAACATTCTCCTGAATTCTGCACGGATATCGAGCAAGTCAACCTCACTGCGGGTCACCATGATTCGGATGAGAGTTTGGTCGTCAGTGCCTGCCCCCTAGAGGTGAAAGGTGGGAATACAGACACATCATTGTAGTAGGATAAAGCACCGAACGTTGTCTTTTATTTTACTGTAACACATAATATCATCATTTTACCTTCATGGCATAGTAAAGCATCTCAGCAAAGTAGCCTGGCACACTGCGGGCACACTTCACTGGGTGAACAAAACAACAATCATGTCAGATTTAGCACCTTTGTTGTTATTAGCAAGTTTTTCACCAGAATGTTTTGGTGAAGTTTACGTTTCAGATTGGGGTCACTGTAAATGTGCCTGATGTGTTATATTATTATATTATTATATCACTTTGCCATTTGACTCTTCTCCTTCACTTGATTCATTTTTGACTACCATTGGAGGATAAACAAGAAATCATAATGGTCTAGTCAACATTTATTTTAAGTAAGATGACTAGAATCAGATTTTGTGAGGCTAGAGTACAGCAGGAGGCCTATTCAAGAGGAGTAAAGTAGACAATAATTTAGTTAGGGCTTGTAGACTAGTGTCTGGAGACTCACATCTTAGCCTGGGGTGTAAACAAGCACAAAGAGAAGCCATGTGGGTGTCATGTGAAAATAAGCTTACACTGATTTGTGTGTGGCTATGCCAGAGACTGAATAAAGCAACAGCATTAAAAGATGGAGGGGAAGAAAGCAACACAAACAGACAGACAAAAAAAGACCAACAAATAGGGTAGAAAAAGAAGTTGAAAGAGATAGTAGGAGGGAAGAGCAAGATAACTCAGAGATAAACTGACCCACAGCCAGCAGAACCGTTTCCAGATTGCCGGAGGTTTCTCTCTTGATGCTCTCCTCGATCTCATAGCCAGAGAGCTTCATGTACGCCTCGAAGACTGGAGAACAGAGCATGACAAAGCCATTAGCGTATCAGCTCCACACAGCACTCATCACAAAATAACCATTAGGGCTCAAGTAGCATTAGCAGTGCTTGGACAAAAGAGATTTTTATGTTTTCCAGCAGTATCCATGGAGAGGCTGATATAAAATGGTGTTTCACTGTGGTGTCACACAAGTTTGACATTGGCATTGGTTGATGTCATTTGGGTTGAAATTGGTATTAATAGATACATTAATAGACTAGCAATTAATGCCAATCATGGTAATCATATCATGATGTAGACTTAATATTGATTCATGTTGGACTGAATGTTTGGTATTGAGTATCTGGGGTAGAGATGAATGCTATAGTGAGCGTGTGTGTGTGTGTGTGTGTGTGTGTGTGTGTGTGTGTGTGTGTGTGTGTGTGTGTGTGTGTGTGACACAGACCCTTGCGGAGGTGGGCGGCGCTGCGGTTTCCCAGGAGAGAGATGAACTGCTCCTCATCAGTGCCAAACTTCTTCTCTCCAGCCTCAAACAGAGTCTGCAACATGGCAGAGCACATTTACATTTACATTTACACTCAGATAGGCACAGATGTGGGGTTAGTCAAATAGTTATGCAAATACAGCAGCATACAGCAACTTTTCCCTCCCCGCACTTTCATGTTCTGTATGTGTGTGTGTGTGTGTGTGTGTGTGTGTGTGTGTGTGTGACAAAGACAGTATAGGAAAACTAACACCAACCTGAGCATCGCTCTCAATGTTGCCCTCCTGGACACCTTGCTGTCTGCTTGCCTGTGCACAGAGAGGTCATTAAGTACCACCCCAATCAACATGTTTGAGTGACAAACTGTGTATTTGGAGTAACACTGACCTGTAACAGAATCACCAGCATCCTCTTAAAATGGCCACCTGTGTCTCCCGTGACATCTTCCTCCAGGTCATCATCATGTTCTAGAGAGAAAAATGCCGTTGAGTGACTATTTCCATTTAAAATACATCATTAAATAGTTTTCCAGAATGAAGCTGTATGTTCCACTGAATAATGACCAATGCAACTGAATTATGACAGATGACAATAGCAACAGGTTTTGTGTTTCAGATTCACATCTTCACATCACACAGCAAGTACACCATTACCTAATCACAATGTTAATCACCTCAAGCATCAATATGGTAAAAAAAAGTCTATTTTCTCATTTTGGCAAGTATTCTGATAGTAAGTGTTACAGTGGTAAATATGGTAAAAATAAGTCCTGGTACTGGCAGGGAGAACAGGAGCGCCAAAACGCCAGCGTCTCTCCAGGCTTTTTTTTGGTCATAGCCCACATTTACATAACAAATAAGCTTTTTCCAGTCCAGTGTCTATGGGTATAGTGGTCATAAAAGGGTGTGCAGCAGGTTTTACTATGTTGAGTTTGAATAAAGCCTGATCTAAAGTCACCAACACAGAATTTCACTATAAGCTAGACCTTCTAATAAGCTCTGCATAATGCAATATATTCATCATCATCATCATCATCATCATCATTCATTGTTTATATATTCTCTATAGCAATGAGTTATGTCATTGAATTATGCTCCATTTGAACAAGATACCTTAACCTTACCTTGCTTGTAGGCAGCCTTGATGTTTTGGACCTCACTGGCTGTCCTGGAGGCCAGGACCTCAATCAGTACCTTCTCATCTGTTCCTGCTCCCTGTAGACCAGAAATGGAGGTGAACCGCATCCTACATCAATCTCTACCAAAGACACTCAGGAGACTACAACGAGGTTAGAGAATATAATTTAGAGATTGTACAGACCATGAACAGAGATACGCAAGCCTGATGCATAATATAATAGTCTTTCGCTGAAGCTGCGGTAATAAATGAGAGGCGTGGCAGAGAGGCAAAGACTGTGCTCCTGCCACTGGTATAACAGAGGATGCGTATATCCGAGTCTCTCTAGTAGAAGTTCACTAAAGCTATCATTTCGCATTCCCTATCTCAGCAACAGCAACAGTTGTTTGTGTGTGTGTGTGTGTGTGTGTGCGTGCGTGTGTACCTTGATAGCGTTCCTAAGGAGCTCCACATCATAGGCAAGAGGGGGTGTCATCAGAGCCACGATGAGAGTCTCAAACTTCCCCCCGAGCTCTGACTTCAGGTCATCCACCAAGTCCTGAGAGAACCAGAGAGATTCAGTTCAGAATGACAGTGGCGCACAACAGCAGCAGCAGCAGCACACTAACAAGCCCAAGTCTACATGGAGCCAGCCAACTTAGAACATGGGGAACCCAGGGACCACAGGAATGCAAAGACTGCAGTCAGTGGATGCAGGAAAAAAAAAGGACGGGAGAGACCACTATAAAACTGGGTGGATGTTGTGTTTGGCTTTACGTTGTTTGCTATTAGGGTTGAGGGTGAGTGTCATAAACATGATTTATGAGCTATAGTCTTCCTGCTCTCGCTTGCTCCAACAGGGAATGAGGGTCCCTCCTGGCGCCTCCACTGTGTTGCTCACATGTCATCCCAGCAGCTTCGCCATCCGTTAACGCCTACTGATTCAACAACTAGACCCATACTGGGGGCGTTCCATATGACAGTTGCTCAATTGCCCTGAGGGATGAGACTAACCTGGACCAACCTGAAATCCATGCTTACATCAATCAGGTTTTCCAGATGCAGTGCCGCAAACTATGGTCTAATGCTTGATATGTCGTTATCCATAATATCTATTCCCATGTTATGGCTCCATATTAGTCGTTACAAGAAAAGGATAGTGGGGTGAAAGAGGAAATGGAAAAGAGAAAAGTTTGAAGAGGAAATTGAGTCATACTGTAGCTTATGCTACCCATGAGAAAAGGGGAAGATATGAAATCAAAGTGGAAGACAGACGATGATGATATGGCTCATTTTGAAAGTCATTTTAACACAAGCCATAAAGGTTGTAAATCTATATTAACAAAGTCAGTTATAAAGCCGTGTTCATAGGAAACAGTGATAAAATCTGATTACCAGTCTTTAGAACAAACATAAATGGTTTCATGCAGAACAAATGACTGACAGTTCACCATGTCTTTTTTTCTTAGGCTCAGGCTGCACTTGCAGTTCATATCAATGACTATGTGAATGAGTAGAGCTAATTATTTGCTTTCCTTTCTAGCTTTTTGGCTATATTTTAGTCATTTGAAATGGTAAAATATTTTATAGAGCTAAAAGCATTATTACAATATAGCTAGGCTACTATATTTTCCTTTTGTCTGACTATGTGCACAGATATATCTACAACACAAGCGAACAGTCAAACAAATAAATAAATCTGGAGATGAAAGTATCAAGGGATGGGGTTCTTCCCAATAGCAAAAATCAATTCTGTGACACATTATAATTAGACACCTTTCTCATTAGCTCTCCTTTCTAGCTGAAGATAAATTACCTCCATTGCCACACTCAGGAATGCTCTGGTCTGTTTTTAACGGCCTTTTAAATCAAACATTGGCAACATCACAGCACTTTATCACAACATTGTACCTTTGACGTCGATTATTTACATATATTGATTTATTTTCAAAAGCGTATTATTGTTCATTTATGGATGTACCTAGTTGGTAGCTATCATATTGCGTATGTTCTGATCATGTAAAATGCCAACTAAGGATAAATGGTTAACAATTTCTATGCTCGTAGAGAATTATAAACACACTCATAAAGGGTTATAATGCAGTCATATGACTGATTCTGTAAGGCTATATCTATATCTATATCTATATCTATATCTACAGTACAGACCAAAAGTTTGGACACACTTTCCCATTAAATTATTTACTTTATTTTCATGACTGTTGCCTTCAGTGACAATCTACAAAATAAACAAACTTATGAATGAACACGTGGTATTATGTACTTAATAAAAAAAAGTGTTAAATAACTGAAAACATGTTTTATATTCTTGTTTCATCGAAGTATCATTTTTTTGTTTTGATAACTGCTTTGTCCTCTTTTTATTTTTTGGATGAGCTTCAAGAGGTAGTCACCTGAAATAGTTTTCCAACTGTCTGTCTGAGTTATTCATTCCCAGAGATGCTAAGAACTTGTCGGCTCTTTGCCTTCACTCTGCGGTCCAGCTCACCCCAAACCATCTTGATCGGGTTCAGGTCCAAAAGTTTGTCATAATCTCACACTTTTTTGTTAAGCACATCATTTCATATGTGTTCATTCATAGTTTTGATGCCTTTAGTGAGAATCTACAATATAAATTGTCTTGGAAATAAATTAATCACATTTAATGAGGGGGTGTGTCCAAACTTTTGGTCTGTACTGTATATCTAGTCTTAATAACTTGAAGTGCCACAAAGCATCATAAAGTTTCAATTAGTTAATTGTCCTTTTATACAGTATGCACATCCCAAAGTGCACACTCTTTGTAACGGGACATGAACACATAATTACATATAAAAATCAATAAGACACCATTATAGACAATAAGTGGTATGTTTCCTTCGTATCAAGCTATTGTGAACCTAATTATCTATTGAACATAGATATTGCACACTGTATGCGGGCAATGTGTAACTCACAGGACCCTAACATGAAGTAAGACATCAGGAGGGTCCATTCATGTTGATATATATTTCTGTGACTCCAAAGAACTCTATAAGTCAGTGTGTTGGATTTAGTGTTAGATTACCTTGCCAAATAAGGTCTTATAGGTAGACTTAATTTCCTGCCGTTGACTGTTACTACGAGCAGTCAGGAGCTGAAGGATGGTGTCCTCATCAGTGCCTGAATAAAAAAAATAAGACAGAACACAAAAATCACATACAAGACAAGAATCACACGACTGTCGGGAATGTTGGCAATGCCAGCATCTATCTGCAGTAGTAATCTGTCTCTGTGTGATAGAATCACAGTAGACAGGTTAGACACCTGTTTAATCATTAGATAAGAAAGAGGACTTCCTCTTAATGGTGGCGTCTGTTTACACATCTACTGAGATCAAGGCTTCATTGTTCAGTGTTTGAACTACCCTTTGGTATTGGAAAATGTTATTTCTCAAGCTGGAATTTGTAGATAAGCACATTCTCATCATATATTTGGAACTTGCTACATTGAGTAATGTAAGTGCAAGGCTGATTATTAGCCAAAGGTGCAAAAAGGTCAGCCGGTTTCCTTGGGAAGAGTGTTTGTAAATTAAAGGCAATTTTATGGTCTATGAAAAATGTGAGCGCATCAGGGAACACTGACTGTAGATACAGTAGTCAGAACAGGAGCAGAAAACCATAGCCTACATTATTCTTCAAAAATGTATCTTACTCAAAGTAAGATTTTAAGTGTGAAGTCTCTCTTACGCAATCCTTCACTTGAAGATGTTGCTTTTTAAAGACTTTTTGGATGGTTTATCTATTTAATCTATCCTTAAAAGTTGACTTAGCCCATAGCATAGGCTAAATACAGATTTTCTGTACTGTAAATAAATGAATAGGTACCACTTTATAATAACCGTCTTCTATTAAATAGCTTATTAACATTAGTAAGAAGTTAATTTGAAAGTTAGTAAACACCTGCTCTCCCCTCCTCCCTTTCATATGCACCAAATGAACCTTGGCAACAACATATTTGCACACAATGATGAAAGCAGAACACACCATTGTCCTATCCGCACGTCCTTACTTCTCCTGCAGGTCAATATGCCAGCAGCTCTTTCCTCCAATCAATCGCTAACTTTGTATAACCAAGTTCACCTTGTGGTCAATATTTTAAACCATGGCCGCTTACTCACCTATCGTGAACAATCCAGCCATTGACAGGTTTTTTATTGCCACATCAGGTAATCAATAGCAGAGGATGGTGAGTCATGACTCATGCCAGCCATTCCAGCATCACATGACAGTGTCAGGCAAATTGTTTACCAATTTAATAGAAAACTACTTCCTGAATTAAACTTTCCTTAATCACACATACACATATTGACACACACACACACACACACACACACACACACACACACACACACACACACACACACACACACACACACACACGACCCTTCAAGTTTTTTTGAAAATGGCATTGTAACATTCAGCTTTTTGATCATGAAGATGAGAGCTTTGCTGAACTCACCAAAGCCCTTCATGGCCTTGTTGAGGGCTGCAGCATCATCGCTGGCATTGAAACCACTGTGGGGCTTTACTGTACCTCTTCCGGCCTGCCAAACACAAAACAGACACACAGACAGACACACCGTCAACAAAGACTTCACTGGCATTCAATACTATGCATATGTGTGTCTTGTTATGGATGCTATGGGATGCTTGAATACCTACTGCATGGTTATCATTCCTACTGGACAGTATATACATCCTGCTCATTACACTACCGGTATTACACTAAACTGCACTATTACTTGCACTTTTACAGCCCTCACCCTCCACTTGGCCTGTAATTCATGTCTAATTCATGTCTTATTTGTTTGTTTGTAATAGAGTAACACTGCTGTACTAGACAGATGAGCACACACAAGCCCTTCTTCACACACACACACACACACACACACACACACACACACACACACACACACACACACACACACACACACGTCTGTTCGGGGAGGGAGGATTCAAAAGAAGATATTTCTGGGTCATAGTGTCTCAAGTACTCAGTGTTAGGAAGGCTACATTTTTTGTGCTGCAGTTTTCCTCTCGGAAAATCTGAATGGTGGGGAGGGCCTTCACTTAAAGGGACAGGCACAATGAATATAACAGCAGTGCACGGAAACCTTTCTATTTTCAACATGTACAGTAAATATTTGCGGGAAAAAAAATAGAAAATGACAGGAAAACACCATCTTTGACTACTACGTCTATCGTGGGAGCTTTACAGAAGACATCATTTAGATCAGTTGTTCACAAAAGAGGAAGACAGCTGGTGTGCCTGTGTCAGTTTCCTCAAAATTAGACCTTTATCTCTCAATCCCTTCCTCAATTCCAGGGGATATAAAGATAACTTGGATCACTTCGTGGCAACGGATTCAAAAGCACCTCTCTATGTGAGACATTATATGTAGTTTTATGACACCACCACACACACACCCTAATCAGTTGCTATGGAAATAAATTATTTGAATACCTATGTATGTTTGATAATATCTTTCCCTAGCAAATTAACTGTGAGTAAATTACAGGTGTGTGTGTGTGTGTGTGTGTGTGTGTGTGTGTGTGTGTGTGTGACAATCAATAGTATTGATGCACACATCCTCCCACCTACTCTAGTTTTCCATTATCTTGAAGCTAGGCCCCTGGATGTGGTTGAAGATGCGGTTCAACAGACCTTCAGCAGTAACTCATTAACTCTCTACCTGGTCAAATAATCTCAGAGACCTGTCCCTTTACTTTGGAGAAATACAATAAGCCATCAAAATCAATGGCTCTGTCTTCAGAGCTCTCACTCCAGCGATAACAATTAGACCAAGTACACATCTGAGACCACCAGGATAGGACCTGTGGTAATGAGGTTACGGCTACAGCAACTACACCTTAATTAAGCTATTTAATAACAACTCTCAAAGCTGCTGTGCATCCATTGCCCAAAGTGGGGAACAGTGACTGACCAGTAAAATTAGCTTAGGCATGAATGTGGGTAAAGAATTTTTGGGTAATCTGAGTGAACCATGCCCTGCATAATTGTCTAAAAAAATCTCTCAAACAACGGAGTTCCTGTGTCCATGAGTAATGCCTGAAAAACACCGCCCCCCCCCCCTTCCTCTCTCTCTCTGTGACTCCACATCATGTGCTACCAGATTCACTTTCAGCCCAAGTTGCTGTTGTGGACTCAATTAGCAACTGCTGCTCAGAGAAGGTGTAGAAGAGGCTGTCTCATCAGCACACAACCATCTCTACCATGCTGAAATCTAAATCCAATATGAGGAAGCAAACTAGAGAATGTGGACAGCTAGGCACATGATGGCAATCCACAGTGTGCTTTGTGGAAGACCCAAGGAATCTGGGGAGACTCATTTGTGTGGAGCAGTGGTGACATTATGAGTCAGGCCTAGTCTCTCCCATAGGTCTAGCCTACTCCCTAACATGCACTCTTGTTCCATGTAGATGTTCCTCCAAGGAGACCACAGAACAGCCATAAGGATGAGTCACTGAGCTGCAGTTAAACACAGTGGTAAAATAATAAAAAAAAAAAATTATACATAATGCCAGTTAGTTTTAGCCCTAGCGGTATATGGTTTTGCTATGCAGGTTCGTCTAGGGATCTGTTCTGTTCCTCGGTAGCTGTTTTCCCAAGTTTGGTCGGGCCAATGACAATGCTCTACCTTTGTCGGTGGTTGATCTGGCTACTATTGTGTGCAAAAGCAGTTTGAAAGACAACTGCTGATTCTTGATCATAGCCAGACAATACATCTCCATGTTAAGTTTAGTTAGGCTAAGTTAGTTCCTAATTCTGAGAAATATTGTGAATGCCATATTCAGATGTCAGGCCACCTACTGGTGTTTTCTTAGTAACTGGAATGAGGGTACTGATTTTGGAGACAAACAGATTCTCTGATAGGAATGTGCTTGTTTGGAATTTTGTACACAAACTTAGACACACACAGTCACCATCCATGGCCATGGCTTAGTGATTCTGACTTAGGCCTATCACTACACACTCTTTCTTCCTATGAGAGCAAACCATGTTGCTTTGGCAACATACTGTATCTGATAAAATCTCTTTTCTGTGCCCCTCTTATTTTTAATCTGATTTTTCAATGACAAAAATGTAAAACATTTAGGCTGTTTACAACACAACTCAACACGTCCAACTGCCATCTCAACAGTGGCCCTAAATTAGCACTGTGTGACAGGGGAGGACTTTATCAATGTTTATATAGAGCTACAGTGTGTTTACCCTCCAGTGTCATTTCATAGTGCTGAACCCCACCCACGTAACTACAGCAACCTGGAGATTTTTTAGCGTTAGGATAATTCCCTAACCATTTAAACCATCCGAGAAACATACGAAAGAGTGGGAAGATGACACAAAGAATCCGAGGGGTGAAGAATTGTAGACAAGGTGGGAGAGGTTGGGAAGATTTGTGAAAAAGGGGGGAGTAAAGGAGTACAGCCAGAGAAAAAGAGAGGAAAACGAGGGACCCGCCCTACTGGGCAGGCTGCCCACACATATGAGTCATAGACTCACAAGTCTGAGGCCTGGGTATAACCCAAGACAGAACTGCTATAAACTTTAAACGGGGAGGCGATAGCATCAGAACAGATACTTTCATTCTGTTTCTTGTTAAAAAAAAACACATACTTGTAGGCTACAGTATATAAATATAAATATTTAAATTCATATAATGTATTGGCCTACATCTGTTTTCTGCGAACAGAACATACAAAAAAGGTTTCACTCTCTTTGCCAAATTTCAGGCAGGTTATTACATAACAGTCAAGAAGTTTCCAATTTCAAATGTTCCAAGTGCTTAAAAATGACCAGGCTATATTGTTTTCGGTTCCTTTCATAATGGTCATTTATTATTTAGTCCATCACCAAAACGTAGTGCAATTTATCATGAGTCTCAATGATTATTTGATGAGGACCTATAGTGGGTGTTGCCAGGATACTATCTCAGAGCATTACCACGCTTCACTTCAGTATTTTCAACCTTTTGGGGTAGTAAAACGCTTTACCATACAGAAGTCTATCTATCTATCTATCTATCTATCTATCTATCTATCTATCTTTGGAATAGTGACTTAAGAGAACTTACCATTGTGAATGTAACGTTAGTCTTTCAACCTTCAAGCTGAAACAAGCACAGGTATAGAATTAGTTGAAAGGTTAAAAGTGCTTCCACATGCAAAAATTGCTTTGGAATAACAGCAAACAGATTAAAGCAGAAGGTCCAATTTATTGGTGAATGTCAAAAAGTTTCCTAACAACATCTTCCACACGCGATGTTCAATGGACAGGTAACACTTTACCTGTTGTAGCGTAACTATATTACTTGTAAAGTATGGAATAGCCAAATGTTAAAAGTAGAGATGTTTGGCACTTTGGCCACAACTTACCAAGAGTCTAGATTTCGCTCGCTGCAGGCAGACTCGCTGAAGCAGAGATGTAGTGAGTTAAGTCTGAGTGGAATAAAACTCTACTAGGCTGAGCTTTGAGTTGAACCACACCCTATTGAAAAACGATAGTTGTTGGCATGATGGGAAATGTAGTCTCAAAACTTCCGTATTCGACTGCAACTTGCCTCTGCTGCGCTCATTTGAAGAGCGGCGAACAACATGCGGCCCTGAAATTAGTCGAATGGAATTGAAGCATTTCATTCGGCTACTTCAAACACATGATATCACATAGGCCTACTTATGAAACTCGACTGAATAGTTTTGCATTGCTTACGGTATTAGAAAATTTGATTATGTGTTTATCCACCCGGCAAAGCTAATAATCCCATTTTGAAATCACACAGCAAGTGACTGGAGTGTGATGTCTCTTCAATTTTGAGCTGAAAATAGACCCCAGATGCATTTTTGCCTTTCCTATCAATATTTTTAAAGTTAAAATTCTTCAGTGAGAACACTACAATTAGATAGAGTCCATACTGTATATTGCAAATAAGTCCAGGCAATGCCATAGCCATCATTTTTTAATAATAAATATATGGTCATATGAAAACATAGAAGATAAAGAAAATACATTTTGTTATGATAATTCATTTTGTTATGATAATTGATAATAATGGATGGTAATTAAGAATAGTAATTACACATATTTAATAATAAATAAGATGAGTTGAAAAGCTCAGAGCCCTGGTCAAAATATGACTTCAATTACAAAGTATCTACTAATTCTCCCAAATGTTCTCCTTGAAAGCCAGTTGGTACATGTATAAACCTTATCCGTAAGCATTTATCTTTCACAGGCATCTAAGCTGAGGAGTTCATGTTGGGTTCAGCTATTTGCTAAAGAATGGCAGTGTCTCACTGACCAACAATGTGCACACTGTTGGTCAATATTTGTTGTTGAAAATACCAGGGGTAATTGCCATTGCATATAAATGTTCTTCTGAGGATGTAAAATAGGCTAAAGCATTTGGTATGTCAATATGAAAAATATGAGCAGCTCACATTGATTTGATCATAAATGACTTTAAAACATATAATTTTATTGGGAAGTTCAAGACCATATAAAAATACAAATTCCTATGTCGATACATTCACATTAAGAGTGTTGTGCTTATGGTAAAACAGATAACAAACAAAACAGTTGATTAATAGCAAAGTATAGGGAGCCTCTAAAGCAGGGGCTGTTAAAGTTTTAATAGGTGAGGGCCAATTTAGGGACTCAGAATTGAACTGAGGGCCAGTGAGTGGCCAGTGACCAGGTTGCATCTGTACAGATTACATTTATTGCAATAAATGCCTGTAGATACCTTAACACCAATAAATGGAGAATAATTCTTTAATGTACAGTTTTACAGATAGTATCAGATGATATTGCGGGCCGCCAGACATGTTTCCGTGGGCCGCCATTGGCCCCCGGACCGCACTTTGAGAACCTATGCTCTAGGGCAAGATTTTCGTGTGCATTTAGCGGGTATTCCTAGCCAGGCTAGTGCCACCTTGTGCTTCCGCTCAATATCACGTCTGCTGTCAATCCAAAGTCTTCAGTTTCCTCCATCAAAGTACTCCACGAACCAATCAGCATCCAAAGAGAGAGCCATGTCCTTGGTGGAAGGGTTGAAAGCAATGTAAAAGAGTCTGGTTCATGAGGCCAGGGTATCCTAAGAAAATGATGAAATGACAGCCTAGTAGGTGAGTTAATCCAGAAGTAGTGCTTGACTTGCTAAAAGAACCTGGACTCCTCATTTCCTCATTTTTGAACTAAACAAAACAAGTAAAATACTGCCAGGTTTACCACTTTCTTTAAGTTATGTTACCCAGGTGTATCGTTCTCGTGAAATACCCCTTAAATGTATAATAAATGAATGAATAAATAAATGCACCAACCTCTGTGCTCATCATGCCCATGTCGTGGCTTTGAGGGATTGTACAGTACAAGTATAACTCATCGGCTACAGACATCACAAATTATTGCTTACACAACCTATTAAACTAAACGGTGTTGTCTTGTTATATTGTTTTTTTTTTTTGTAATGTCAGATGAACTTTAAAAAAACAATTGGCATCATAACATAGAGTTCTCCGGCATGCCATTTGATATACAGTGCTTCACACACACGCGGGAAAAAAAATCCTGTGCACACAGGTATAACTGATGTGGTTAATCCAGTTCAACCAAAGACAGTTTAGAACTCTCGTTGGAACAACTTCACATGCTGAATCTGTGGCTTTTGAGAGCGTAGAGACAGGGAAGGTGAAAGTGACTGCCCATAATAGGATCACCACTTCTGTCCAAGGTTCTCTCCTTCTTTCATCCCCTCACTTCCTGAAGCCAGCTCTGCCTCTCAGCTGCAGGGATTTAAGTTGACAGAAGAGTAGCAGCACAATAATGAGGACCAACAGTAAAAGACTGAGCAGCAATCCTGTGTAGATGCACAAGTTGGTCTCCAAGCTCATTGGCAGTGGCAAGGAGTGGGAGCCCACCAGGAACTTCTTTGGCACACGCATGGATCGGCCAGTGACTGAATGAGATTAGAGAGCGTAATGCTGACCAGTAATATTGTGTTATGTATGTCTCTTTCCTCGCCGGCGATATCCTTGCTTTTCACCCTTGATGTTGAGATCCTTTGGTCTTCACAACTTCTCCTGCCTCAGTGTTCCTTGGTCCTATTCTGAGATCAGCACAAGGTCTTCACCTGATGTGTTTCAGTAGCCTACCAAGAGTGTTTCTGGTATTTAGTAGAGCATTTTTAAGAGTTTCCTTGAACCCTCCCTCTCTCTGCAGCTCTCCACCAATCTAACTTATGAGAGAGAGAGAGAGAGAGAGAGAGAGAGAGAGAGAGAGAGAGAGAGAGAGAGAGAGAGAGAGAGAGAGAGAGACTTTCCTCCTCCCCTTTTACTTTACCATGCATGTACATAATGAGTTCAACATGCTCTGGTCTATTCTTCCCAGTGTGAGCTGTGTATTGTCCACTGTAGTCTAGAGTTTTCTCAAAGTGATTTTTTAAATTAGTAGGCTCACTTCCTCACTTTGTCAATATGGAAGAAAATACAAAATAATATAGCCTATACACAAATACTATGCACATATGGAAGAACAATTGCAGTGTGCAACAGTGTAAACCAAGGAGATTGGTGTGAACAGACACACATCAGTACAATTCTTGCTCCTAGTGGTTGCATATGCCGGTGCATTGCTAGTATCTTCTATGAAAGTCATACGACTGCGGACTGTGCGATTATTTTGAAGGGTTGCTGAACAAGAATGAGGCTTTGCAGAGAGTTAACACATAAGATTGAGGCCAATTGTAATGTGAAGTGATTTTAAACGTTATCTTATTTCTCTAAAGATGTGGTGTCATCCTAAGTAGACAGATTGACAAAGTTATTTTATACGCAATCACACCCCCTTTGTCGGTATGAAATGGTATAAGACCGCATGTTGGCTATATCAGCTGCAAGGGAAGACTGAATGGGTATCATAGTCGGCTAGTCACTGCGGGTCTGTTGACAATCTGAACTACCTGTGATTGAAGAGAAATTTTGCACAGACTGCTTGATAACATGGAGTGGAAGCCAATGGAGATCAATCCTGAGGTTAGGTTTTATGCTAAGCAAACGCGTCGACTTGTTGATGCTTTGTCATTTATAATATGAGAGACTCATACACTTTCCTTTGTCTTTTAATTTACAGATGCTGAACAAAGTATGTATGCTGAGTCACTTTCAGGGATGGTTTTAGCCCTTGATTAGGCTGCAGGGGTAGCCAGTGCTTTGTCATACTCTGTAAGTCATTCGGTCTTCGACGTGGCCAGAATCACCACTAAATCCACTAGGCTACTGTTTGTAGGGTGCGGTCAACTCGACCACCTGCTCAAGTGTAGGCTACATGAAAGCAATAGGATACAGTTGTAATTATTGTGTGTAGTCATCTAATGAATGTATGTAATCGATTGGTGGTGATTGTTCTCTGCATGACGTGACATTTCAGTGGATTATTGCGGAATGTGTGCCGACAAAACAGTGACGTCGGTCTTTAATTCAGTGGCAATGAGACAAAACTATCGATGTGGAAGAGTTAGTCTACAGACTATCTTGTCAAAATAAGTATATTCATTTACTTATCATTTGGTGCTTATTCAGGTGACAGTGAGAGGGTTTTCGAGAACAATGTTGTAGGCTACTGATGCTGTGGAGTCACGCTAGCCTATCGTTCGTCACATTGTTCGGCCACATGGTCGCTGTCCATCCCGCAGGTGCTGAGTAAACTGGGCGTGGGGTCGAGCTGGCGTTTCGTGGACGTACTCGGCCTGGAGGATGAGCTTTTGTCTTCGGTGCCATCACCGTCTTGCGCTGTGATGTTGCTTTTCCCGTTAACTCAACAGGTAAAAGGGCGCTGGCCTGGAGAAATGATTGACACAAATGGTGGGAGGGAGGGCCACAGGAAGAAATCTTGGGCCCTTTGTCTTTGGGAATCCCAAAATGTTTTAGATTTACAGAAATGTACACTCCAATTTTAACATCTTTCAATATATTCGAAAGGAAGTCACATGGTTTGGTATGCCTGCATAGGCCATGTCTACACAGCCAGCGCAAGATGGCCACAAGGTAGCTCAGACCAGTCTTTGCTGCTTTGTGCAGTGTGACGTCTGTACCTCTATCAATGATCAATGAATAGCACAAATTCATACCATGCACCGTTCTGAAGGTTGAAAGAACTGTTAATATGTGCGCAAACATGTGAATGCAGTATGTCTGTATTTGTCAGCATGAAGCTTTTCGGGAGAAGCAGGCCGTAGACCAGGCCTGCTCCGATGTGTACTTCCTGAAGCAGACTGTGGTGAACTCTTGTGGTACTGTGGGTCTACTACATGCTGTTGCCAATAACCAGGATAAAATGAAGTTTGGTAAGCAAAGATATATTTTGTGTCAGAAATGACAGTATAATATCCTTTAACAAATAAGAGACTGTAAGGAATTCATTAGCGAATGATGTGCTATAATTGGTTATATATTGGCTCCTCAATGTGATAGACGGTGACTCAGCCTTAAAGAAGTTTCTGGAAGCAACTGCCAACATGTCTGCTGCCGACCGGGCCAAAGAACTTGAGAAGAACAAGGTAAGGAATTGCACATTGATTTGTAACCCAATCTCTTGGTCCCTTGCTGACTTTGTTGTTACTTTCATGGGATTGCAGACATGCAAACTCTGGGAGATAAAAGGGTCTTTCCCATAGATGGCGCTACAATACAGTAAATATATGGAGAACTTACAAGTACTGTAGAAATGGTAGTTGATGAATCAAATATTTAGTATGATGACATAACCTTAAATCTCTCTCTCTCTCTCCCCCCAGGACATTCAGACAACCCATGATGAGGTGGCGTCTGATGGACAATGCAGGGTATAGCACCATTTTAAGACATTGATTTTAATACATTGCGTAATTCTGTCTCTTTCTCAAACATGTCCTGAAAATGCTCACGTCATAATCTCTCACAGAAACACTTTGTAAGCAGTGTTCTAAAATGCTTAATTTCTTGCATTGTGCAGATTAGCATGAATCGGTAACACTGTATTATTGGCACTACTTAATATGTTGTGTCTGTTTGTGCCTGCATTCTGTAACAGGTAGAGGAAGGCAAAGTGAATTTCCATTTCATCTCTTTTGTCAATGTGAATGGCCAACTCTATGAACTTGGTGAGTTTCCTCTCCATATATCTGCTTTTGAGATGGAGAATATAATTCTTTTCATCTCATTTGACACCCATTGTGTGTGTGTGTGTGTGTGTGTGTGTGTGTGTGTGTGTGTGTGTGTACTATTGAAAGTACTTCCAACAATATTATTACAATTATTTCAGTTAATTTAAGAATCACATTTTGTGTTTCTTATGGCATATGTCAACTGATTTAAGTATATTTTCTCAATTAAGATGGGAGAATGGATGGACCAGTAAACCATGGTGCAACCAAAGATGGGTCCTTTATCATGGTATGTACACTATGCAGACAGAGTTAAGGGCATTCATAGGCTTGGTTTTCACTGACTGTTTGTTTCTTTGTTTACCTTCCGTTCCTAGTCATTTACTCTTAGTGTATCCCAAGCCTGAATTAGAAGACACAATTAATGTTTATCTTTTTCATTGTGTATATGTGTGTTTGTTTATACATCTATGTGTACTGTATGTATCTATTTTTGATGCCCTGTCTCTTATCAACAGGATGCGGCAAAAGTGTGCCGCCAGTTTATGGAGAGGGAAAAAGACGAGGTCCGTTTCTCCGCTGTGGCCCTGTGCAAGGCCTGAGTGAAGTCCTCACTGAGCAACCAAAAACAAAGGATGCGAAACTCACCAAAACCACTCCTGGAGCACCCTCGGCACAGAGTCCAGCACTTAGATCCAAGCTTCTCTGAGCTTTCTCTGTCAATGTCAACATGCTGTTCTGATGTTTGCTGTTTTTTCTTGATCACTGTGGTCCAACTCTGAAGGTCTTGGCTTTTTTATATATCTCTAATCACTCTTCAAGTCTTAGTAAGGGGGAGAAATTGAAAGTATTGAATGCACAATTGTCTGTTGGAGCAGTTGGGGATGGGACTTTTAGCACATTGACTGTGTGGTTGTTATAGCATTGAACTGCCAACTTATCAGTGATGGCCTTAGATCAAAGCAGACTGCTGTGTTATTTCAGTTAGTTTGCACTTTACTTCATAGTAAAACAGTTCGGCTTCTAGACTGTTTTATGTTGCCTTGCACTGGAATATCTGCCTGGAAGATGTGAATTACTGATATGTTTTGGGCTGGTAGAGAAAGTCAGGATGTAAGTGGCAGAGCTGAGTTTTGGTGAAGACTCTAGTCTAGTCTATCTCACTGCTATTTAAGCCCAAGCACTTAACATGTGACTTGAATGCCCAAATGTGTACTCTGCCAGATTGTTGGTTGTGTTGAATTCACGGGGAACTTGGATTTTCTTGTGTTTCTTTTATTAGTTTGCAAAATTAAGTGTTTTTTCTCTATGGGGTGAGGTGGCAATAAAGACACATTTCAGCTTGTGCATGTAATAAGTGTACCATTCATTCAACATGGAAGCCTCCTTTTACATTCTACAAAGAGAAGGGAAGTGTCACATGCATAGATATATACAGTTAACATGTAGTATCTGTTTAACTGTTTGTTTCTCCCAACCCTTTTGTAAAACTGAAGATGTTTTCTTAGCTAGCAACAGCCAGCAGATGGCAGTCTTATCATTTATGTCAGTGGCTGCGTGGTGCTAATTTATTTATAAGAAACCCCAATCCTTCCTCCTCTATTACTGGATCTGAACATTTTAATTGTCATGTTTATTTGAATACCTAATATGATACATTATGTGAAACAAAGTCAGTCACAATTTGCTGTCTTAGCACTTAGCCTAACACAATGTTTAGAGAATTAATTCGTTTAGACTTAACACTAACCCTAACCCTGAAGGTCATTTATGCTTTGTGTTTATACTTTGAAAACGTATGGGCTGAAATAACCAATTTATAATACGGAACCCCTCCATTCTCGGCATAAAATTATTCAGCACCCTCCCGCTCTCACTTGCGCATGCCAGTGTGCTCGGCAGCAGGCATGCGATAGCCTCACAGCTCGTTGGAGGAGGCGGCAGCCCGTTCCGTATTGGCTGATGCAGGAGGACAACCTCTGGGTTTTAAAACTTTATTTTTAGCTATCGGTCAGGCTGCTATTGCAGTCGCCTCAGTGCGTGATAGGGGAAGCTATCTTACTGCCTTTTCGGCCATCCATAGTGAAGTGGTAAGGCTACGCATGTTGGTATCGCGGCTCCTGCGGTTAGTGGACGGGGACAAGTCCTTGGGACACTGAACGTGTTCTTTACGCAACGGAGAGAGGATACACCTGTGTTGTTGAACTGTGGAAACAATACAGAAGCTCACTGAAGTTTATTAGGTTACTCCATACCAGGACACTTTAACAGTTCGCGAACTGATCCCGTGAACCTACTACCCAAAATATCTAGTTGCAAACGATAACCTCTGCTGTGAGTGGGCAATGGCGAGTCCAGGGGCAGATCACAGCCCTAAGAGCCAAGACCACAACGAACATCCTGAATCGACCCCCGAGCCCGCATTCCAAGAGGCTCAGAAATGGATAGAGGTAAGTTGGCCATGTGGTAAAAGGAACTAGCAAAAATCATGAAACCGACAATTGCGCTACCAAGGTATGAGGGTGCTTCAGCTTTTGGTAACGCTACGCCTGACAAAAATTGACGTTACGTTAGTAGCAACGATGTCACAGGGTATATGTTTGCAAATGGAAATTATCATCAATATTGTAGATTTACCTGTTGTTGTGAGGCGAGTGACGCACCACTGGAGGCATAGGCAATATTGTGTTACATTGAACAGGGGAAACACAATGCGGCTGTCATGTGCCGTGGATTTTGCTGTGTGGGGAATGCTTGGACAGTAATCGGACTAGCTTGCGCGGCTTTTCTGTTGTTCTTCAAGAATTTTTCAACCACATGACTCTCTTGATTATGACATGATTTGTTTCTCGAATCGATTCCAAGGCTTTCCCGATAAGCAGGCTAATGGAAAGTAGTCGTCGGTCGTCGCGTTCACTAAAGACCTAAATGGTTTCTTTAAATGGGGAGACAGAAAATTGTGTTTTGGTGCGTTTAATAGGCCAGCGCACCAAGCACTTCTTTCCCAGAAACGCCCCCTTTAGAGGTGATTCTGGTTGCCATGGTGCTGGAAGACAGTGAAGCGGACCTTTGTTTGTTCTGACGCCTTGGAGGGATGGATATCTGCCAAGCATGCGAGTCCACCCCTTGCCAGCCTTTATCTCCTCTGCAAATGTACATAGTCTACTTTACAACCGCTTTGCATGGCACTTATCATCCACGCATATGGGATCCCTGGAGATCCCACACTATTCAATATTGAAACCCAGATAATGATATTGTGACCTATTTTTTGGGGATGATTGCTGCCTGTGTATGGCAGAGGATTGGTGGCATGCAGTGGTCACGTCACTGCTCCACTTTAGTGAAATGGGCCATGGTACAGTAAACCACTGGAGGACTGAGTCTAATTCAGATTCCGACTGGGGCTTTCAGGACGGTGGGCTCCTTTGATTTCTAATGTGTCAGTTTGGCCTTTATTCATACACAGGTGTTGGAAGATGATGCTTATTCAGTTTATGAGTTTGTCGTATAAGTACAACTGCAGAACGATGTTGCAGCCACTTAACATTGACTCTCAAGAGTATAACGATCACACTTCAGTTGTGCATTTATTTAGCTGCGGACTATCCAATCAATGTTGCAGTGCCATCTTGGACCATCGCTGACATTTTTCAGTTCCACTGTCTCCAGGAAGAAAATGACTGACTTGTTCTCATTGAAAAAAGCAGGCACCTGTGTGGCCGCAGTATTTATAGCTGTAGCTACTGCAAATATAGCCCTGCTCCCTGCTGTCCTGGAAACAGCTTCGAGAGCATTGAAGCTGCGGCAACCCAAACCTTGGACACACACCACGTCTCTTATCAGAAGTTCCCTGATCATTATTTTTCCTCACTATCTTCAGCTAACAGTATTGTCAGTCATTTATGGAAACTGCTCTCAGACCAGTGTCTTTTCGACTGAAAATGCCTGTGTTATGGGAACTGCAAGCACTTCTGTAGTACACACATATAGATTGATACAGCAGCTTGCCCCAGCTGTGCTTCCCAAGTAAGGGATGGTGTGTACTGATGATAAAAAGCAGTTAGTCACCAGTATGTGTGAGTGTGTGTCTGTGTGCACTTATGTGATTTAATGAAACATCGAGACTTATAAAGATTGCATGTTGTACAGCAGACAGTTATGGTCCCTTGGGCCTCATTTCCCACCAAAATCCTTGCTGTTAACACCTCATTGTTTCCCACTTACACACACACACACACACACACACTGCATAATCAGATGGAGTTATTTAGAGTGTTTTGTAGGCATTATATAGAGCCTGCACTTATTTACAGTATGTAGAGTGTACATTAATGCTGTCACAGTACAGAGAATACTGTAGGCCTCTCTCTCTCTCTCTCTCTCTCTCTCTCTCTCTCTCTCTCTCTCTCTCTCTTCTTTCTTATATGGCCTTCTTTCTTTTTGCTTTCACTGAGTCCATTCTGTTTGTCTTGAGTGACTCAGGGGTTCCTCATGACCCCCTTCTGCTATTTGACTGACAGGAAATGGAATTCTGGAGTAATTGGATTCCAGCAGTAGGTTACATATGAAGGCAGGTTATAGTGGGGTGTGGGAGGGCAGTGGAGTGTGTGTGTGTGTGTGTGTGTGTGGGGGGGGGGGGGGGCGTTCTAGAGGTGCTGGATGGATGGCTGGAGTTTGCCATTTGGTTGTGCACCCGTAGGGTCTCGGATGCATGACATTGCTGGGAGGTTCTGAAAACGTCTCACCTAGATCGGGTGTCGCTGGTCGCCAGTCAACAGCACTGGTGCAGAGACAAACACAGGCAGCCTGTCGGGTTACAGGAACTCCACCAGCCGTGCTGCCACGGCCTCTCAGGTTACAGAGTCTCGCTGGAGCCTGGGTTTGCACCAGTGGGCCAGATAGGAATTTCCTTCAAATTGACTAGCGTTTAAGTGCTTCAACAGTTTATTTATTTATTTTTTTTAAGCACTTACTGGTGTGAAAATGTAGAAATAAGAAACGTTTAAAAAGACCTCTTGAAGAAAATAGGATTGTGCCACAGGTTATGATTATACCAATCTTAAAAGCAAGCTCCTTATAGAAGCGGGATGCTGAGATGCCCTTGAACCGGGACAACAGGAAAAGAACAGGAAAAGCCAGCAATACACAGGGGTCAGAGGTCACCTGTTTTTGTATTTTGAGATTCTTTGAGAAGAGGTCATTTAACCCAGTCTCCTGAAATTGCCACCCAAACACCAGGTGTTCATTCAAACCACACACTCTGACACACACATTCGAACCACTCACTCACACACACACACACACACACACACACACACACACACACACACACACACACACACACACACACACACACACACACACACACACACACAGACACACTAACACGCAGACACACTTTTTTATCCATCGGCCTCAGGCCCAGTCACCCTCCATGGAGTTCATAACCCCACGAGCAGCTTCTCCACCTCGGCGTGTTTTGTCTTTTGAAGACGCGCCGCCTGAAGCTCGTCACCACCACGGCATGGCCCCCATGTGAAAGCCTGCAGTGCCACCATCTAATCCTGCACATATGATATCCTTAATCCTGCTGGAGTGGAGTGGGGGCCCCTCTGCCTGTGGTCCTCTCTCTACCCACCCCTCACACACTCAGCCTGGGCTGATGCTCATGGCATCCTGCCACTCTGTTCACTCCCCCCATCCCAACACACACACACACACACACACACACACACACACACACACACACACACACACACACACCCTCCACATCCAGACAGGCCTCCCTGTGAAATGAAATCAGTCTGTTTTTTTCCCCCCTCGCAGTAGCCATATAGTGCTGCTGTGGGCCGGCTGAGTATTAGTAGGGGTGATAAATCTTTAGAATGTACCAGCTCTGCATCCCTGGAAGAACACAGGGTTGCCATGGATACAGTGCATGTAAAGAGGCTGTATGGGGGGCTGAATGGGGGCAATACACTTCCCACTGGACAAGAACAGGTCAGAGAAAGTGTGTGCGTGCGTGTGTGTGTGTGTGTGTGTGTGTGTGTGTGTGTGTGTGTGTGTGCGCCAGTTGATGATGGAGCCGGACATCACAGATTGCAAAGGTCATATGACTGCACAGACCCAGCTGTCACAGTTGTGCATTACTGAGTTAGTGGGAGATGGATGTGCCATCTCGGTCGGTCTCTCTCGCTCTCCCTCTCCCTCTCTCTCTCTCTCGGTCTCCCCTTGTCACACACACACACACACACACACACACACACACACACACACACACACACACACACACACACACTTACTCAGGGGATTAATTGCTGTCCTGGTACTGTGGCTTTCTTTCTCTGAATGCTTCCTTAAGCTCCTGTATCATTCTGATGGTAGCCCTGCTTGGCTTAAAAGACCAGGCTCATCGGACTGTGAGTATCAGAGCTCTGGGACAAGAGGAAAAAAGCAATGCCCAAGTGCTGTTGTGATTTAGCTCAGTCCATAGAGAGAGGAGACTAAAATATTAATTTTGCTTTGCTATTAGAGGTAAAAAGATGATGCTGTACTTTACTTGTGTTTTGTATGTTTATAGCAGGAAGTTGATTAAATCCTCTCCCAGTTACGGCATACAGTACACACTAGATCCTCATTATCTTATCTGTTTGTTTATTTATTAATTAATTTATTTATTTGATACAAAGGTATCGCCTCTAAAAAGACGACTATATTGAAGCCTTCCTGCTGTCCTGGTTTAAGACTTGACTTTTGACTCTGGAATGCAAAAGTGTTGCTAAGCACATTGCCTTTAATGCCAGCTGATATAGACAGACAGACTCCTCTTTTAACTGTCCTGGCTATATTAGCTCACAGCGGAGGAAGGAGGCTCCCTGAACTTTCATTCATCCTCAATTAAGTGGCTTTTGCTTCTTAGAGGTGCTGGCTTGGTCAGTAATGCCAATAGGGCAAGACCAGTCTGTTTTTATACACCAATAGGCTATCAGGCTAAGCCTTTGCCTGTCCTGGTCAGTCTGTGTTTGCGCAGGTTAATTGGATGACTGTTTTTATTGCATGCAGACAAGCCCCATCAGGTGGAAAATAGAGACCAGACATGACTTTATCTGGACATTAAGTCTGGAGAGAAAAGCTTTTTCTGCTTTAGACATGGAGACAGTCAACTGTTTGTGATATGTAATATGTGTTTGACTTGGGTGAATGACATGGCTCTTGGCTGTTGAGGTAGCTTAGCATAAGAAGCCCGAGTTGTACAATATTGGACTTTCCTCCATGCAAGAGCTTTAGGGACACACTTCATAAACTGACAGAAAAGCAGAATATTACTAAGTGTGTGTGTGTGTGAGTGTGTGTGTGTGTGTGTGTGTGTGTGTGTGTGTGTGTGTGTGTGGGGGGGGCTGTTGCTGTTTTGGAAATGCAGGATCATGCTTAGGGTTATGTAAAGAGCCTTAACTTAGGTCAGTCCCTTTGGATGCCGGAGAGTTCCTCTTACTGCCCATGGCCCTATGGTGAGAAGGCTGGCGCCAGGTCCATGCGTTGAGACCCTGTGAAATGAGTTATGCAATGACATCTGACCCTAGCCTGCAAAGTACTGTACAATTAAATTGAAAGTTTCTCTCTCTTCCATCCCTCTCTCTGCCAGTTTGTTTGTATATATGTGTTTACATGTCAGCCCGACAGGACTGAGTAATACATCAAGAGCGCAAGCGTACAACCATCGCACATGGTTTGCAAGTATGTGTCATACATGACGTGGAGTGTTCATGAGCCTTTGTGATGGGGAGGGTAGGGGTGAGGGTTGCGGTGTTGTGCACCGACTGAGTGTGAGTGATGGACGCACAGACTGACAGTGTGAGTGATGGGCCAAGGAGGCATAATCAGTCTAGGCCCCAGACACTGAGTTATACCATCAGGAACCCCCCCCTAACCCAGCCCCAGCCCCTGCCTGTGCCCCTCGAGCCCTCCCTCTCCTGCACTCTTGCATGTGAGCACACATTTGCACAGAAACATACAGTACACACCATTTGTCATGGCTCCTCGTGTGGAAATGGGGTTCTGCAGTATAAGGGTGTGCCTGGGCATTGCAAAGCCACAAAGGGAATTGCCAATGGGCCCCAAAAGTTTCCACATCTTTGAAACGGATTTCAGAATTAAAAAAATGATTTCTTTAACCTGACATGTAAAATACTTACACACAACTATACACTTTGAAATATTGTTTTAGGATTTAGTTGTGTGAAATATGTCAGTAAAAAGTGTACTTT